>CM022079.1:7093766-7693766 GCA_011114355.1 Carex littledalei
TTCTTATAGCATTTCTGTCAGTGATATTGAGGTGTACAATGAGCAGATCAGGGACCTCAAGAGTCATGAACATTTACAGAAATGCTATAAGAAACCGTCTCTCTCTTTCGAAAAACTTGGTAGTGGCTGGTATCGGTTTGACGGCCAGCCGATTTGAGAGCTAGTTACGCGCCGTGCGATTTATCAGCGAAAAAACAGATGAACCGGGTTGACTCGGACCGATTCATGTTACATGTAACTTTTTTTTTATATCTTGGCAGAAGCTGCCAAACATGTTACATACCACTTGAGAGTAGGTCCGATGGGCATCGACCTACTCTGGTTCGATGGGTTTAATCTCCGTCGATTTGCTTTAAGATTCGTCGGAATGCTTTAAACTTCGTGCGTGTAAGTTTCAATTTCGTGCGCACCAATCTAAAATTAGATCGGACGGTTATCATGCTCGTTGAACCTAAAAGTAGGTCCGATGGGCATCGGACCTACTCCGTTCTCGTTACATATACCTGGTATGTTAAATAGGTTTGGTGAACTGATCCGTTAAATATAGAAGTAGCAATAACATTGGTCCGTAGTGAACCAAGAGCAACGAAAAGGGCTTTCAATAAGAGAACGTGGGCGGAATAAATTGTTTCTTTCTTGAACGAACAACCGAGTCAAGACTTAGCATGAATCATTATTTTAACCTTAATTTTTCTCAAAATTAAAGAAGTGAAACAATGGGGAAAAAAAAAGGAAAGGTTTGAATCATAACAAATTACGAAGAGAGTAAAAGAAGAAGGAATATTTCCATCATTTTATAAGAAATCCATCCCATTTTAACTTTTTTTTGTGTACAAATATGAAAAAAAAATGAAAGTGCCGAAAGAGAATTGTAATATATGAAAAAGTTGAAACGGAATTATCAGATTAAAAAAAGTTGTAGGGTTAGATTTTAATTATATTTGATTGCAACTACGCAATTCAATGGTTAGAAACTTAGAATCCAATGCAAAAAAAAGCATAAATCTGTATCATTTGAATGGTTATACTTTTTTAAATGAACTTCCTAAATTTGGCGATTCTCATTGTTCTGCCCTTTTCCATATATGTGCGGTCACTTGGAATCTAATTAATTAGCACAATCAGTTTATGAGAGAACTCAATTAACAAATGTAAGCACGTCACAAATCCATGATGCTCAGGGGCTAATATGGAAAATAATTAATGAATTTACAATTTTTAGCTTCAGATCACCAAAGAAAGTTCATATGTACTTGAAACAGTATTTTGCAAAAAATATATATTTCTTTTAAAAATAGCAAAAAATATTGTAATATTTTACAATATGACAAGATTGTTCTCAAGAACAAAATTACACATAATGTTTAACAACACTAACAGAAATTAAAAGTAGCACCGTATATATCAACATTAATAAATGGTTTAAATTTCTTTTAGAAAGTTTGAGTTCGACACTAGACAAAATGGTTTTCAAAACAAAACAATTACAATATAACACTAGTAATTCAATTACAAGATTAGAACAGAAACACAATCTTTAGCAATTAATCAATACACAAACATAAAACATATTTATTTTAAATCAGTCCCTACAACAAAACAACTCATAAATTAGTTTTCTCCATTATCTCATGACTTATCATGCAACTTTTTTTTGATATATATTATAACCCCAATAATGCATAATATGTTAATACAAAATATATATTACATAATATGTTCATACAAAATATATATTATTTTGTAGTAACATATAAAGCGTATGACAAGTCATGACTTTCTCGTGATAGTATTATAAAATTATATCAAAAGTATTTTATCAATATAAAAAATAAAGTTCATCTATGTACTTTGTACTTTTTTTATTATTTGCGTAAAAACTCAACTATTGTTTCTCTTTATCTCTCTGTAGTAAATTACACAAATCACTCATGCTCCAATTCTAAAAAATGTGTCCGAGTGTCCAGACATGCCTGATGCATTTTTCCCCTTTTTTTATATATTTTACACGATTATAGACGCGCAAATTTGAATTTTAATATTTTCTGCAACCGTTTTCTGTGTGCAATTATGTTCATGTGTCAACGTAGAGGATTCCCTGTATTACTTTTGCTGCGATACCATATTAAAGCCAATATTTATAAAGAGGAGGGATCTAGTAACACAATTTTGAGTTACAACAAAGTTATCACAACTATTTTTTACATTTTCAAATTTTAAATCGTCGATCCAAACCGTTCAACATAATTTCCACAATAAAATGTGCTTCAAGATCAAATTTTACATTTTTTTGAATTTTTTACTATTTATTAAGTATTTTACAAAAACTAATCAAATTTAGACCATTGAATTTTGTACCCATCTTAATAAATAGTAAAAAAAATCGAAAAATATAAAATTTGATCTGGAAACACATTTTATTGTGGAGATCATGTTGAACGGTTTGGATCGACGATTTGGAATTTGAAAATGTAAAAAATAGCTGTGGTAATTTTGTTGTTACTCAAAATTGTGGTAACTAGATCTCTCCTCATTTATAAATGCATAAATCACTTACAACACTAAGTTCTACACATTATAAGATATAACAAGAATGAGAAAGGGAATCTGTGTATTCCATGCATTTTATTTTTCATATGGGCCTATGAATTTTTAATTTGTTAATCTTTTGACATATATGACTTCTATAATTATTTAAAGTGAAATCTCACATTACAAAATCAGTTTAGCGTATTTTTTTTGAAATAAATGAATTTCCAAATTTTAGCCAATCTCCTCATCGTACCATAATTTGAGCATATATAATGTTTGTATGTGAACTTTTATTAATGAGAGCAGCTTGGGTCCGATGCCCATCGGACCCAAAGTGGGTTCGATGGGCTCTATGACCGTCCGATATGCTTCAAGATTCGTGCGCACGTAAATTAAATAAGACGTGAAAGTTCAGGCGTGAATCTTAAAGCATATCAGACGGTCATAGAGCCCATCGAACCCACTTTGGGTCTGATGGGCATCAGACCCAAGCTGCTCTCTTTATTAATATGATCCACGTATCACGTCTCGAAAAAACCAACAATTAATAAATAAGAGAGAAGAGTAGGTCCGATGCTCATGGGATCTGCTTTAAAATCCGTACATGTCTACTTCAATGTCTGTGCGCACAAATCTTAACGCTAATCGAACAATTTTAGAGCTTATTGGATTCAAAAGTAGATCCGATGTCCATCGGACCTACTCCATTCTCAATCGCTAAATGCCCGAATTTTATATTTGCAACATTTTCAAAAAATCAAATTCAGTGACAACTTTTTTTAAAAAAAAATCTCTAATTATAGCAGACCCGTGAACTAGGGATCTTCACGTTTTCGATTTCAGTTCGCGTGGAAAGTCATTTTAGAACTTTTTTTAATTCTTCTTTTGCTTTATGCATTTCACAACTTTTTTAAGATTTTGGTGCTTCTAAATGTTGAGAGCCGCTGTTTTTTTCTCAAATCCACACTTCTAATTCCGATATTTTTATTAATACCAAAAAAAAAAACAAATTATCAAATCTGCCCCCACTCCAAACTTATTTTTAAATCTACCCTAACAGCCCGTCTGCTGGGTGGTCCACTGTTTTTTTTTTTTTTTTTTAAAGAGACAATATGAATATCAAGATGCTGAATTCTTAACGCTAAAAATTCGGATTTTTTTTAAATATTAGTTAGATTACTTCTTTTAAGCATATTTATACTAAAATACGCTAAATTACTTGGAATTATGTTAAATTACGTTGAGTTACACTAAATTTGTCACACCCCAAACCAGGATTTCCGGATTAGAGTGTGATCAGTCCCCGCCTCGTGTCAATTAATCGAAATGACACGCAAGGCTAAACAAATATAAACAATAATGCACAGCGGAAACAGAATAAAACAAACAGCAATAGTCATAAATATCAAATAAACATAAATACATACATAATATCCATACAGTCCACATCAGGATAAAATAACAAAATCTAAGCAAGGGGATACATGATCTATCGAGTCCAATGTACATAACAAAAGCATTGGACTCGTAAACCCTAAACAAAAGTCCCTACTCTATATCAGGTGATGTGGTCGTCGGGGACAGCTCCTGACGCCTCCTGCTGCGGACCGTCAGACTCTGTACCTGCCCACATCCATAAAAAGGAGGGGATGAGCGAATGATCGCCCAGTATGTGACCCAGTATTATCCCTTCAGGGATCCTCTTAAGTCAAAGCACATTTTAATTTGAAATCTACGTAAAGTCGGTAATTATTCACTTTTAATGCACATGCTGCGGAATTTAAAACCTATCATAATAACTACAAAAGAAAATATACATATAATAGATGACATGATGTGATTATCCTATTATGCCAAAATGATGAAATTTTCCAAAATAAAATATGAGAAATATTATACTCAACCGGAGTCCAGTACAATAGGTACCGTGTGTACAAATTGGTATAGTAATAATACGGATAATTTTTGTTACCCCGTGCCGTGCCAAATTCAACCAAATTGAATTTATATCTCAATGCGACATAACACAAGAACTGCGATCAGTGGATGCAAAGATACTTGATGCCTAATAGCATCGAGCTTTGCCCCAAAGACTTCAACCCGTAGGCAAGGCACGTTAGCCGATGGTTATATCCAAAATTCGTGTATTTTTCTGACTCTAGACGATTCTTCATCCAAACATATCCAATAGGAGAAAACTACAAGCAAGTCGTAAGAATGAGTTAATCCGTCTCCTCATGAGCAGACGACGGAACTCCACCGTCCGACCGGAACCAATGGGACTAGGGCTCGTGTCCGGCCCGTGCAATAAAAGTAAATATCTGCCACCGCAACCTCGGCAGCCGTTCTAGGCAAGTAGCTCCTAATGTAGGGGGGATAACTCCCGAATCGTCTCCGTGCCTCAGGGCTCGAGTCCGGCCCGCACGTAATGGTAAAATGAACGAAAATGATATAGTAACAACCCAATGCATATAATAATAATAATCCTAATAAGACCTCTGAGGGGTCAAGTGATCCCTCAGCCCAATGACCCGCGAACCGCCTCGCAGCCCACTCTACGAGGACGGAAAGCAGTCATTCGGTCTTCTATCTCACACTCACCAATGCACATGCTTAACTACGATAATATGTTGTCCTCTACGAGAAGAGGACAACTAATATCCTAAATTAATATATATTAATTAATTTACTCTACTCCTACAAAACAGTAAATTCTGATTTAGAAGGGGTTATGCAATTTCCTAATTACAGTTCAAAAAGGATTAAACATGCTCTAATGCAACTACAAAATTTAAAGTGCGGATGTCAGGTCAAGTGGTCGACTGGTAAGAGTACGCCACGAAAGAATAATGCAGATATCCCACACCTGATGGCTGTAGGGGTAGAACGCGCTAATAGCCTCCGGGATCCACGTAATCCTCGCCTGCTCCTGTACAAGCGTCAACGGGATCGATTTACGGGTCGGAATCTACGTAGGTCAGCTGACCTGTAATTTAGACGTAACTTAATTAGAGTCTAAACTAAGTACTCGTAACCCTTATTACCCCGTTTGATTATTTTCACTAAGTGTTCGTACTTAATTAGTTAATTAACTAGGGTTCGAATCTAATTATTAATTTGACTCACTTAAATCATTCGTTATATTTTAATTTGAAGATAAACTGCTTATTTACTTAAAACATAATCTACGTACTTTAAATTGTTATTATTTGATCCCTAACTATTTATGTGTATTATAAAAGTGTTTCCTAATTAATTTAGCTACACATAATTTAATCCTAAGTACTTACTCAATAAACGTTAAATTCCTAATTATAATATTTCTAAAGTCGTTCGAACTTATTTTAAAAATTTGTACAAGTTGATTAATTTATAATCACAAAATAATACGCGATTATCTAATTATCCTAATAACTAAACTTTTGTAATCGTAATGATTCGAAAATATTAATATGTTGTTAATTAATTGTCCTTTATTAATTAACAACATATTTTATTTGAAAGTTATTTTCTTTAATTAAAATTTATACTTAACTTATCAACTTCTAATTATTAAATTTGAAACATCTAATTACTTAACTAATTATTTTAAAAATCTAACTACTAAATTTAAAATGCTAACTACTTAATTTATTAATTAATTAAAAATCCTAATTAATCTAAATGTGTTATAACTAAATTATTTTAATTTTGTTTCTCTTTTAAATTCGATTTGGGTCAAGCCTATTATTTAAATTACCAAAGTCTAATTGGATTTCCAAAACCATTAGATTAATAAGACTCATTTTCGGATTGGGCCTAGGCCCATATAATATATTTTCAGATTTGGGCTTGAACCCAAAATGTAAGAATTACAATCAAGGCCGAGCCCATTAATAAAGTGGGCCAATTTGATTTAATTTATTTATAGGCCGGCCCATTAATTCAAAAATTCACATCTTTATAACTAGGCCCTTATAATTTCAAAATATCGTCTAAGGCCTAAATATTTACTCAAAGCCCCTCTATATTAATTTATTTACGTTCGGGTCCCTGTCAGATCAAGGACTGGTAAAACAGAGCCGCATAGTACCAGTGTCTACACTGGGCTGGTACCACTGGTACCAGCACCTCCTCAGTCAAACAACACACAATCCATAATCACAGTAACAGCACCGAACCAGTACAGAACAGAACCGCAAAAGCCACAGCAAAACTGGTCACAAGGCAAGGCAAATCAGCCATACGCACAGATCAGATCACAGCCCCAAAATTCAAGCAACAAAACATCACACATACCAGATAGAACAGGGAAGGCAAAGGGGCAGCACACAAGTGCTGTATACCAGAAGAAAGAAAAGGGCACAGCAGCAAAACCGCAAACCAGCACCGAAAAACAAAAAGGGGTTGGTGCCAGTAAAGTCAGCCCAGCCACAAGAAAGGAAAGGCAGCCCAGTCCCGCAAATAACAACGATACCCGACGATCGCATTTTTATCCGAATCGAGAAAATCAACAACTCGACGTTCGGCATTTATCATTTCAAGTTCTACGGCCATTACACGGCATCACAAAATTCAACAAGGCTCAAGCCAAATCAGAAAGGGTGTGCATATTTACCCGAATAGGTGCAACCGCAAGAATGGCACACTCGGCCGGCACTAAGCGAAGGGCTCGTCTCCCGGCCGTCAAGAAAAATCAGCAAGCAACACACCAAAACAAGCACCTTCGAGCACCAGTATAGCACAAGGAAGGCACCGGATCAACTCAAAATCGCAATGCTCAAACACAACCGAATTTATAGGGTTTCGGTTGTTGTGGTAACAAGGCAAACAGAAAAGAGAGAGAGAGAGAGATTTCTTTCTCAACACATGAGCGAAGGAAAAGAGAGCGAAAAACCCAAATCGAGAGAGAGTGAGGGGTTTATAATACCCGAGAGAGAAAACCCCAAATTTCAACGTTGTCAGTGGGCAGGTGCGAAACCCACGCGCCTCAGCGCACTTCGTCAAAGCCGTACCAGCGATGGAACAGGGGTGGTTCGAACGACGACCACGCGGGAGGGGAGGCGATCGCCTCCATTTCCCTTCTCACAGAGAGCACAACGAAAGAGAGGGACCGAGTGAAAGGGGCGGACCCAAATGACAGAGAGAGAGCAGAAGAGGAAGGGTTTTTAAAACCCTTTTACTTGATCACTTTAAGATTCTTGCAGAGTTAATCAAAGGTTCAATCAGATGGATAGAAAAATTCCAGAATTTAATCGAGATAGATCAATGAATCAATGTTGATAATTCAATTTAGGTTTACGAAATTTGCGTTTATATTGTCTATCTTAATTTGCCGCGCCATCTTAAATTTTAAATTCGTGATTTAATAATTTGGCTTAGATAATCAATTTTAGAAATCAATCTATCTAATTCGCATTTAATTAACTAAATGTCACAACTCAATTAATTTTAACAAATTTGAACTTAAAAATTTTCGTACAGAATTTGTTATCGATAGATTTCAGTCTGTCATATATTCAATTCTTAATCTAAATAATGTACATTGAGCATTTTATTTAGTAATCGATTCCTATAAATTATTCCAAATAACATTTTATTTCGTTTAGCCACTATTTATTTATTTATATAATTTCTCAAGATCAAAAGAAGGTTAATTTGATGAACCCTCAAACTAATTACATCAAACCGAAGAATTTAGCGATACCGCGTCTAGAATTTTAAGTACGTATTTATTGAACGTTAACCGGGATAATTTGTAAAATTAAATTATATTCTTATCTAATCAGAAAATTCCGAATTCAAAAATTAAATCTCACGATTTAATGAAGCCAACAATTTTTTATCAATCAACTAACTTTCAACGAGAATTTACGTTTAAAATTCCTACAATTATTCACTGGTATTATTAAATAACTTTATTAAATCTTCGTTTTGGGTTAATTTATTAACCCAAATTTTAATTAGTTGTAAAACTCGATCATTAGACTAATTAATTAGATTTAAATTTACGGGTTATAACAAAATTACTTTAAAATTATGCTAAATAACAATAACTTCGCTAATTATGCTGAAATACGGTAAATTATGGTAAACTACGCAAAATTACGCTAAAGTAGACCGATTCTGTACCATCTTTCATGAATCATAAAAAATAGTAAAAAAATTCCCAAAATAGTAAAAATTGGTATTCTACAAGTTCATTATGTAACTAATTTACTAAGCTACTTGGATTGAATAATAGAAATGAAAATCTTAATCGGAAACTTCAACTCAAGTTTTGAGACTCTTCCCTTTGTTTTTTGGCAATTCTGAATTTCAGAAAACAACATAGCATTACTAATGCATGCGCATTTTCACAAACTTTCCGAAAAGTGGTCATTTGCTGAAATCGGACACTCAAGCGCCGTTTTATGACCGTTTGAAGTTTCGTCGTCGTTTTTTCGCCTTTTTAGCGAAGATATCGTCCCTATTCATATGTAATTTATTGTAATTTACCGTATTTTAGCGTAATGTAATGTAATTTAGTGTAATTTAACTTAATATAGTGTAACTCAACGTAATTTAACATAATTTCAAGTAATTTAGCGTATTTTAGTATAAATATGCTTAAAAGAAGTAATCTAACTAATATTTGAAAAAAAAAAATCCGAATTTTTAGCGTTAAGAATTCAGCATCTTGATATTCATATTGTCTCTATAAAAAAAAAAAAAAAATTCACTAGCGGACCGCCCAGCTGCTGGGCGGTCAGCTATGCATAGTGGACCGCCCAGCCAGCGGGCGGTCAGCTCTGGAAACTGGACCGCCCAGCTGCTGGGCGGTCAGATCTGGGTAGTGAACTGCCCAGCCGCTGGGCGGTCAGGTGGGGAAAGTGGACCGCCCAGTGGACGGGCGGTTGGGGTAGATTTAAAAATAAGTTTGGGGTGGGAGCAGATTTGATAATTTGTTTTTTTTGAGTATTAATAAAAATATCGGCTTCTAATTTGTTCCTGAATTGTCATCTTCCCTTTAGTTTCTTCTTTTTGAATATCTGAGGTTAACATAAAGACTATTAATTTAACGAATCAAGCTTTGGGTAGAGGGAAAGGTTGAAGAAAATAAATTTATTTTCCAATAAGAAGAGAATCGGTTATTGGAAACTGCTAAGCTTTGGTAGAGAGAGAGAACTTTGGGTAGAGACTAGATAGAAATGTCGGATCACATCCTGAGCAAGCTTTGGATAGAGCGAAAAGTTTGCAAAAAATAGAAGAGTGAGGCTGTGGTATATTACAACGCGCGGATAAGTCTGTGCATTGGATTTATATTTTTATTTTCAAAGTTCAAAAAATCAATTCGAACCGTTCAATTTGATTTTCATATTAAAATATACTTGGAGATCAAATTTTATATTTTTTAGAATTTTTTTTACTATTAGTTTAGACAATTAGAAAATCACTTGATCCAAAAAATTCTTGACCATCCGAGAGTAGTAATTTTTAATTGTCTAAATAAATAATAAAAAGTTCTAAAAATATAAAATTTGATCTTCAAATGTATTGTTTTCATAGTCCATGTTAAAGTTGGGACTCGCAGATGTCAAGTATTGATGTTCCCAGCTCGTTTTATAGACTCTCAAGGGATACATTTTTTTTGGTTTTGAGGTGTGGGACTAAAAAAGATTGATTGTACCGAAGTGAAATTTATACATACTTGACATCTGCGAGTCCCAACTTTAACATGGACTATGAAAACAATACATTTGAAGATCAAATTTTATATTTTTTAGAACTTTTTTATTATTTATTTAGACAATTAAAAATTACTACTCTCGGATGGTCAAGAATTTTTTGGATCAAGTGATTTTCTAATTGTCTAAACTAATAGTAAAAAAAATTCTAAAAAATATAAAATTTGATCTCCAAGTATATTTTCATATGATAATAATATTGAACGGTTCGAACTGATTTTTTGAACTTTGAAAATGAAAATATAAATCCAATGCACAGACTTATCCGCGCGTTGTAATATACCACAGCCTCACTCTTCTATTTTTTGCAAACTTTTCTCTCTATCCAAAGCTTGCTCAGGATGTGATCCGACATTTCTATGTAGTCTCTACCCAAAGTTCTCTCTCTCTACCAAAGCTTAGCAGTTTCCAATAACCGATTCTCTTCTTATTGGAAAATAAATTTATTTTCTTCAACCTTTCCCTCTACCCAAAGCTTGATTCGTTAAATTAATAGTCTTTATGTTAACCTCAGATATTCAAAAAGAAGAAACTAAAGGGAAGATGACAATTCAGGAATAAATTAAGGGTCTGTTCGGTGACTCGATGCCCATGAGTTTTTCTTTAGGAAAAGCAGATTGGCCGGAATTTTTCCTATTACTGGGAATGCAGTCGAATAATAGATGTGGTGTCATCTGATTCCATTAAAAAATTTAGAATTTGATGAATGGTTCTAAGGATTCAATATTATGAAGTATCTATTTAATTTCACATAATCGACATATTATCGTCGTTTCTGCTATGTATCCCGCAACCATTATTTGCTAAAATCCCTCTTTTAGCAAAGATCAAATAATAATCTATGACAATGGATCTTCTACCATGTGCATGTACCGGTGAACAATCCCATCATGGCCTCAAGCTCCATAAACAACTTTTCTTGAGCACCGCCTCGCAACATCGCAGGGAAAAATAACCAAAAGCTGGTACCGGTGACGAACACTATCGTTCCAACCGTGGCCAAAATCTTGGGTGGCCGCCACCATTTTTCATGCTGGGCCCACCACCACCCCTCCACTGCTCTACAGATCCCGTGTAAAATGAAAAACATTAGCGCCTCGCCATTCGGCGGAAGAAGTGTGAAGTAGTAAAACATCAACTCGTGCATTATGCCTGATACTATATGTCACACCCCAAACCAGGATTTCCGGATTAGGATGTGATCAATCCCCGCCTCGTGTCTAATAATCAATAAACACGCAAGGCTAAACAACATAATAATCAAACAGCAGCGGAAGCAATATAATACAAACAAGCAATAGTCATAAATATCAAATAAACATAAATATACACATCATCCATACAATCCACCTCGGGATAAAATAAACATAACTAGTCAAAGGGATACATAATCTATCGAGTCCAATGTATATAACAAAAACATCGGACTCGCAAAATCCTAAACAAAAGCCCCTAATCTATATCAAGTGATGTGACCGTCGGGGACAGCTCCTGACGCCTCCTGCTGCGGACCGTCAGACTCTGTACCTGCCCACATCCATAAAAAGGAGGGGATGAGCGAATGATCGCCCAGTATGTGACCCAGTATTATCCCTTCAGGGATCCTCTTAAGTCAAAGCACATTTTAATGTTTGAAATCTACGTAAAGTCGGTAATGATTCACCTTTAGTGCATATGTTGCGGAAATTAAAACCTATCATAATAACTACAAAAGAAAAATATATATATAGTAGATGACATGATGTGATTATCCTATTATGCCAAAATGATGAAATTTCCCAAAATAAAAATATGAGGATGGATATATTATACTCAATCGGAATTCAGTACAGTAGGTACTGTGTGTACAAATTAATATAGTAATAATGCTACGAATAATTTTATCACCCCGTGCCGTGCCAAATTCAGCAAAATTGAATTTGTATATCAATGCGACATAACACAAGGACTGCGATCAGAGGAGCAAAGATACCCGATGCCTAACAGCATCGAGCTTTGCCCCAAAGACTTCAACCCGTAGGCAAGTGCACGCTAGCCGATGGTTATATCCAAAATTCGTGTATTTTCCTTACTCTAGACGATTCTTCATCCAAACATATCCAATAGGAGAAAACTACAAGCAGGTCGTAAGAATGAGTTAATCCGTTTCCTCATGAGCAGAGACGGAACTCCACCATCCGGCCGGATCAATGGGACAAGGGCTCGTGAGCGGCCCATAACAACAATAAAAATAAAATCTGCCACCGCAACCTCGGCAGCCGTACTAGGCAAGTAGCTCCTAATGTAGGGGGGATAGCTCCCGAATCGTCTCCGGACTCGTGATCGGTCCGCACAAAATGTAAAATGATCGAAAATGATATACTACCAAGCTCATGCATATAATAATAATAATCCTAGTAAGACCTCTAAGGGATCAAGTGATCCCTCAGCCCAATGACCCACGAACCGCCTCGCATCCCATACTACGAGGACGGAAAGCGATCATTCGGTCTTCTATCTCACGCTCACCAATGCACATGCTTAACTACAATAATATGTTGTCCTCTACGAGAAGAGGACAACTAGTATCCTAATATATTATTAATTAAATTACACTACTCCTAAGAAAGCCTTAAATTTTCAATTTAGAAGGGGTTATGCAAATCCTACATTACAGTTCAGAAAGGATTAAACATGCTCTAATGCGACTACAAAATTTAAGGTACGAATGACAGGTCAAGTGGACGACTGGTGAGAGTACGCCACGAAAGAAAAATACAGATATCCCACACCTGATAGCTGTAGGGGTAGAAAGAGCTAGAACTAGAAGTCACCGTAATCTGCACAATCCTCGACTGCTCCGGTGTAACCGTCAGCGGGATCAGAACACGGATCGAACTCGGTGTAGGTCGGCTGACCTGTAATTTAGTCGTAACTTAATTAGAGTCTATACTAAGTATTCGTGACCCTTATTACCCCGTTTGATTAATTTCCTAAGTGTTCGAATCTGCTCAACCGGTTCGATCGATTTTATTCGATTCCGATTGAGCGAAAAATTAGGTCAAGGTTGGCTTAATTTAATCTAATGTAATTTAATTATTTATAACTTTTAACTTAAGAATGTTACATATTTTTACAATAAAAATAAGTAATGTATCACCTACGTAATTTAAATTGATATTATTACTTTTCTATTTAATCACTTGTAAAATAACGTGTTTTTCCTAATTAATTAAGCTACACGAAATTTTAGATCTTAAGTACGAAATTTGTAAGTGTTAATTATTTAGTTGGAATATCTCTAAAGTTTTACGAATTTACGCTAATAATTTGTACAAGTCAATAACTTATAAATATAAAATAATATGTGATTATCTACTATATTTATTTTAATCTAATATGTGTTTAATATTTAAAAAAAATCCTAACTACTCAACTTTTTATTAATTAAAATCCTAATTAATCTACATGTGTTGGAATATTTTTATTGGGTGTGTTTCGGGATCATACAGGTGTCCATATAGGGTTGTATAGTATCTGTTCAAATTATGTTATGAACTCTCACTGAGGCATCAAGACCCGGACGGTATAATCATTTCCCGAATTAAATTTAAGTTTACATAAGCATCCGGTTTTATTCGGTTACTTTATTAAAACCTAAATTTTAAAAGCCGTCCTTTTATTCCGTCAATTCGAGGCAACATTTATCTCTTCTTAATTTAAAAATCTGCCAAGCCCTAATAGACAAAGGCCCAAGCCTCCTTGAATTTATTAATAAATTCATGTTAAGGCCCAGCAGAAAATTAAAAGCCCAATTGCATTTTTTTCCAAACCATTAAACTTAAAAATACTCATTTTCGGATTGGGCTTGAGCCCCTACAATAAATGTCTCCTTTTCATAATTATACATATTGAGGCCGGCCCAGGTCAAGTAATTTACTTCGGCCCAAAACAAATACAATTAGGCCCAATATTCAATTAAAGTCGGCCCCCTTATTTAATTCAAATTGCCAATTTCAGGGAACAATTAATAGAAGCAAAAGTAAGGCCGGCCCATTATTCAATTCAATTTTCCTACTTCCTCTTACTGCCGCAATTTCACAGAGAACAAACAGGAGTAAACGGTTTACTGGTACACCATACCAGTAGCCAAAAATTGGTACACAAACAAGCAAAACAAGGAAAGAGACCGGTACCAGTGGTATACTGGGCTGGTACCGACTGGTACCAGCATCACATAGCATAAACATAGTCATAAGGCAACAAGGTCAGCACAATGCAATACAAACCAGCCAGCACCTAAAAAGGGTCGGTACCAGTAACAAACAGAACAAGCAACCCAAACAAGAAGGCCAAACACGGCACACACTTCTGGTATCAGGTTGGTACTAGAAACAGAGAAAACAGGAGCGGCACATAGGCAGTAGGTCAATAGAAATGGCACGAAGGCCGCAATTCAGCCACAAGGCAAAATCAACAGAAATTAGGTTTAGTGTTACCCGGATAGAGCAATCACAGTAGCAATCGAATCTCGGCAGTCACTACGGCCGTCTAATCAGGCAATCGGCAACACACGAAAACAGGCACTCGCCACAAGCAATCCACAGTAACGAGAACAATAGTGAGAGCTATAGTCCGGCTTGTAAGCAACGGGAAAAGAGAGAGAGTGAAGAGGTAGAGAGGGTGGAGAGAGTAGAGAAGAGATAGAGGCAGGGAGTAGGGGATCGGAGAGCACAAAAGAAGAGAGCAAATGTTTAAATCGCGCCAGGAGAAGAAAAGAGAGAGAGTGAGAGATCTGATTTTTGTCGCTAGAGGGAAAGAGAGAGAGCTTTTGAATCGGCGGAAGAGAACAAAAACAGAAGGGGAGGTGGCACTGTCGCCAGCCAGAGAAGAAGAAGAGGTGGCCCTGTCGCCAGCCAGAGAAGAAGAAGAGTTGTCGCCGAAGGAGAAGGAATCTGGACTCAGCGACAAATAAATCAATTGGGTCAGCTTTAAGATTCGTGCAGAACAGAATTGAACGGTTCAGCTTATTTCCAAATTAAAAAGGAGTTCATGTTTAATGATATTCTATGAATCAATTATATCCAATCGAACGATTTAATAAATCTGACGTTTAAGAATCGATACGAAATTTTTGATTGTTCTTTGATAAATTTTACAAATTTATTCGTCATTTCTTTAACTCTTAATTTATCATGGTTATTAACATTTTGTAGTTCTTCCTTAAAATTTATATTTGTACAAATAAATTCCACAATTCATAAAATTAATTAATTAGTTAAACGAATAATTTAGCTAAGTTAATTTGTTCATTTAATTTATTACCTTTTATTTTTCTTAATTAGTCAATTAAAATTTTAATTGGTTGCTAATTTTAATTCTCGATTAATTAACTACATTTGAATTTACGGGTTATAACACTATGAATGTCGCTATAACCGCCGCTGTGCGACCCATACAAGATTTCACCGGGGCATACACTGATGGCCGAAGAATGGCAGAGACCATTAAGTTCCACCGATGGCCCCAGAAATCACACAACGAGCTGGAAAAATATGGTTTGTTGAACTGCGGCTCAAGCTCCATGCCGAGTATTAGCCCGGCCATAATAGCGGCAGTTGCTAGCATTACTTCTAGAGATAGGTAAATGTGGAAGCATAACATGAGGAGAACTACATAGGAGTGTAACTGGTTTTTGAAACGGTACAGGGAGATTAGAGCGGCAAACAAGGCGGCTTTAATTGTGGTGGATATGAGATGCTTTGGAGATAGGGAATGGAAAGATGGTTGCTTTTTTGGATCAGTTTTGGTAGGTAATTTGACTGGTAGAGAAGCCAGAGAGATGAAAGAAATCAGAGGGAAGGACGGGTCAAGTGGACCCCGGCCAAAGCAGAGAAGAAGCAACTTGAACAGGCACAGCCAGGCAACGAAGAAGCCACTGCTGGAGCGGAAGTGGATGCTGGTGAACAACATAGGAAGGAAAGGGACAAGCAAAACTACAGGTAGAAGAGGGATTAGGTGGGGGAGGCCGGGACGGAGATGGGACGAGACGAAACAGGCATATGTCACGGAGAGAATTACCACGGCAGCAACTTTGGGGACCGTTCGGAGCTCCGAATGAATATCCATGGGGGAGGGGAGGGGAGGGGATCAATGAGGCTGAGATCGATCCAAATGTGTTTTTCTTTTGCTTCAAAAAGACAACTTCATGCTTTGCTAGCTGTAGGAATAGGAAATTAGGAATAAGAGTGCCCAATGAACTTCATGCTTTGCTGTAGGAATAGGAAATTAGGAATAGGAGGGCCCAATGAGCTTCATGTTTTGCTATAGGAATAGGAAATTAGGAATAGGAGGGCTCAATGAACGGTTCCACCAAATTCATATGATTGCTTCTTCTTGGTCAACTCCTGCATCAGATATGAAAAAAAAAAATCGAAAAAATGTAAAATTTGATCTGGAAGCACATTTTATTGTGGAGATTATGTTGAACGGTTTGGATCGACATTTGGAATTTGAAAATGTAAAAAATAGTTGTGATAACTTTGTTGTAACTCAAAATTGTGGTAACTAGATCCCTCCGTATTTATAAATGCATAAATCACTTACAACACTAAGTTCTACACATTATAAGATATAACAAGAATGAGAAAAGGAGTCTATGTATTCCATGCATTTTATTTTTCATATGGGCCTATGAATTTTTTAATTTGTTAATCTTTTGACATATGACTTCTATAATTATTTGAAGTGAAATCTCACGTTACAAAATCAGTTTAGCGTATTCTTTTGAAATAAATGAGTTTCCAAATTTTAGCCAATCTCCTCATCGTACCATAATTTAAGCATATATAATGTTGAGTGAGCCTATGGTGCTATGCATAGCATGGATGGCTAATGTACTACGGCTCAATATAATACTTTTTAAAATCCTAACGGTCGATCCAACCGTTCAATGTGATAACCATATGAATATGTACTTGCAAACTAAATTTTATATTTTTTCAAATTTTTTTACTATTTTTTTAGATAGGTAGAATTTTGATGGTCCAGAATTTTCAGAAAACACTGATTTTTCTACCTATCTAAAAAATAGTAAAAAAATTTGAAAAAATATAAAATTTAGTTTGTAAGTACATATTCATATGGTTATCACATTGAACGGTTAGATCGACCGTTAGGATTTTAAAAAGTACCATATTGAGCCATAGTACACTAGCCATCCGTGCTATGCATAGCACCATAGGCTCACTCTATAATGTTTGTATGTAAACTTTTATTAATATGATCCACATATCACGTCTCGAAAAAACCAACAATTAATCAATAAGAGAGAACAGAGAAGAGTAGGTCCGATGCTCATGGGACCTGCTTTAAAATCCACACATGTCTACTTTGATGTCCGTGCGCACAAATCTTAACACTAATCGAACAGTTTTAGAGCTTATTGGACCCAAAAGACAAAAGTAGGTCCGATGCCCATCGGACCTACTCCATTCTCAATCGGTAAATGCCCGAATTTTGTATTTGCAACATTTTCAAAAAATCAAAATTCAATGATAACTTTTAAAAAAAAAATCTTTAATTATAGCTAGGGCTGCAAAGGAACCAAACCGAGTCGAACTTACTCTTAGTTTGAGTTTGGTTTGAATTAATTTCGAACTAAGTTTGGTTTGAATTAATTTCGAACGAAATCAATTTCGAATCAATTTTTTTACGAACTCAATTTCAAACTTTTACGAACTTTGTTACGACTTACGAGTTATGACTTATGGCTGGGCCATAGTTCGAAATTACAACACGTCAATAAAAACTCAGGCATTCTGAATTATAATTACACAGTACACTAAAGTTTATATCAAAGTTCATTACAAATACCAAAATTTATATCAAACACCAAAGTTTAGTACAATCAATCAAAGTTCAGTATAATTACAGAATCCAAAGTTTTTCCAAATAGCTAACAGGAGCAACATCACAAAAGTTTTCAAATATCCAAAGTATTCAAAGTACAATTTAAATATCAATAGAAGTACAGAACAATCACCAAAGTCTTAGAATTATTACAAATCCAAATATTATCCTAAATAAAACATTAAAGTTCATTATCAGCAAAAATTAACGGTTCACGTTTGAGTTAATTTCAAACTAAGTTTGGTTTGCGAACCTATTTCGAACGAACTAGGTCCAGTTTGAGTTTGGTTTGAATTAATTTCGAACGAAGTTTGGTTTGAATTAATTTCGATTCGAAATTGAGTTCGTTCGAAATTTGGTTTGAATTAATTTCGAACGAAGTCTTTTTTTTTTTAGAACTTTTTTATTCTTATTTTGCTTGACGCATTTTCACAACTTTTTTAAGATTTTGGTGCTTGTAAATGTTGACAGCCGCTGTTTTTTCTCAAATCCACACTTTTAATTTATTCCTGAATTAATTGTCATCTTCCCTTTAGTTTCTTCTTTTTGAATATATGAGGTTAACATAAAGACTATTAATTTAACGAATCAAGCTTTGGGTAGAGGGAAAGGTTGAAGAAAATAAATTTATTTTCCAATAAGAAGAGAATCGGTTATTGGAAAATGCTAAGCTTTGGGTAGAGAGACTAGATAGAAATGTCGGATCACATCCTGAGCAAGCTTTGGATAGAGAGAAAAGTTTGCAAAAAATAGAAGAGTGAGGCTGTCGTATATTACAGTGTGCGGATCAGTCTGTATATTGGATTTATATTTTCATTTTCAAAGTTCAAATAATTAATTTGAACCGTTCAATATTATTATCATATGAAAATATACTTGAAGATTAAATTTTATATTTTTCTAAAAATATTTACTATTATTTTAGACAATTAGAAAATCACTTGATCCAAAAAATTCTTGACCATCCGAGAGTAGTGATTTTTAATTGTCTAAATAAATAATAAAAAAGTTTTAAAAAATATAAAATTTGATCTTTAAATTTTTTAGCATCCGACAGCAATATGGGTCTCTGTTTTGAATTCTTCGCATTTTGGATCTCTGTTTATAAATAGCAATATGGGCCCAATACAACAAAGCCCAATAATCCCGTGATTTTTATTTTTACCCAAAAAAAAAAAATATTTTAATATAAATAACCAGGTTTTTAAAAGATTTTTATTTCTACCAAAACCGCAAGGAATCAATTCAAACAGCTAGGAATCCTAGCGGCTTGAATTATTAATTCAAACCGCCAATATTCCTAGCGGCTTGAATTAACCAATCACCAAAAAATTTATTTATTATTTCAAACCGCCAATAACTTTAGGGTTATCGGTGAATAAATTTCTAGGGTTATCGGTGAAAAATTACCATTTAATAAAATAATAAACGATTTTATATTATTGATAAGTTTTTATAATATAATTCTTTGTAATAAAAATAACTTTAGGGTTATCGGTGAAAAAAATTCTAGGGTTATCGGTGAAAAATTACCATTTAATAAAATAATAAATGAAATTTTATATTATTGATAAGTTTTTATAATATAATTCTTTGTAATAAAAATAACTTTAGGGTTATCGGTGAAAAATTACCATTTAATAAAATAATAAATGAAATTTTATATTATTGATAAGTTTTTATAATATAATTCTTTGTAATAAAAATAACTTTAGGGTTATCGGTGAATAAATTTCTAGGGTTATCGGTGAAAAATTACCATTTAATAAAATAATAAACGAAATTTTATATTATTGATAAGTTTTTATAATATAATTCTTTGTAATAAAAATAACTTTAGGGTTATCGGTGAAAAATTATCATTTAATAAAATAATAAATAAATTTTTTGGTGATTGGTTAATTCAAGCCGCTAGGAATCCTAGCGGCTTGAATTATTAATTCAAACCGCTAGGATTCCTAGCGGTTTGAATTGTTAATTCAAACCGCAAATATTCCTAGCGGTTTGGGTAGAAATAAAAATATTTTAAAAACCTGGTTATTTATATTAAAATATATTTTTTTTTGGGTAAAAATAAAAATCACGGCTAATAATCAGTTTCATCTCTCCTTTCCATTAGCTGTTGAGTTTCATTTTCTTATTCATTTTTTTTTTCTTATTCGAATTAGATAATAAAGGAACAAAAGACTTTAATGATGAGAGAATAGTTGCTGAGTCAACTTTGAAAAAGATATAAATTTATTTTAAGGCTTTTATTTCTTATTCAAAAATTTGTTTTTCTTAATTAGTATTTGTATCTTAAAATTCATATGACTAAATTATTCGACAATTATTCGTGTTGTATCTGTATTCGAATCAGTATCCGTAGATTATCCGATTCGTATCTGTATCTGTTTAAGGCGGATTTAGTTTTAAATTTTGACATCCGTTTACTATCCGTATCCGTATTTGTATCCGCTAATTAAAGAGTGGTACGGATATGATATCAGCATTATCCGCTCCGAATTAGCTCCGTTTTCACCCCCGTAATTGTAATACATGGAATACACTAATTAAAAATCTTTGAATTTTTGGGATATATGAAAAATGAACATGTAAATAACGGTTATTTTTTTTAATCATTTTGGGCTTGGCAACGGAAGGTTTTGGGCCAGTCATTTAATCGGTCTGTAGAAAACCTTAAATCTTGCGATTTTTTTCCTAAACCCTAGCTAGCTCCCCTCTCTCTCTCTCTCGCTGCCTCCATTTTCCCGTCTCATTTTCCTAGCTTCTCTCTCATATAAAAATTTTCCAAATTGTTTTCACGAAGTATTCAAATTTCATATCCGTCATTTGAAAAGAAGACTACAATTGCTCAAGAACGCGAGGTTTGTCCCAATCAATTAATTTGTCAATGTATTATTTTCGGTGGTGGATATAATTTAAGAGATTCTCCATTGTAAGATTGAATTAGGAATTTGAACATAGAAGTGTCAATATAGGAATTTAAGCCTCTAGCTATTCTTTTTTACTAAAGAAATTGTGAATATTGTGAAAAAATTGACTTGTCTGACCTAGGAATTATGAAATTTTCACATGTGAAACTTTGGGTTTGCATCCTTATTGAGTTTGGTGTTCTGCATTTGGCACAATTACCGAAATTGAGGTCCTTTATGAATGGATGAAAATTTTAATCGTCAATATACTTGAGTAGCCTTTAGTTTGCAATAGTTATGATTATTGCTCAATAGTGCAAAAATCTTAGTTCAATAACTTGGATTAGAAAAATGAGAATTCACAAGTGTGTTTGTGCCCGTGTATGTATTCCCAATCTGTTTCATTGAGATAAAATTAATTACAAATGTATGTATCCACAAAACTTTGAATGCTTACTTGAAAAAGGCATACTGTGTAAGTTTTTGTGAGAGCTTGCATGAATTTGGATTAATGACTACACATCCAAAACCCTTGTCAATGAAATTTTTTATGGTTTTTATTACCCCAAACCTGTACATTTGGAATCCTAAGAATATTATGTTTGTGATGACATGAAAGGAAATGCATGTAAAAAATTACTTTACTATTGCCTTATTCTTTTGTCTAATATACCATATAGCGCTAATACATTTTGCGAAACCTAGTGTCAGTTACTTTAAAAGTCAAAATTAATACGGTGCTAAGATTAATCATCCACAAAAGGAAGCAGTGTAATAAAATGCGGTTCATGCGGCCGCATATGCGTATGCGGTTGACAACCGCATAGAAAATCAATATGCGGTTCAATATGCGGTTCCGCATATGCGGCCGCATATTATCAAGTGTAATAAAATGCGGTTCTATGCGGTGCATATGCGGCCGCATATGCATTTGCAGTGCTCAGCCACATAAAATCCAGACTAATATGCGGATTTTACACCCACTTAAAATATTTTATTTATTAACAAATAAAGATTCGGATTCAGATCCTATCAATTTTAATAAGAGAAGGATATCCGGTATAAAACTGAAACTCGATTCTTATTTCTCATTCAGACCAAAGTCCAGTCAAGTGATTTGTATTGATGTTCCCAGCTCGTTTTATAGACTCTCAAGGGATGCATTTTTTTTGGTTTTGAGGTGTGGGACTAAAAAAGATTGATTGTACCGAAGTGAAACCACTGAGAGCCACGCGTGAAACCGCTGAGCGCCACGTGGTTCGATTTCGTTCACGTGGTTTCAACTTTGAAGTTCAAATTTTAGTCCACGCGGTTTCAGCTATGATTTAGAAAATAAAACACGCGGACTGCTTCCTTTAAATAACAAATTTTTAATGATTGCAGCTGGCAGCTGCATCCTTCATGGGTCAAGATGGATTTGGGCCAAATGATTTTGGGCTACAAACTTTGAAGAACCTTTTAACTCATAATAAATATATTATTATGCATATTTTTTTAGCCTAATAATACATAATACTATTAATATACAACACCATTTTATTTGATTAATTTTTCAATCCGCATATATAAGTCCGCATAAAAATCCGCATATGCGGCCGTATACCGCATGGAAACCGCATTTTATAACCTTGAAAGGAAGTAAAGTCAAAATTTTAAACAAATATTTATGTTATGGTCCTCTGAAGAATCACATTTCCATGCTCGCTTTAAAGATTTTGCAATTTACAATAAGTATTTATGACATTTTTTTTAAATAATACTTTTTGCTGCTGTCTTCCGAAATATTCTATGGTGTTTAGTTTTCTTATTATAACTCGCTCTATAGCAAATTTATACATACTTGACATCTGCGAGTCCCAACTTTAACATGGACTATGAAAACAATATATTTGAAGATCAAATTTTATATTTTTTGAAACTTTTTTATTATTTATTTAGACAATTAAAAATCACTACTCTCGGATGGTCAAGAATTTTTTGGATCAAGTGATTTTGTAATTGTCTAAAATAATAGTAAAATAAATTCTAAAAAATATAAAATTTGATGTTCAAGTATATTTTCATATGATAATAATATTGAACGGTTCGAATTAATTTTTTGAACTTTGAAAACAAAAATACAAATCAAATGCACAGACTGATCCGCGCATTGTAATATACTACAGCCTCACTCTTCTATTTTTTGCAAACTTTTCTCTCCATCCAAAGCTTGCTCAGGATGTGATCCGACATTTCTATCTAGTCTCTACCCAAAGCTCTCTCTCTACCAATTAAAGCTTAGCATTTTCCAATAACCGATTTCTCTTCTTATTGGAAAATAAATTTATTTTCTTCAACCTTTCCCTCGACCTAAAGCTTGATTCGTTAAATTAATAGTCTTTATGTTAACCTCAGATATTCAAAAAGAAGAAACTAAAGGGAAGATGACAATTCAGGAATAAATTAAGGGTCTGTTCGGTGACTCGATGCCCATGAGTTTTTCTTTAGGAAAAGCAGATTGGCCGGAATTTTTCCTATTACTGGGAATGCAGTCGAATAATAGATGTGGTGTCATCTGATTCCATTAAAAAATTTAGAATTTGATGAATGGTTCTAAGGATTCAATATTATGAAGTATCTATTTAATTTCACATAATCGACATATTATCGTCGTTTCTGCTATGTATCCCGCAACCATTATTTGCTAAAATCCCTCTTTTAGCAAAGATCAAATAATAATCTATGACAATGGATCTTCTACCATGTGCATGTACCGGTGAACAATCCCATCATGGCCTCAAGCTCCATAAACAACTTTTCTTGAGCACCGCCTCGCAACATCGCAGGGAAAAATAACCAAAAGCTGGTACCGGTGACGAACACTATCGTTCCAACCGTGGCCAAAATCTTGGGTGGCCGCCACCATTTTTCATGCTGGGCCCACCACCACCCCTCCACTGCTCTACAGATCCCGTGTAAAATGAAAAACATTAGCGCCTCGCCATTCGGCGGAAGAAGTGTGAAGTAGTAAAACATCAACTCGTGCATTATGCCTGATACTATAAATGTCGCTACAATCGCTGTCGTGCGGCCCATACAAGATCTCACCGGGACATACACTGATGCTCGAAGAATGGCAGAGACCATTAAGTTCCAGCGATGGCCCCAGAAATCACGCAACGAGCTGGAAAAATATGGTTTGTTGAACTGCGGCTCAAGCTCCATTCCGAGTATTGCCCCGGCCATAATAGCAGCAGTTCCGAGCATTACTTCTAGAGATAGGTAGATGTGGAAGCATAACATGAGGAGAAGTAAATAAGGGTGTAAGTGGTTTTTGAAACGGTACAGGGAGATTAGAGCGGCAAACAAGGCGGCTTTAATTGTGGTGGATATGAGATGCTTTGGAGATAGGGAATGGAAAGATGGTTGCTTTTTTGGATCAGTTTTGGTAGGTAATTTGACTGGTAGAGAAGCCAGAGAGATGAAAGAAATCAGAGGGAAGGACGGGTCAAGTGGACCCCGGCCAAAGCAGAGAAGAAGCAACTTGAACAGGCACAGCCAGCAAATGAAGAAGCCAGAGTAGGTGCGAAAGTGGATGCTGGTGAACAACATAGGAAGGAAAGGGAAAAGTAAAACTACCGGTAGAAGAGGGAGTAGGCGGGGGAGGCCGGGGCGGAGACGGCACGCAATGAAGCGGGCATATGTCACAGAGATAAGTACCACGGCAGCGACTTTGGGGACCATCCGGAGCTCCGAATGAACATCCATGGGGGAGGGGAGGGGATCAATGAGGCTGAGATCGATCCAAATGTGTTTTTCTTTTGCTTCAAAAAGACAACTTCATGCTTTGCTAGCTGTAGGAATAGGAAATTAGGAATAGGAGGGCCCAATGAACTTCATGCTTTGCTGTAGGAATAGGAAATTAGGAATAGGAGGGCCCAATGAACTTCATGCTTTGCTATAGGAATAGGAAATTAGGAATAGGAGGGCTCAATGAACGGTTCCACCAAATTCATATGATTGCTTCTTCTTGGTCAACTCCTGCATCAGATATGAAAAAAAAAAATCGAAAAAATGTAAAATTTGATCTGGAAGCACATTTTATTGTGGAGATCATGTTGAACGGTTTGGATTGACATTTGGAATTTGAAAATGTAAAAAATATTTGTGATAACTTTGTTGTAACTCAAAATTGTGGTAACTAGATCCCTCCGTATTTATAAATGCATAAATCACTTACAACACTAAGTTCTACACATTATAAGATATAACAAGAATGAGAAAAGGAGTCTATGTATTCCATGCATTTTATTTTTCATATGGACCTACGAATTTTTTTTAATTTGTTAATCTTTTGACATATGACTTCTATAATTATTTGAAGTGAAATCTCACGTTACAAAATCAGTTTAGCGTATTCTTTTGAAATTAATGAGTTCCCAAATTTTAGCCAATCTCCTCATTGTACCATAATTTGAGCATATATAATGTTTGTATGTGAACTTTTATTAATATGATCCACGTATCACGTCTCGAAAAAACCAACAATTAATAAATAAGAGAGAAGAGTAGGTCCAATGCTCATGGGACCTGCTTTAAAATCCGTACATGTCTACTTCAATGTCCCTGCGCACAAATCTTAACGCTAATCGAACAATTTTAGAGCTTATTGGACCCAAAAGTAAGTCCGATGCCCATCGGACCTACTCCATTCTCAATCGGTAAATGCCCGAATTTTATATTTGCAACATTTTCAAAAAATCAAAATTCAATGATAACTTTTTTTTTTAAAAAAAAATCTCTAATTATAGCAGACCCGTAAACTAGGGATCTTCACGTTTTCGATTTCAGTTCGCGTGGAAAGTCATTTTAGAACTTTTTATTCTTCTCTTTTGCTTTACACATTTCACAACTTTTTAAGATTTTGGTGCTTCTAAATGTTGAGAGCCGCTGTTTTTCTCAAATCCACACTTTTAATTTATTCCTGAATTGTCATCTTCCCTTTAGTTTCTTCTTTTTGAATATCTGAGGTTAACATAAAGACTATTAATTTAACGAATCAAGCTTTAGGTCGAGGGAAAGGTTGAAGAAAATAAATTTATTTTCCAATAAGAAGAGAAATCGGTTATTGGAAAATGCTAAGCTTTAATTGGTAGAGAGAGAGCTTTGGGTAGAGACTAGATAGAAATGTCGGATCACATCCTGAGCAAGCTTTGGATGGAGAGAAAAGTTTGCAAAAAATAGAAGAGTGAGGCTGTCGTATACTATGCGCGGATCAGTCTGTGTATTGGATTTATATTTTCGTTTTCAAAATTTAAAAAATTAATTCGAACTGTTCAACATTATTATCATATGAAAATATACTTGAAGATCAAATTTTATATTTTTTATATTTTTTTTTTACTATTATTTTAGGCAATTAGAAAATCACTTGATCAAAAAAATTCTTGACCATCCGAGAGTAGTGATTTTTAATTGTCTAAATAAATATTAAAAAAGTTGCAAAAAAATATAAAATTTGATCTTTAAATTTTTGACCATCCGACAGCAATATGGGTCTCTGTTTTGAATTCTTCGCATTTTGAGTCTCTGTTTATAAATAGCAATATGGGCCCAATATAACAAAGCCTAATAATCAGTCTCATCTCTCCTTTCCATTAGCTGTTGATTTTCATATTCTTATTCGTTTTTTTTTTCTTGTTTTTTTTTTATGGTTCTTACATGGCCCGTAGGCCTATATTGCTTCCTCGTAATGAAAATCTGGCTCAGTGTAGCCTCTCGTTTCCCATCCATATATCCTACCCTGTTTGGCTAACCTATGCGCAATTCCCAGATTAGGATGCTCTCTTCCACAGTGTTTTGCCGAAATACCTGGCTGGTACTGCTTCTGGATGTTCCATGCCTCCCATATTTGTTGGAAAGATCTCCAGTCCGTGATTAAGGGCTGTTTACATGCCAAAGCTGACACCAATTCTTTTGAGTCGGATAGTACAACACCGTCACCATTTGCCCTTTCTATCAGTACCCGGTAACCTTCTATCAGAGCCTTTGCTTCAGCTTGAGCAGGGTTAACTGCCTGAATGTATTTAGAACACCAGAAAACACCCTTACCTTCGTATAGAAGATATACTCCTATGCCAGCCATCCCTCCTTCAGCCCATGAACCATCAACAAAACATGAGTATGCATTGAGATCATGCCGCAGTGGATCAGGTACCTGTTCTGGTACACCCAGCAGTCCTGTTGGTACCATCTGAGATGTGAGGAGTCTAATTCGACATGAGTCTCTCTCCTTTTTGAAGAAAGCTTGGCATGTCTCTATTGATTGCTTATTCGCCCCGAGTACTGCTTCATTTCTCATTCTCCATGTAGCCCATGCCATGCAAACGAAATCACAGAATTGAGATTCAGTCAGGCTGGCAGCCATAGCAACAACAGTCTCCTTGAAACTTCCCGTTAGGTACTCCGTTCGGAATGGCAGTACCGAAACCATCCAGGCCCTTTTGGAGAACTCACAGTGAAATATAGTATGCATTACTGTTTCAGGAGTTAAATGGCAAATCGGGCATAGTGGAGAAAGGTTCCTGATTCTGTAGGAAAGTATGGCCCTAACTGGTAAAGCTCCCTTGACGCATCTCCAGACAAAAATTTTAAGTTTTGGAGTCAAACCTGCATCTTTCCAGATTCTATCCCAGAAACTCTTGTCACATTGCTGATTGGGTTCCCCTTTGAGCAGTTGGTATGCCTTTTTGACGGAGAATTGCCCGTCCTTTGCATAAGTGAAAAGAAGGGTATCAGGTGCTGGGCTAGGGGACGGCTTGATGACTTCATTGGTAGCAATCTGTTCCCGTCCCCTAACCCGATGAATGTCTCCTTTTTTTCTTATTCGAATTAGATAATAAAGGAACAAAAGACTTTAATGATGAGAGAATAGTTGCTGCAGAGTCAACTTTGAAAAAGATATAAATTTTTTTTAAGGCTTTTGTTTCTTATTCATAAATTTGTTTTTCTTAATTAGTATTTGTATAATTCGTATGACTTAATTATCTGACAATTATTCGTATTGTATCTGTATTCGAATCCGTATCCGTAGATTATCCGATTCGTATCCGTATCCATTTAAGGAGAATTTAGTTTTAAATTTTGACATATATTTACTATTCGTATTCGTATCCGCTAATTGAAACATAAATACGAATATGGTATTAGCATTATCCGCTCCGAATTCGCCCCGTTTTCACCCCCTAATTTTAATACATGGAATACACTAATTAAAAATCTTTGAATTTTTGGGATATATGAAAAATGAACATGTAAATAACGGTTATTTTTTTTAATCATTTTGGGCTTGGCAACGGAAGGTTTTGGGCCAGTCATTTAATCGGTCTGTAGAAAACCTTAAATCTTGCGATTTTTTTTCCTAAACCCTAGCTAGTTCCCCTCTCTCTCTCGCAGCCTCCATTTTCCCCGTCTCTTTTTCCTAGTTTCTCTCTCATATAAAAATTTTCCAAATTGGTTTCACGAAGTATTCAAATTTCATATCCGTCATTTGAAAAGAAGACTACAATTGCTCAAGAACGCGAGGTTTGTCCCAATCAATTAATTTGTCAATGTATTATTTTCGGTGGTGGATATAATTTAAGAGATTCTCCATTGTAAGATTGAATTAGGAATTTGAACATAGAAGTGTCAATATAGGAATTTAAGCCTCTAGCTATTCTTTTTTACTAAAGAAATTGTGAATATTGTGAAAAAATTGACTTGTCTGACCTAGGAATTATGAAATTTTCACATGTGAAACTTTGGGTTTGCATCCTTATTGAGTTTGGTGTTCTGCATTTGGCACAATTACCGAAATTGAGGTCCTTTATGAATGGATGAAAATATTAATCGTCAATATACTTGAGTAGCCTTTAGTTTGCAATAGTTATGATTATTGCTCAATAGTGCAAAAATCTTAGTTCAATAACTTGGATTAGAAAAATGAGAATTGACAAGTGTGTTTGTGCCCGTGTATGTATTCCCAATCTGTTTCATTGAGATAAAATTAGTTACCAATTTATGTATCCACAAAACTTTGAATGCTTACTTGAAAAAGGCATACTGTGTAAGTTTTTGTGAGAGCTTGCATGAATTTGGATTAATGACTACACATCCAAAACCCGTGTCAATGAAATTTTTATGGTTTTTATTCGCCCAAACCTGTACATTTGGAATCCTAAGAATATTATGTTTGTGATGACATGAAAAGAAATGCATGTAAAAAATTACTTTACTATTGCCTTATTCTTTTGTCTAATATACCATATAGCGCTAATACTTTTTGCGAAACCTAGTGTCAGGTACTTTAAAAGTCAAAATTAATATGGTGCTAAGATTAATCATCCACAAAAGGAAGCAATGTAATAAAATGCGATTCATGCGGCGGCATATGCGTATGCGGTTGACAACCGCATAGAAAATTAATATGCGGCCTAATATGCGATTCCGCATATGCGGCCGCATATTATCAAGTGTAATAAAATGTGGTTCTATGCGGCGCATATACGGCCGCATATGCATTTACAGTGCTCAGCCGCATAAAATGCAGACTAATATGCGGATTTTACACCCATTTAAAATATTTTATTTATTAACAAATAAAGATTCGGATTCAGATCCTATCAATTTTAATAAGAGAAAGATATCCGGTATAAAACCGAAACCCGATTCTTATTTCTCATCTAGACCAAAGTCCAGTCAAGTGATTTGTGTTGATGTTCCCAGCTTGCTTTATAGACTCTCAAGGGATGCATTTTTTTTGGTTTGGAGGTGTGGGACTAAAAATTGTACCGGAGTGAAACCGCTGAGCGCCACGTGGTTCGATTTCGTTCATGCGGTTTCAACTTTGAAGTTCAAATTTTAGTCCACGCGGTTTCAGCTATGATTTAGAAAATAAAACACGCGGATTGCTTCCTTTAAATAACAAATTTTTAATGATTGCAGCTGGGCAGCTGGGCAGCTGGCAGCTGCATCCTTCATGGGTCAAGATGGATTTGGGCCAAATGATTTTGGGCTACAAACTTTGAAGAACCTTTTAACTCATAATAAATATATTATTATGCATATTTTTTGGACCTAATAATACATAATACTATTAATATACAACACTATTTTATTTGATTAATTTTTTCAATCCGCATATATAAGTCCGCATATGCAGCCGTACCGTATATGCGGTATGTGGTGGCTTTCCGCATAACGCATTGAAACCGCATTTTATAACCTTGAAAGGAAGTAAAGTCAAAATTTTAAACAAACATTTATGTTATGGTCCTTTGAAGAATCACATTTCCATGCTTGCTTTAAAGATTTTGCACTGGGAATGCAGTCGAATAATAGATGTGGTGTCATCTGATTCCATTAAAAAATTTAGAATTTGATGAATGGTTCTAAGGATTCAATATTATGAAGTATCTATTTAATTTCACATAATCGACATATTATCGTAGTTTCTGCTATGTATCCCGCAACCATTATTTGCTAAAATCCCTCTTTTAGCAAAGATCAAATAATAATCTATGACAATGGATCTTCTACCATGTGCATGTACCGGTGAACAATCCCATCATGGCCTCAAGCTCCATAAACACCTTTTCTTGAGCACCGCCTCGCAACATCGCCGGGAAAAATAACCAAAAGCTGGTACCGGTGACGAACACTATCGTTCCAACCGTGGCCAAAATCTTGGGTGGCCGCCACCATTTTTCATGCTGGGCCCACCACCACCCCTCCACTGCTCTACAGATCCCGTGTAAAATGAAAAACATTAGCGCCTCGCCATTCGGCGGAAGAAGTGTGAAGTAGTAAAACATCAACTCGTGCATTATGCCTGATACTATAAATGTCGCTACAATCGCTGTCGTGCGGCCCATACAAGATCTCACCAGGACATACACTGATGCCCGAAGAATGGCAGAGACCATTAAGTTCCAGCGATGGCCCCAGAAATCACACAACGAGCTGGAAAAATATGGTTTGTTGAACTGCGGCTCAAGCTCCATGCCGAGTATTAGCCCGGCCATAATAGCGGCAGTTGCTAGCATTACTTCTAGAGATAGGTAAATGTGGAAGCATAACATGAGGAGAACTACATAGGAGTGTAAGTGGTTTTTGAAACGGTACAGGGAGATTAGAGCGGCAAACAAGGCGGCTTTAATTGTGGTGGATATGAGATGCTTTGGAGATAGGGAATGGAAAGATGGTTGCTTTTTTGGATCAGTTTTGGTAGGTAATTTGACTGGTAGAGAAGCCAGAGAGATGAAAGAAATCAGAGGGAAGGAGGGCCACGGGTGAAGCGGACCCCAGCCGAAGCAGAGAAGAAGCAACTTGAACAGGCACAGCCAGCAAATGAAGAAGCCAGAGTAGGTGCGAAAGTGGATGCTGGTGAACAACATAGGAAGGAAAGGGAAAAGTAAAACTACCGGTAGAAGAGGGAGTAGGCGGGGGAGGCCGGGGCGGAGACGGCACGCAATGAAGCGGGCATATGTCACAGAGATAAGTACCACGGCAGCAACTTTGGGGACCGTTCGGAGCTCCGAATGAATATCCATGGGGGAGGGGAGGGGAGGGGATCAATGAGGCTGAGATCGATCCAAATGTGTTTTTCTTTTGCTTCAAAAAGACAACTTCATGCTTTGCTAGCTGTAGGAATAGGAAATTAGGAATAGGAGGGCCCAATGAACTTCATGCTTTGCTGTAGGAATAGGAAATTAGGAATAGGAGGGCCCAATGAACTTCATGCTTTGCTATAGGAATAGGAGGGCTCAATGAACGGTTCCACCAAATTCATATGATTGCTTCTTCTTGGTCAACTCCTGCATCAGATATGAAAAAAAAAAATCGAAAAAATGTAAAATTTGATCTGGAAGCACATTTTATTGTGGAGATTATGTTGAACGGTTTGGATCGACATTTGGAATTTGAAAATATAAAAAATAGTTGTGGTAACTTAGTTGTAACTCAAAATTGTAATAACTAGATCCCTCCTCATTTATAAATGCATAAATCACTTACAACACTAAGTTCTACACATTATCATAAGATGAGCAGATATAACAAGAATGAGAAAAGGAGTCTATGTATTCCATGCATTTTATTTTTCATATGGGCCTATGAATTTTTTAATTTGTTAATCTTTTGACATATGACTTCTATAATTATTTAAAGTGAAATCTCACGTTACAAAATCAGTTTAGCGTATTCTTTTGAAATAAATGAATTTCCAAATTTTAGCCAATCTCCTCATCGTACCATAATTTGAGCATATATAATGTTTGTATGTGAACTTTTATTAATATGATCCACGTATCACGTCTCGAAAAAACCAACAATTAATCAATAAGAGAGATGAGTAGGTCCGATGCTCATGGGACCTACTTTGATTCGATGGACTAAATCACCATCAGATTCGTATTAAGATGCATGCGTTTTGCTTTAAAATCCGTACATGCCTACTTCAATGTCCGTGCGCACAAATCTTAACGCTAATCGAACAGTTTTAGAGCTTATTGGACCCAAAAGTAAGTCCGATGCCCATCGGACCTACTCCATTCTCAATTGGTAAATGCCCGAATTTTATATTTGCAACATTTTCAAAAAATCAAAATTCAATGATAACTTTTTTTTAAAAAAAAAATCTCTAATTATAGCAGACCCGTAAACTAGGGATCTTCACGTTTTCGATTTCAGTTCGCGTGGAAAGTCATTTTAGAACTTTTTTTATTCTTCTTTTGCTTTACGCATTTCACAACTTTTTTAAGATTTTGGTGCTTGTAAATGTTGAGAGCCTCTGTTTTTCTCAAATCCACACTTTTAATTTATTCCTGAATTGTCATCTTCCCTTTAGTTTCTTCTTTTTGAATATCTGAGGTTAACATAAAGACTATTTAACGAATCAAGCTTTGGGTAGAGGGAAAGGTTGAAGAAAATAAATTTATTTTCCAATAAGAAAAGAATCGGTTATTGGAAAATGCTAAGCTTTGGTAGAGAGAGAGCTTTCGGATCACATCCTGAGCAAGCTTGGCTGTGGTTTATTACAACGCGCGGATCAGTCTGTGTATTGGATTTATATTTTCGTTTTCAAAATTTAAAAAATTAATTCGAACTGTTCAACATTATTATCATATGAAAATATACTTGAAGATCAAATTTTATATTTTTTATATTTTTTTTTTACTATTATTTTAGACAATTAGAAAATCACTTGATCAAAAAATTCTTGACCATCCGAGAGTAGTGATTTTTAATTGTCTAAATAAATATTAAAAAAGTTGCAAAAAAATATAAAATTTGATCTTTAAATTTTTGACCATCCGACAGCAATATGGGTCTCTGTTTTGAATTCTTCGCATTTTGAGTCTCTGTTTATAAATAGCAATATGGGCCCAATATAACAAAGCCTAATAATCAGTCTCATCTCTCCTTTCCATTAGCTGTTGATTTTCATATTCTTATTCGTTTTTTTTTCTTATTCGAATTAGATAATAAAGGAACAAAAGACTTTAATGATGAGAGAATAGTTGCTGCAGAGTCAACTTTGAAAAAGAGATAAATTTATTTTAAGGCTTTTGTTTCTTATTCATAAATTTATTTTTCTTAATTAGTACTTGTAACTTAAAATTCATATGACTTAATTATTCGACAATTATTCGTGTTGTATTCGCATTCGAATCAGTATCCGTAGATTATCTGATTCGTATATGTATCTGTTTAAGGCATATTTAGTTTTAAATTTTGACATCTGTTTACTATCCGTATCTGTATTTGTATCCGCTAATTGAAAGATAGATAGGAATATGATATCAGCATTATCCGCTCCGAATTAGCTCCGTTTTCACTCCTTAATTATAATACATGGAATACACTAATTAAAAATCTTTGAATTTTTGGGATATATGAAAAATGAACATGTAAATAACGGTTATTTTTTTTAATCATTTTGGGCTTGGCAACGGAAGGTTTTGGGCCAGTCATTTAATTGGTCTGTAGAAAACCTTAAATCTTGCGATTTTTTTTCCTAAACCCTAGCTAGTTCCCCTCTCTCTCGCAGCCTCCATTTTCCCCGTCTCTTTTTCCTAGCTTCTCTCTCATATACAAATTTTCCAAATTGTTTTCACGAAGTATTCAAATTTCATTTCCGTCATTTGAAAAGAAGACTACAATTGCTCAAGAACGCGAGGTTTGTCCCAATCAATTAATTTGTCAATGTATTATTTTCGGTGGTGGATATAATTTAAGAGATTCTCCATTGTAAGATTGAAATTAGGAATTTGAACATAGAAGTGTCAATATAGGAATTTAAGCCTCTAGCTATTCTTTTTTACTAAAGAAATTGTGAATATTGTGAAAAAATTGACTTGTCTGACCTAGGAATTATGAAATTTTCACATGTGAAACTTTGGGTTTGCATCCTTATTGAGTTTGGTGTTCTGCATTTGGCACAATTACCGAAATTGAGGTCCTTTATGAATGGATGAAAATATTAATCGTCAATATACTTGAGTAGCCTTTAGTTTGCAATAGTTATGATTATTGCTCATAGTGCAAAAATCTTAGTTCAATAACTTGGATTAGAAAAATGAGAATTGACAAGTGTGTTTGTGCCTGTGTATGTATTCCCAATCTGTTTCATTGAGATAAAATTAATTACAAATGTATGTATCCACAAACTTTGAATGCTTACTTGAAAAAGGCATACTGTGTAAGTTTTTGTGAGAGCTTACATGAATTTGGATTAATGACTACACATCCAAAACCCGTGTCAATGAAATTTTTTATGGTTTTTATTCGCCCAAACCTGTACATTTGGAATCCTAAGAATATTATGTTTGTGATGACATGAAAGGAAATGCATGTAAAAAATTGCTTTACTATTGCCTTATTCTTTTGTCTAATATACCATATAGCGCTAATACATTTTGCGAAACCTAGTGTCAGTTACTTTAAAAGTCAAAATTAATATAGTGCTAAGATTAATCATCCACAAAAGGAAGTAAAGTCAAAATTTTAAACAAATATTTATGTTATGGTCCTTTGAAGAATCACATTTCCATGCTTGCTTTAAAGATTTTGCACTGGGAATGCAGTCAAATAATAGATGTGGTGTCATCGGATTCCATTAAAAAATTTAGAATTTGATGAATGGTTCTAAGGATTCAATATTATGAAGTATCTATTTAATTTCACATAATCGACATATTATCGTAGTTTCTGCTATGTTCCCGCAACCATTATTTGCGCGATCATTATAAAGAAATACACCAGAACACTATTCACATATTAGAAACTTATAGGAAAATTGTTGTTTTCATTCTTAAGACTTTCTTACTTCTTTTTTTATGTTTCAGTATTTTTTTTTAAATTCAACAGTTGAGAATCCTTTTTTGGCTTGCTGTTAATTAATTTACGCTTCCCTAGACTCCATTTATGTATGTCTATGAACAAAAAGCAAAAAACAGTTCTGTTCTTTTCAAATTAGCTTCTGAGGCAAAAAACCATTAGATTAATCTATTGAATATTACTTGGCTTTGTATATACCATTCAATCATCTTGAATGGTTTCATTTTAGTCTTTCCAAAGTGTATTACGGAGAATGCACATCTATAGATTGTTCATGTATATACAAATATAAGTAAAAATGCACATGTTTTTGCATCTTTCTTTTGAAAACTCATACTTAGAGTTGCTTTAAATTACTGAATACATGTATTATCTTATGGTTAATAATATCATAATGCAGACATATCAATGATGATGAATTCTGAATATAAATGATAGAAACAGAAATGTAAAATTGCTTGTGTTACTTACTGCGTCCATACAAATTATTTTGTCTTTAATTCCAAGAGTACTCCAGTAGTAAATGAATATGCATAAGACTTAAACAAGCTATTTTGTACTTTTTCCTACAGGCAGTCGGCAAAATCATTGTTCTCAATTATGACCCAGAATTAATGAAATATTTCGCAAAGTGTAGCATGCTCAAGCTTCAGCATGGGTGGTCTAGGAAATTGGGTGGTCTAGGAAATGAGGTAAGTTGTATGCATTCTGTTTACTAAAATTTGCTATGAATGTGGTTGTAGCACTCTTGTGAGTGTGCAAAAATATCCTGCACATGGTTGGTGTATTTACTACTTCCACAGCACGACTTGTTGCGCTTATTGTAAGGAATGTCTAAATGATCAGAACCATTTAACTTAGCAGAATTGTGCGGCTCATTGCTGTGTTTTTCTTTATAATCAAGAAAAAGGGGTGAAAAAATAGATTTTTTCACCAAATCACCTCATATACTTACTCTTGTAACGATGAATAGTCTTTGTAAATTACTTGATTGGTTTTTTTAATTTTTTTTAATACCTAGTGTGAAGATATAGATCTTTTTGTTGTGGGTTTGTGCAGATTGGAGCAATTGTAGATCCAATTGGACATTCATGGAAATGCACCTCACTGAACTGCTCATATGGCTGCTGTCAGGAGAGATCAAGAAGCTGATCTCCAATAGGAGTTGTAGCAGCAACTGCAAGGAACTGATGTTCTTTCTACGTCAGCACAACAACAACAGCAAGGAGGCTGAATGTGACATTTGCAACTTTGTGGTTAGATGTAATGTTTGTGCTCATAATGTCGAGACTGGCCAGGGGCTGGTACTGTAGTCACCAGACAAAGTGGTGTAGACGTTACAATCTCATGTTTGCCTATGGACGACAGGTAACTTTAGACAAGTAAATTTCTATATTTTATGTTGTTCAAGTGCATCCATTGCCATTGTTAATTAACTTGTAGGTTTTTCATTTTTTTTTAGTCAGTCGTGCTTCATATTTTGGATTGATGAAGATAGACAACAAAGGAAGAGTCATTTCCTTCCGCGAGAAGCCCGAGGGAGATGATTTAAAGGTTATGGTATAGGATCTATTCAATGATACCACAACCGACATTCATAATATTGGATATGCTATAGCTAGCTGTAACTGTGGGGGATACCAAAGACGACTACAACATGCTAATAGAAATACTATTTATTAAATAGGGAATTGTTAAGGTCACTGGCAATAGACAGTGTGTGGGGGAGGGACAAATTGTAAATTGTGATGTTAGGACTTTGTAAAAACTTAATTTGTTTTAATCCAAAATGTTATCAACCTTAAAAAAAAGAATATAAAAGAGATGAGTTATATAGTAAGAGTTTCTTTTACTAAAAAAATGAGTACAAGTGAATGATTTAAGAGTTTGTTGTTCCTCTCTTATCTACTTCTCCAACCCAAGAAAAGAAAACCATTGCTCATCACACTCAAATGCCATCTTCTCTAATAAAGAAATTACTGAATTACTAATGTTTCCAGACTAGAGTAATGTTAATAAATTTTTCAAGCAAATTGGAATGGAATTGTAACATCTTAAATCATTTACATTTCCGAACTTCATTTGGAAAGTTAATAAACTTGGTCCTCAGCTTCATAAAGAAAATAATAAAAAGATTTAACTTTTATTTATGTTATGCAACATTTGTAGAAGGGTATACATGAAATTTTAGAGGTGGAAATACATAAATTCGAGTTTTTTAGGGGTATACAAGAAATTTCCCCTAAAAGTTTGCTAACCATGTTTGTACTGGTTACCATACACAGCTCTCAGATGGACAAAAGTGCGATGAGAAATCGGTGATTTAGGAGTTACCGTTGAAATTCAGAGTTTAAATGGGGAAGAAGCGAACAAGGGCAGGAAGGGCAGGAAGCACGGTCAGAACCCAATTAAAAGGATCATCGCTGACAGAGGGGCCCAAGAGTTGAAAGAGGAAATGAACGCCAAAAAGAATTGTCTCTGACAAGGAGGGACCAAACAAGCAGAAAAGGAGACGCAAGGGTGTCGCAAATGGAGAAGAGGAATAGGTGAACCGTTCGCTGACAGCAGTAGCAGAGGTCGTTAGGGAGTTGTTAGGCCACGTCAGTGCTTCACGCTGACATGGCGCTCCGTGAATAAAACTGAGTATTTGCTTTACCAATTTCTTTTACTTTCTTTTACAATTATCATCGCCTATATAAGGCTTAAGCTCTTGTGGAGTTGTATCAGCAATTTTATCAGTAAAATTGGCGAATTGCCTTGAGCATTCGATTTTGGTTATTCCGTCAGATTTTTCTCTTTTATCTAAATTCTCTGAAATTGATTGTTCTATTCGATTTGGTTCGATTGATCTTGCAACTGAGAGATAGGTTTGTTGCAAAAAGGAACAAACCTGTAGATGGGGAAAATGGTAGAGGGGCAAAAATAAGATGCGAATTCTTGATGAATAATAACATATTAAATGTCGGTTTGAACAGAGAAAGCTCTGCTAAAACTGTCCTATAGGTCTAATTTTACTATTTGTTGTTGTAAAACTTTGTCTATTATGTAATTCAGTTTGTTCTGAGTTCTGGTCTTCTGGACCTCTGGTTTGATTATTTATTTTTTTACAACTATTTTCATGTTTGACTGGACTTTAAGGTTTGATATGGTAATTGTGAAATTTCTTCTCTCTTTTGAATATGAATATACTGGTTTCTTGTTTAGTTAGCTACAAGGAAAAAAAAGATCTGGCAAGATCAGGTACTTTATTTTTTCCAAGTCAAAATTTGAATTGTCAGGCCAAAATTAACTGTGTTGAACACCTGTCTACAACAAGAAGGTACTTTCTCAAGTGGTCTACATTTTATGTAGATTACTTAATTATCGTCTTAGATGCATGACCCATTTCTTGCATTTGCATGATCACAGTATAATTAGGTTTGTAGTTGAATTACAGAAACTGTGTTTTAAGTCAGTAATCATTACCTCATAGGTATGACATCAACATGCAACAGAGAATCAGGGTTTCAAAAACAAAAAGTCTTGCAACAGAGGTGGATTTAAAAAAACTTACATTTGTACAAATGAACAAAAAACTGACATTTTTGCAAAAAATTGACATTTGTACAAAGATTTCCATAGTTTTCATCCTGTATTCTTAGATCAATCATCAAGCTGTAGATTTTAGATCAGAAATGGCTTCCATGCATGATTTCTTCACTGTTCAGTACTAGAGAAGACATCTTCTCCAACTCCTCGACCTTCTGCAAAAATGGCTCTATGTTGTTCTTGGAATAGTAGTCAAACTGTGGAGAGAGAGAGAGATGAGCTGCTCATGAGCAGCCATGTACAAAAAAAAAAAAAAAAAACAAAGAGTTATAGTACACAAATAATTACTAAATACTAGGTCTGCAAAATTGGGGACCTTATCAAAGCTCAAAAATTAAATAATACAAATGCATCATTTTACTAATCAGACATACCGCTTGAATTATTTCTTCCTGTTTGATGAGTGGTTGCTGCTGCTTAATATGCATGATTGCCGTGCCGATTGCCGACTCAGCCTCCTGGATTAGTCTCTCATCCTTTGAAAGGCATCAGAAAAAAAAAGAAAGAGAAAAGAGAAAAGGAGAAGGAAGAAAAAGATAGCTTTCCTGTAAGACTACAGTAAAGTCTGATATACTTTAACACCACGACTAACCAGCTTAATACGGAAACTGCAAATTCCACTCAATATATTATGTATTGGGCAATAACTAATTTTTCTATCTTCACTGACATTAGTGATTTGTTTCTTAATTGATATGAACTAGTAATAATGAAAATATTCCAGTTGAGTTGCAAGAAGTCAGGGGAAATTTAGTGATTTGTTTCTTAAGTGAAATTCATGTTGTGCTTCAGTATCATATTTGCAAAAGTCACAACAAAATTGGGTGTTAATTACAAGGGCAGAAAATCTTGGGGTCTTATTTGCAAAGTAAAACACGGTGTAATTTGCACAATGAAAAACACGGTGTAGTTAGTATCCATACCTTAGAAACCATGGTTTCTGCGTACCTCCATAGGTTCTAGAAACTATAATTTAAGCTCAATCTGAGACCTCACACCATTATGTTTTTGAGTCTCCTCTGACAACGTTTCTTCTATTTCTTTCTCGGCCGCCTTTAGCTTATCCTCAATTAGTTGCCCTGATCAATTCAGTCAACAACAGCAAGTACTTAGCTTAGTTCTTTTCTGTGGGCTGTTGTCACCTCCCAAAAAATATTCTAGAAAGGGTAAAAGCAGTACCTCAGATATCCTTTCAACAATATATACCAATTTTTTATACTATTTTTAGTGCAAAACAAGTTTCTGCCAAAAAAATCTGAGTTTCTGATCTGATTAAGCCAATTCCGACCAATTCACCCGATTCCAATTCCAATTTTGCAAACCATGAGTAGAAGGAAATAGGATAGATTACTCCATATTCAGTTCATTAACACTGATTATTAAGGTCAGATTCCTGTAATTATTTTGTAGCAGAGTTGTAGTTCATTTTGTCACATTTTATCCTTTTTAAAATCCGCAGAGTTTTTTATCAGTCAAATACACTTGAGGTTTAAACAAGCATGAAAAATTGCTCTCTCTCACTCGTAGGTTTTGGACTGTTTTCCTGTCAAAACTCCTAAAAAATTACGTTCACATAACAAATCCTGAAATTTAAATTTGGAAAGATTCTCATCATAGACCTCCCCCCCAACACCCGTCATTTTGTTAGGAGATAACAAATGGTGATCATAGTACCTGAGCGGGTTTATGTAGGGGAATAGGTTGGTAAAGATAGTGAAGAGAAGCTCGGCGGAGGAGATAGTGAGAGCACTCGAAGAGAAGGACAGTTTGGCCAGGTCAGCTGTGGTCACCGCCGCTGTGGCCTCGTCTTCCAGCGCTCCACTATCTCCGACGCCAACATCTCAGAGAACGAGAATTTTGCCATCTCTCTATGTCTCTCTTTTAAAAAAATTGGTAATGCTGCCAAGGTATCTGTCTCTGTCTCGCTCTCTTCCATCTTTCACTGGATTGACGAGTGCTTTTATAATTTAAACATATTAGGCGGTTCGGGCTGGCTTAAATAATTAATTGATGGTACATAGTTCTCATCTGACGGTCCATATCAATTAGCCGTTGTAACGGTTGGTCCATTGGATATGACAACGATTATTAACCGTTATAACGGGTGCCACAACAGAAACTCTTTGGAAGTTTTGGGGGTCCAAAATGAATTGTTTTGTTACAACTTACAACGGCTAATTGATCGTTGTAACAGAATAAATCAATTACCTCAGTGGATTTCGAAAAATGAATTATTCTGTTGTAACTGATTGATAAGCATTGTAATGGATTATGTCATTACCTCAATCTCAAGCTTACTTAACCAATTTTACAAATTTCTAATTATTACATTCTTGACTCAAATCTTCTTGATCCATTTCTCGATTCATCCTGATTCATCCTTGATATGTTTAGCAATTTATATCATCATGAACCTTCATAATATCTCAAGACAAAAAACCGTAAAATTCAACAAATATATGTTTTGCAAATTTAATTAAATAGACTAAATAGATAATTGCTTACAACAACAAGAAGCACAGGGGCTAATACTAAAAATAATTAATTAATTTACATTTTCAAGCTTCAGTTCACCAAAAATAATTAATATGCACTTCAAATAATGTTTGAAAAGAAAATAACATATAACTTTTGAAATAGCACAACAATATTATAATATTGTACAATATAATGAAATTGCCTTCGAAAACAAAATTTCACATATTGTTTGACAATTCTAACAAAAATTAATACAACATAATATCAACATTAATACAAATTCAACATTAGACATAATAGATTTTATAACAAAACAAGCACAATATCACATATTGTTTATAATGCCGAAATTTTCATTAATATCCAATAAAAATTCAAAATTTCAAAATCTGCACCCATTTTTAACTTATTTCCAAATTTGTTCAGAATTATTTTCCGGATCCAGTGCCTTTTCCGAAATAATTCTCTGGATCCAAATGTCTCTTTCCGGAATTTTCTTTGTGGGAATAGGATGTTGTAAGAAAAATTAAAATATTTTTTTGTGTGTTATTCGAAATTTTTTTTTGGATCTGAGTTATTGATCCCGGTTCAAAAGTCACTTCTGAGTAAATAAATAAAATATAGTGGTTATTTATCCGGATCATTTATCACAATCTTTCTAATAAATTCAATTATATAGTATTCCATCTATTTAAAAAAAATATATAAATATTTTTAATATTTCAATACAAAAACTAAATAAATCATAACATTTTCTATTTAATTAAAAAATAAAAAAATAAAAACTGGAGAATTATTTTCCAGAGAATCTTTTCTAGAGTTAGATGATAATTGGATGCAGTCAATCGGATTTACCAATTAACTATATATTAACGGAATTGGTGGGTACGGCTGGTTAATTGAAAAACCACTAAGTTGTTTCATCGGGCTCTCCTTTCTTTTTGAGATTGGATTGGGCAAATATTGACGTTCATGTATTACAATATTAATTATTTATCTTTTAACCTAATTGGTCAGACTCAATTGAGATTACAGCGAGAGCCGTCCATAAAAAATATAAAGATTAATTAGCCACAACTTCTGAATTTTAGAGCTTAATTTTCCAAGAATTTCCTACTTGGAGCCTGATTCCTTTAATAAATTTACTAACAGTTAGGCATGTTCAGTAGCTCCTCATTTCATGGATTTTCTTAGGAAAAATTACTACATTAGTATTTTTTTTCCTTCAACCGTTCAACAATATCTTTTTATTTCCTATTTCCCTTGAAGGGTTTAGTTCCTAACAGCCTTCAACTTTTATGGAGGAAAAAATTTGAGTCTTAGCTCTGTTTTTTTTCCAACTTGCATAGCTCTCTCCAGCTTAATTAATTTGAAGTTGTTCAACCTCAAGAATTCTTGCTTCTAATAATGCTCCTTGCTTCTGATAATGCTCTTGATACGTCCTATCTCGGAGAGAGTAGGCCGTATGTGACGTGGATTGGGCTGAGTTCGTCCTGCCAAAGAATGACAGGCCGAAGTGTGGACCGAGTTGGGAACTCGGGAAGGTTTGAAGATATTCGGACTCTAACCTATGCGATATCTCTCTTAGCAAAATTTCGATCCCTGTTGAATGGAATTTCTTGCCTTATATAGTCTGTCCATAACCGCCATCCTGAGCGGTTATGGGGGACTTGGGCAGTTATGCAAAACCATATCGGCAGTTATCCCGCGCGGAGGCGGCTCAGGCCCTTTTATTGGGCCCTGTTTAAACAGAGTTTGGGCTTTTCGTATTGATTCCGGGTTGGCCTGTTAAGGAGGTCCGAATTCCGGATCTTTCATGGCCCGTAAAGTATAAGTTAAAGGGCCTATGGAACATTACCCTCTCAGCTCCAACTATACAATACAAACAATACTTAAAAGTTAAGTGTATAATGCTCCAATTATTTATTGCAAATTTGCAATGGTTGAAACCATATTTAATTGTCAAATTTATTCATTTTATATACTAACTATAATTTTCATAACCAAATTTACTTTGAAGCTATTTTGTTTTTCCATAAACAAGCACAGTTAAACAAACACAATTTAATAATATAATAAAACGAACACAACTAAACAAGTTTTTCAATTTGGTTTCTAAGTTGTGCATGACGGAGATTAAATAGCTCTTTGTAATTTTGCAGTCGTTCATTTATATTCACTCATTTAAATTTTTTGAGAATTTGATATATACAATCATATTGATCATAATCAGTGATTAGTAACAATACACTTAATATAATTTAATTTTAGTATTACATTTATTATATTTGGACCCGTACCCGAAAAGTGCTTGGGTCCAAATTTCAATCCATATACTTATTAGTATCAAATTAGATCAGGTCCAGATCCGGATACCTATCTATTCGTAGATATTTCAGATTCAGTCTTTCAGTTCTGAGTTGATAGATACCCATAACTTGTTTGTTCAGATCCAGAGCGGGTAACTCTCACAACTCACAAGCGAGCAATATTTATTGGAGGGATATAATTTTTGGAAAGTACAATATTAGAGACGGTAATTTTCTTTTTTGTAGTTTCAAAATTCATAAATGGAATATTGATACCAATTTGTTTTAATTAGCGAAGGGAGCAATAATAAAATATGTGCAAATATATGGTAGACATTATTTTATTCAACAAATTAATAGGCAAAAGGTGAGTGGCATGACATTTGATTTTAAAACAAATGAAGAAATTAATTATTAATCTAGATATGATATATATTATGATTTGTTTTATATTAAATAATTATAAATAATGTCACTATATTGGGTATTTATACGGGTATCAGGTCGGATTTGGTTATGGATCGGATGATTAAATCAAACTCATATCCTATCCGTTACAATATCGGTTCCGGTTCGGATCCGGATCCAGATTGGATATTAAAGTATTAATTTTATAACCATACTCATAATTTAACCTGTTATATTTTCTAAACCATACCCTAACCAAATTAATCGGATCTAAGTCGGTTCCCGTTCGGACCTGATAATCGGCTAAAAGTAACACCTCCACTTACAGTAAAAGACAAACTTCTATTTTTTTCAATTAAACATTAACAAATCAATGGCTCAAATAGTGGAGAACATCAAAACAAAATTTTGTGAAGAACAACATAGCAAAATTCATATAATTTTTTCTTAACACTCCTATGAATTTTTGTATTGAAGTAACTAATAATTGGGCTATTCTCTGTACTGCTCATTCTTCTTAATAGCGCTATAAATTTTGAAGTAGAATAGCACTATATATTACAATAACGATATTTTTCTCGGAGAAAGAAAAGCATGATTTAGTTATTAATTAATCTTCAGAGGTCGGTACATGTTAATCATTCTATCGTTGATACATTGTAGAGGCCGGGCGTTGTCTTGCGACTCCTACAAAAATATTGACCCAAGACTTGATAAATCATCCATTCATGAGACCTCTAATTTGTAAAATAGACGCAAATGTAAACTAAAAATATATACAAAAAAAAAATCAGAAAATTTGTGATTACATATCAGTAAACTTACTTCATGAACGGCATTTTTTAGCAATTGTACCTGATCTCTGGATACAGTCCTTATCTAGCAACAATAACACAAACCATTAATTCGTAATTCGTCTCAAAACAACCAAACTAAAGCACAATCAAAACACAAATAACAGAAGAAACTAAATGCAAGTTTGTAGAATTTTCTGATACCAACCTTTTTGACAATTGTCCAAACTACCCCCTCGGTACATGGCGGGATGGTAAGAGAACCCATATATCTGTAGTATTTTCTACTTCCTAACTTAATTTTTCTTGGATCAACAATTCCAACCGGTTCTTCTTCATGATTTTTGTTTGCCAAATCCTTGATGTATGGTTCCAGCTGCATAAATTTAAAATTAAAGCTTCTTAGATGCGCACTTAAAATTTTCTTTTCAAAATCCTATCGACCCATATACCAGCAAAGAAAACATTTTCTTTTGACATGTTCCAGCAAAGAAAGAAGGGTATAATTCATTAAATATTGTTTGATACAGCTAGCAAGATCAGGCTTTAATTAGAGAATAGCTTGGGTTAATAATCAGTACACAAACCTCATCCAGGAACGGGTCAGGATGCCCATACTTGTACAAAAACCCGATAACCGCAATCTTCTTGCCATCTGGAGTCAGGTGAACCATGTGCATCTCCATTGCAAACCTGTCAGAATTATTTCATCAAGTTAATCTCAAGGAAAAGATACTTGTCACAAATTAATTTTAAACAGTCTGCTAGCCAGAACCAATTTAAATAGGTGAGAAACCGAGATGCTTCTCTGCTCTGTTTACTTCCATATTTAATAGTTTAAGCCGAAATCTGTTCAGTTTTTACCACATTAATGTCAAAAGAACATTCAATAAATGCATTCAATAGTCATCTTATAAGCTGTCTAAATGAAAATTTGAAATGCCCCATGAGAGGGACATATAATTTTCATATGATTTCTGAATTATCTATCTTAATGAAATAACAATTCACCTCCTGCCATTGATTGTGTGCTCAGATGGAGCGTGCCAATGCAACTGAGTGAGACGATAATGATCTCCGTCTATTTGTATGCTCCCGGCATCCTCGTGCCATTTCAGCTGTACATTCACAGAGTAAAAAAAAAAAATCAATTACAAATTAATTAGACTACAAGACCCCATTACAACAAATAATTTCTCAATGTAGAAATTATAATTACCTCTATGTCATGGCCACGGTTTTTCATTATGGCATTGGCCGGCCGGTATGACCGGTGCAACATCCCCAAGTAAGGATTCACTTTAACCCTTTCATTCAATAAATCAATGGGGGATTGCTGGTGACCAGTACCGCACTTAGTCCAATTTACATTTATCTCACCCCAGTGCTCTGGCCCATTTTCGACACCCAGTTCGTAACTAAACTCATGCTCATCCTCTGCGCAATTGAAGACATGAAAAGAAATTATTCAAGGTTAAACAACAGATTGGAGAATAAAATTAGCTTAGAAAATCTGAAAGTTTAGAGGAAGAGGAAAGCAAGACATACCAACTTCTTGGGATGATGCCAAGGGGATGGAGAGGAGGAGAAAAATGATGAGAAACGTGGAGAGCACAATTGTTTTCATTATCATTCCTTTTAATTAGTGATTTTGGGAAATGAATTTTGGGAATTGGGAAGTTTGAGATGGGGTTTTATAAAGCCACAGTGGGTATTAAATAAATGCAGTTTCAATTTATGTCAGGTTAATGGAAATTAAATCTAGTAGAACACATTTATCATCTAAACAATTTTGGCAGCAAATATATTTATAAAGGAGAATCATAAACCTTGCTTGCACATAGTGATGAACCTCGCCTCTCTAGAAAAAGATGTAATTTTAGTTCCTGCATGTCAGAGACATATCAAAAGATATAGATACCGAGATTTAATTACCGAGCCATAATTAAAAAAAAAACATTTATAAAGGCATGTATACCACTCAAAAACTATGAAATTATGTATTTAGTATCTCAATTTCAAGATAGTATATACGTAATTATACTTTTCTCGGATTTACTCAAATTGCAACGTGTTTCCGAAATAAATGCCAATTGTGCCTTTGTGTTTCCTCGGATTTACTTAGAATTTGAGATGGTAGATACATAATTTTATAATTTTTGAGTGGTATATATATGAATTTTTTTCTTTTTTTCTTTTTTATATATATATGAGTTTTTGTGTTGGATAAAATTTTCATAAAAATATTGATTATATTGATTTAAACAAAAATATTAGATGCCTTGCCAAAAAGTCCTCGTCACCTGATCAAAATTAGATAATCAAGTTCACATATATAGCTTAACCATAATGTTATTGCAATACAAATATTAATAGGGTTGTGATATAAGAATCAATCATTGGTCTAGTGCCAAATGCAACAGCCTCCACGTGAGAGGTTGTGGAATCGAAATCCGAAGAAAAAGTTTTTATAAATATTTATTTTTGGATTAAAGAGTCTTTGTTAGATACTATTTTTGAAAATTGAACCTGCATCGTTCTCTTGAAAGAGAGACGAGGGCTCGTGTTACTGCACTAAGTCCGCGGTAAAAGATAGAGTTGGGATATATTAATTATTAATGAGTTAACTTAATAATTTTAACAATATTATTTCAAATCAAGTAAAAGATATTGTAAACAAAATAATTATAAGCGTGTTGTTTTTCTTATAGATTGGTTGGGTTTTAAATAATATTGAACATTATAAATTTTAAGCTATGTGTTAAACAGTAAAAGGTAAATCAGAATTATTATTTTTAATATGTATAATATTTGTGAAGTATAAATCACGTTTTTACAATCAATTTTCAAATTTTTTATTTTTTACCATTATCAGTATATATAGATTACTCAAATATATTTTTCTGGTGATGAGGACTACTGTTTGTGGTGCATGGGAAATGCAAGGTTGTTGCATAATTCATACCTACAACCTTCTTCTACTGTTCATAAAAAAGTTAGAAAATATGTGCAATTGATCAGAAGTCATCTGATTGAAATGGACGGTTTAGATCTGACAGAAGCCGTCCAATGACAAATGGCAGGGGAGAGAGCAATCTTATTTATTTATTTTTGTGAAAGGGCATGTAAGCTAGCATTAAACAAAAAAAAGTACAGTACGTGAGAGCTGCGGTACTAGTAGCAACATGCAAGCACAGAAAAAAAAAATACATTTGGTACGTATCCAAATTGCATACTAGGACGCAGAGTAGATTCACCCACCCTTATCAGTTCATATTATATAGACACTCTAGTTATTAGAAGCAAGAAAGAAAAAAAAAATAAAAAAAACTGATACATGCCAGTATAAGCTAGCAGTTGTTCATGCTCAAATGGAGATTAGTGAGTCATCAATCATTTTTCTCTCAGCAAAAACACCTAACGAAAAGAGTTTGGGGCATCTGAAAACAACACAACTCATGAGCATTCCCTGTATTAATTATTCCCTTGGAATAACAGCTAATTTATTTCCATTAAATAAAGGCAGTCTTAGTTCTGAAGAATTTGTTTACTTGGTAGCTGGAATGGGATGTTCGATCGGTTGGACTGGAGATAGAACTGGTAAAAATGTGCTTGTTCAAATTGTTGCGACCAAAAACAAAGAAAATAAAACTGAGGTGTTGTCACTTCTCTCGAAAGACACTAAGGAGAATTGATTCTCTGTATTAATTGTTGGCATGATTGTTATATAAACAAAAGTTAGACTTTTATTTTGTAATTGTGATAAAAGATAAGGAATAGATCTGTTATGAATTAAATATATTGTAGTATGATATTTTAGGTCATAAAAATATATAGACACCGCGTAGTATGTTTCAACTTTAATTAATTCCTCTTTTAAAGATTTATTATTTGGTATGGATTCTGGTTGTAGCATTTCTTTTTCTTTTTTGCCAATAGAGGGTTGTAATATATGTTAATGATTTGCTGGTACCACGACGTTTCGTTCTTCACAGGACTACTTCAGCTGGTGTGTCATTAATTGAAATATAATTTTAATTAGTTTGTTTATTGGAATTAATCAATAGGATAATTTATAAGATTGCGCAGGTATATATTTCTCCGGAAAGAATATATAACAAAATCAATCATTATATTGTTGTTTGCATGTATTTGACCTGATACGAAATAGATAATCATATTTACAGGTTAACCAAACAAAATTTCCATAGGGAAATAAATTATTTGGCCAATTAAAGGTGATTGGAGTAAAAACTCATGAATTAGCTTCTTCTTCTTTTTATTGCCAAGCAGCCCGTGGGGGTTGAGCAAATCCTCTCTAAATTGTGTAATTATGTCATTGGTTTATACAACTATGGTAAAAACTTCAAAAATTTTAATATTAGTTTGTGTATATTATTTCTGCGTATAGTTAAAATACATCGTTGGTTTTTAGCTCCAATCATGTTCTATATATATTTTTTGTTTTAAAGTCCGACAGTCGATCCAAAGTGCTCAACATGAAATTCGTATTAAAATGTGCTTGGAGATCAAATTTTATATTTGTAGGGATTTTTTTATTATTTTTTAGATAGATACAAAATCATTGTTTTCAAGAAAATTATGAACCATCCAAAATAGTGATTTTATACCTATCTAAAAAATAGTAAAACAATTCCAAAAAAATATAAAATTAGGTCTTCAAGCACATTTTAATATGAAGATCTGTTGAGCGATTTAGGTCGACTATTCGAACTCTGAAAACGGAGAAAATAATGTAAAGCATGATTGGAGCACAATACCAATGATGCATTTTAACCCTACTCATTATTTCATATTGCCAAATTTAAAATTTAATTATTTTGAAAAAGATTTCAAATTTTTCTTTAGCATGAGATGAGGGTCTTATAACTAATCTCTAGAACAGAAAATTAGTGTCGAACATTTGATATGACCTTTTCGTGTAGAAGACAATGTCTTAATTAATTATTAGATTATATGTGATTTTGAGATTTTAAATTTTAATCGATCATTATATTATATAGTAAATTGTTAGCATACACTAGTACAGATGACGTGACTATATACGGTCCGAAAAGCTAATAACACAAGGTCTGATGCTGTGTCCACGAGCGTCGTACGTATATGAATAGATAGATACATTGACATGGTTAACCAACCCATGTCTATATAGTTATAACATACACGGATCCTACAAGCAAACCGTGTCAGACTTTTATAAAATAGTTGCTGAAAATGGTGATTTCTACACGAACAAATGAACCGTGTATAATAACAATGGTTATATACATGATATCTACTAGGCATCCATGTTTTATTTTGAAAACCATACACGGTTTATTATTTACTCAACAGCCCAGGTACTTGGTTTCATTTTAGCCTTTCTTATCTTAGCGCTTAAATCAAAGTATTGATCGATGAGTTTCTAACTTATTTCAGAAAAGAAGAAAGATAGATTGGGGATCAAAGCTACCACGTAATGCTGATGGTAATTACTGCTATGCTTATTTCAAAAATCTCCATTTGGAGGAGAATAATAAAGCATACAATGATACAAGAAGTTGCTGAGTAACAGATGTACCTCTAAGTGGTAAGCTAGTTCGTAGCTCCGACTCACATAATCTTGCTAAATGAAGTCATTTGCTAAATGAAGTCATTTGCATGGCTTTTGCTTGTATTGATTATTTTTGTTGGAGCTAAATATCCTAGCCGTGTGTTGTTTTGACACGGTTTTAATTATGTATGAAGCATGTTGTCAAAAGTAATACTACAAATGTAGGTTGATGTGGGATTTGTTAATTTTTGCTTATTGTTATGTTGGTCCTCAGTGATATCTGTTTCTTAATTAATAACTGGCAACGTGACTGGAAACTTCCCTCTTATATAGTTTTTCTTAATTAACATTACAAGGGCATCACAAATGCAATCATGATTTTAAATGAATGCATGAAATCTTTGAGTGCGTATCCTCTGAGATATCTCAACTTTTGCGTGACCGACGTGTCCGGTGCCTATTAGGGGATAGCGAAGAGGGCCAGCATTATTTGTGTTTTGAAATTCGTACATAATGTATTTCAACGGTTGTTATTTTTCGAAAAAACACGCAAAAGTTGAGATATCTCAGAGAATGCGAATTCGAAATCTTTTAGTCCGCGGAGTACATGGACGCATTTTTTTCATCATCTTCTTTGTCTTATAATGTGAAGATGTTCGTGTTGCAGGTGATTTATACGTTTATAACGAGCTTTAATATTTTTGTGACAGAAAAAAGAAACACACAGAATCCGGTACGTTCAATTGGAAGGCACAGAGGGTTGTTTAAATCCTTTGCTTAAATTGAACCTGCTGCACGCAACCCACATGAACTCAGCTACTCAAAATCTTAAGAAATTGAAATATGTGCGCCAATAATTGTGTAAAAAAAAAAGAAGAAAGGAAAATAAGCGTCAGGCATGTTCCCGACACGGGGACACATTTTGGGTAATTTAGTAAGAAATAAACCATATAGTGTTTTTAAGCAAATAATCAAAACATACAAGGTATATGGATGAATTTTATTACAAAAAATTACTTTGACATATTTTTTAGAATACCTTCACAAGAAAATCATGATCTGTCATACGTTTTTTATGTTACTACTAAATGATATATATATTTTATACGAACACAAATTATATTATTGAATGTTACAATACATATATAAACGAAATAAATTGCATAACAAAGCATAAGATAATGGAGGTAACTAATTTAGTTTCTTACAAGAGTTTTAAGCATAAGATAAAGCATAAGATAACCGTGTATAATAACAATGGTTATATACACGATTTCTACAAGGCATCCATGTTTTATTTTGAAAACCATACACGGTTTATTATTTACTCAACAGCCAAGGTACATGGTTTCATTTTAGCCTTTCTTATCTTAGCGCTTAAATCAAAGTATTGATCAATGAGTTTCTAACTTATTTCAGAAAAGAAGAATGATAGATTGAGGATCAAAAAGCTACCACGTAATGCTGATGGTAATTACCGCTATGCTTATTTCAGAAATCTCCATTTGGAGGAGAATAATAAAGCATACAATGATACAAGAAGTTGCTGAGTAACAGATGTACCTCTAAGTGGTAAGCTAGCTCGTAGCTACGACTCACATAGTCTTGCTAAATGAAGTCATTTTCATGGCTTTGCTTGTATTGATTATTTTTGTTGGAGCTAAATATCCTAGCCGTGTGTTGTTTTGACACGGTTTTAATTATGTATGAAGCATGTTGTCAAAAGCAATACTACAAATGCAGGTTGATGTGTGATGTGTTTATTTTTGCTTATTGTTATGTTGGTTCTCGGTGATATATGTTTCTTAATTAATAACTGGCAAGGTAAATGGGAACTTCCCTCTTATACAGTTTTTCTTAATTAACATTACAAGAGGCACCACAAAAGCAATCAGGATTTTAAAACTTTCTCAAGTCCCTGTTACAAAGCAGGGCATGTGCATAATTTACTACAGGTTTTGTAAATACATAAATAAGAGGAGGTTGATTCAAATGTCTGTTTTCCATGTCTCTAATTCAAAGCTAGACAAAAGACTCTCTCTCTCTCTTATTTTCTCTAACGATCTCAGAGAAGGAAGGGAGAGAGAGTCTTTTGTTTAGTACATTTCATATGAAATTCATGTTTAACTATTTGAAACGATTGTTTGAACTTTGAAAATAGATATAGATTCATAACACGGGTCGATCCGTAATATGCATATTACCATAGTCTTACTCATAAGAGTTTATGTATTTCTTAATAGATTAACAGTCCAAAAGTATTAACAAAAAAAATCCAATTGTCCCGAAATTATATATTTGTTAATTTAATCCTCACATTGTATATAGTTCTTAAATTTATAATTAATTTTTGAAATAAAAAATTTATAATTAATTGTAATGTCATTCAAAAAGATCGACCCACGTGACTATGTACACGATCTAAATAGTTCAATTAGAGAAAATTAACAATTATCATTTAATTTAGTACAATTCCGAATCATGTATCTCTGCATTTTTATTTAAATAAAACAATCCATACAAATATGAAATATGAAAAAATCCGATTCAGCAATTAGAATTACCAAAGTACTCTGATTAGATCGTGCAAAATGTCTAAGTAACTTGATAAAACAGTTCACACAAAAGAGAGAGATCATGGGTCTTCGGTCTACCGTTGTTCACACGCCGCGCGCCAAGGAGCGAAATGGCTCGGTGTTTGCTCGGTTCATGAAAGCGGAAACGGAGAGCGGAGAGGATTACAGCGCGCTCGGTCTACTTGGTTAAAACATTAAACAAAATACTTCTTCAAATTTAATAATAAAGTATCTTTGTAGACCCATATTTATCATTTTTTTACTCTCTTGTTTCTTCCCTATACATGACTACAAGAAGGAGGTTATAAATTTTTACAATCTTTATAATTATTTATTTATATAATTGAAAATTTTAATCATTCAATTTTCATATTTCATAATTTGACATATTTCAATTTACTTTTATGCAAATTAACTTCTAATGTTAATAATAATTTCTAAAATTAAGAAGTACAAAATGATATGTTCAAATTATAAATTTTGAAAATTTTATAATTTTACAATTTGATCATTTAATTTCATTGTTTCACCTTTAACTTGTACATATTTACAATTAAAATATTTAAGTAGATACTATTGTTGTAGATATATAACAAGGCAAACATATGTGTTTTTTATGAAGTATCATATCTTAGTAAACTAAATCTGTAACAAATATTTGAATTATAACAATAATAAAAAGTCCATATGAGGAATTTCAAATGAATAAATACAAATTCATTCATTTCATAAAACATGTTTTATCTTTTGAAAAATTGCTATTCTACACTCATGTTTTTTATATAGATGGAACAAAATGTTTCAAAAGATCAAAGTATGTTTTTTATGAAATGAATAAATTTCAAATTTTTATGAATCAAAATGTTTTATCTTTCGAGCCATTGCACGGAGGCCCTCTATGCTACATGTAGCATATTAGCCAAATTCAATATATATATATAGATAGATAGAGAGAGAGAGAGAATGGCTAATATACAAACGTTTGTTCCTGAACTCAGGAACAAACGATTCGGTTCTCCAATTTTCAAAGTCCAAACAGTCAATCCAAACCGTTAGATATTCAATCTATATTAAAATGTGCTTGGAGACCAAATTTTACATTTTTTGGAATTTTTTTACTATTTATTAAGATGGTTTGAAAACTGCTGTTTTTATTAAATTTCTGCAGCATTGAAAAACAGCGGTTTTCAAACCAGCTTAATAAATAGTAAAAAAATTTCAAAAAATGTAAAATTTGGTCTCCAAGCACATTTTAGTATAGATTGAATATCTAACGGCTTGGATCGACTGTTTGGACTTTGAAAATTGGAGAACCGAATCGTTTGTTCCTGAGTCCAGGAACAAACGTTTGTATATTAGCCATTATATATATATATATATATATATATATTTTGTATGAACATGTTATGCATTGTTATGAGATAATGGAGGTAACTAATTTGGGTTGTAAGTTAATTTGGAGTGAATATGATTCAGGTTTGTAGGACTAATAAATAGACTTTTAAAAAAGTTTGTTATGCTATTTTAAAACATGTATTAATGGTAATTTAGAGTAATCTTTTTTTTTAAATGTTTATTGATATGATATTATTTTCAACCACTCAAATGTCTTTTAAGGTGTTATGAAGTGAACACCATCACGCAAATGCAATGTTTTAAATAGCGTTTATAGCGTCATAGTGGGAAGGTTATAAAAAAATATATAGTGAATAGCGTAGTTATAGCGGAAGCTATGCTACATAGCGTTTTTTTTTTTACAAAAAATATATTATATATTTTTACTAAATATCAACATTATTTAAAGTCTCATAGAACAATAAATAACATCAAATTAATTAAGAAATTATAATATTCACATTGAACCAGTACAAAGTCCAAATTGCGGTTCAAAATATCCATATTAATATTATAAACTATCAATCTTTTTCTATTCAAAATATCTTAAGCATCATGATTTCTATTTAAAATTTTCCCAATTTCAGCGACAAGGGTTTCCTTCTCGGTTTGGGCAAATTAAAATATCTGTAGCAACAAAGTTTTTAATTGATTTCGATTTGGGCTTTTATTTAATTTTTTTTTTGTCTTTATTTAAAGCCCATTATGCATAGCGCGCGCTATTTGCGCTACACGCTATGCACTATGCGCTATAGCGGACCGCTATTACCGCTATATCGGCCGTAGCTCAATTAGCGCATTTTGATGCCATAGCTTAGCGTTTAGGGTCCAAAATCGCTATAGCAGTGCTATAGCGCCACTATTTAGAACACTGCGCAAATGTGAAGTAAGATTTCTCGATAAAATACTCCAACTTCTAAATAGATCTTTTGACCAATCATCTAAAACTACTTCTTTACTGACTCCTAATAATACCTGCTTAATAGGTTTTCTATTACCGTAAACCGGATTGCCTCAGCAACAAATAAAATTATTCTAAAATAGACTAATGCATGAAGTGATTTGAACAATGATGAAACTTGCAGTTCCGAGAATATATGGACAGCCCATTTCAAACCTATAATGCTGAAAGTTGCTTTAAATAGTTCACATTCGATTATCAAACCCAATACTAGAAACAAGCAACCAATATACATACATAAAACAGAAAATTATACATATAGATGTAATCAGAAACATGCATTAAAAATTAACATAAAACAATTATGTTCCATAATACTATGTTGTTTTATTTTTTATTAGAGTTGTCAAACAATGTGTAAATTTTTTTTCGAGAATAATTTTGTCATATTGTAGAATATTGCAATATTGTTGTGCTATTCTAAAAAAATATATTATTAATATTTTTAAACACTGTTTGAAGTACATATCAAACGTCTTTAGTGAACTAAAGCTAAAAAAATGTGAATTCATTAATTATTTTTCATATTAGCCCCTGTGCATCATGGATTTGACATGTGCTTATCTTTGTTAATTCTTGTTTTCTTCTAATTTTGTTAATTTGCCTTAGTTACAAAGAATTGGAGACCTCACTACTAGAATTTCCGGTAACTGCAAGGGGAGCAAGTGTTTGTTGCAAGCGTAGGAAGGGTCGTTGCAAAAGATTTTGGTTTTCTGATTAAATTAATATAACTGCAACGGGAGGCCCTTGCAAATAATCACGCTTGCAAATATGTAATGGATCCCCTTGCTAATGTCTCTTATTGGCCCTTGCAAATAATAATACCCACCCCAGACACGCCAGATATTATTTTATTGTGAATTGTGTTACTATTTGCAAGCGGCACCGTTGCAATTGTTTTTGGAGTTCTTTTTTATATTATTATATTCTAAAAGACATTATTATTTGCAAGAGGCACCGTTGCAAATGTTTTATGATGTTGTTTATATTATTTTATTGTAAATGCACTAACTATTTGCATGAGCCACCGTTGCAAATAATTTTAAGTTTATTTTTTATATTATAAATCATAGCAACAAAAACTTTAATTATTTTTTTAGGGAAGGAAAATTATAATACAAATTTATATCATAAAAGATACACATTGATATTTTTTTTACAAAGTTACAAACTCCATTAGTAACTATCAAACAAAAAAATTTAGAATGAACAATCATATAAATGGTGCATGAGTGTGTTTTTTCCCATGTGCTCTCAAACTTCAAACATACAAGAAAATAAAATTGACTTAAATTGTATAGAAAGTGACATTAATTTCAAAACAGTAAAGTTTTAATATTACTAGAATAAATTTCTAATTTCCATACAATAACTACCATATATATTTATTTCCATTTTAGTGATAAGAAAACTATAAAGCAGAATGACTAATGCAAAAAAATAACTAAAATACCACATGCATAAAAATCCTCTTCAACATCAAGCTCCTCTAATCCTCCAATCCCAAATCTAGATGCATACAACTTGACTAATTAAACTGAAAACCACAAATCTTTATGATTTTCATAGTCCCATTTAAAGCGACCTTAAGTCATCTGTGGATTGATACAAGTCATATTAAAGCAATAGAAATGCTTGAAGCAATTAAAGCAAGATTCTTGTAATATTTCACACGGCCTTAAGTCATCCCAGTTAGAATACAAGAAATTGACAATGCAAATATCTTCACTACGGTTCTAAGTTCTAACTGCTGAGGACTAGTTTATGGAATAAACCTTTCACCTGCATGTACTCCTAATCATGATTTACTCGTTATTTGAATCACAATTTACTTTGTATTCCATTAGATTGGTACATGTCCTTTGGTACCAATAGTAAAATATCACTTGAGGGCATTTCGATGGTCAAGTATGGGTATCCAATAGTCTTCCTTGTGTATAGATGACCTTGCTAGATTATCACTATAATCTCAGTGTCAATTGATGCGCCTCTATCTGTCAGAAAAATGTGTTAATCTTGATATTCAGATATAGAAGTTTTGGTATTCTGACAGTCTATTTTGTGAATTTTACACAGGCCAATCTACAAGGCCAAAATTTGTGTTCTTGGTGTCTAAATTCTCAGGAGAGTGTAAGCTTTTACCCTAGCAAATTTCAAATTTTTCTGAGACCTCTAGCTATGTCAAATGTTTGATTTTGTGAGAGGCAGTCCATGTACCTGCCCGGTACAGTACCAGTTTTTTTTTTCAGAATCAGAATTTTAAAATGCTCTCAGAAATTGTACAAAAATCAGAAAAATATGAAATTTGTTTCTGTTTGTCCATGAAAATGTCATTTATTAGCTCATAAAACAGTTTGATCAAATTCAAAGTGTAGATATGGTTCTAATTTTGGTTTGTATAGAGTGATGTTTTGGGGCTGTTTGGTACCAACAGTTTGCCACTTTGTTTTCTCTTATTTGGTTGCACATTAAGCATTCAAATTCTTGCCAAGAGATATAGTATATAGAGATATACCTTCACAATTATTATGGCTACCACACCAATCACAATGAGACTAGGAACACTACTTCTCTATCATTGGGACAATTCAAATTTTGTGCATTATTGTACACTACTAATCCTCCTTATCAGTACACTAGTGCATGCTGCCAAAAAGATTTTTACAAGGGAAGGCTACTTATCTACACTGATGATTTTGGTTATGTGCACAAGAAATCAACAACAATTCATTGAGAGCATAGAGCATAGACATCAATCAAGCACACAAAAATTATCAATTTACTAAAAACTTGTGCACTTATGTCATTTCATCAAACACCTTGTGTGCACATAATCAAACACCTTGTGCACTTATGTCATTTCATCAAACACCTTGTGTGCACATATATGAATAGAATAAAGTCAGATATATAGAATAAAAGGGACTCAACTCTATTGAAGTGCCTTTCTTGATTGTTTTGGTGATCCTGAGGTGACCGGTAAGATTAAAAGACCATACTATTTGCAACAGTAAATCAAGTTTTGACAGTTTTGCACTTCTACCATGCTATTTGAACAGTGAGGGAAATAGTGAGAGAGAGATAGAGAAGCTGAACCTTTACTCGTGAGAGAGCCACACACTACTCAACATGCTATTCATATAATTATTAAAAAAAAGTTCATTATTTTGGTTTGAGCATTTCATCGAACACCTGTAATACATTCATTTATTTAATAAAATCCACTCAAAACTTCAAGCCTTTCAAGTTTTACAAATTTGAATTTAATAATTACAAAAGAAAGGGGTAAAGAGGGGTTACCGATTTAGGTAGCTACAAGGTCTGATAGATGTGCGGAGAGAGTGAGAGACGTGGAGGGAGAAGGAAGACAGCGGCAAGGAGAATTCTTCTCTTTGCAATAAGAAATAAATCACACAAGGGGAGAAGGGGGAGATTGTTAAGAAGATAAATTCAGTAGGGAAAGTGAAATATTAGGAAATTAAAATTTTAGCAAAAATTTAGGAGGGAAGGCCAAATTTAGGAGGGAAGAAAAAAAACTTGCTAAGTCCTTAGAGTACAGAGATGAGAGAACTCACTGTATCGCATTTACTTAGATACATCAACTCAAAAATTCATATCACTTGTGGTAACATAATTTCTCCATTTTTTATCAAGGCCGTCTGATAGATTTCACACGAATATTGAAAGATCCACTACATTTCACCTGGAGCAGATCTAAACATAAATATTATGTTACCACAGAGAATATGGACCCCAACCTGCAGCCTCTAAAATGGACACCTCCTTTGAAATCAAGACCATTCATCCCTCATCGAACAGCTCTGATTTACAAATCTACAATTTAGTAATAAATGAACAGCAAATAATATGAAAAAAATTCAAAATAAATATTTTCTACTTTTTTACATCTTATATGACCAAATAATAAACATAAATGTCAATTTTATATAATTTTATCGTTATTTGCCTCTCAAAATTGAGCCAATAATTTCAGACCGTTCATTTTTACGTTATCAATCAACGGTCGATCTGTAATGAAATCATTCCAAATTTATTTTGAAACGATCAAGAGAAAACTCTGAACATAAATAACACAAAATTTCTCAATTTTGGTTATGTCTAAGCTTCGATCCAACGTAGAGTGTTTATGGCCATACGATGCTTAAATATTCCGTCGACTTGATGGATATGTAAATGAAAATAAAATTTCATCAAACTTTGCTACAATAATATATATGCAGTGCTCTTTAATTTCAACGGTTCTGATCGACCAACGGACGACATATTCCCATGCGTCTTCATTAACTCACGAAACAAGAGTTTATGTTTCATGTAGAACATGAGTCATAAACTCTTGTTTCGTGAGTTAATGAAGACACACGGGAATATGTCGTCCGTTGGTCGATCGGAACCGTTGAAATTAAAGAACAGTGCATTTATTTTATTGTAGCAAAGTTTGATGAAATTTTATTTTCATTTACATATCCATCAAGTCGACGGAATATTTAAGCATCGTATGGCCATAAACACTTTGTGTTGGATTGAAGCTCATACCTAATAAAAATTCCAAACTTTTATGTTGGTTACGTTCAATGTTCTCCCTTGATCATTTTAAAATAGATTTGGAATGATTTCATTGCAGATCAACCGTTGATTTCCCGCTTGAAAATGAACGGTCCGAAAATATTTTATAAATTTGAAGAAGCATACAATGATGAAAGTTTATAAAAATGACATGTATAAGTATTATTTGGCCATATAAGATGTAGAAAATATAAAAATATATTTTTTGAATTTTTTTCATATGTACTGTTGTACATGTATTAAGTGATTAGTAAATATCAAGCTCTACTGACTGTCCGATAAGCGAACAACGGTCCTGATGTCTTCATCTAAGAGGTGGGTAGAGAGTCCATATTCTCTGAAGTAACATAATATTTCTGTTTAGATCTGATCCTATGTGATGCACAAGATCCTTTAATATTCGTGCATAGTGATGATCAGACGGTCCGATATAAACACATATATTATGTTACCTCTGAGTATACGAAAGCCCCTTCTATGTGAATAGGTTTTTTTTTCACTTCCCTCCTTAGCTCCCTGCCTCCCTCCCAAAATTTCACTAATTTTTCTAGGGTTGGCTTTTGCCGCCTCTCTTTCCCTCCCACTTTACGGTGAAATTTCACCAAAAGTTTCGCCTAGGTTGGCTTTTCCCCGCCCCGGTCTAGGTTGGCTTTTCACCGCCCCTCCTCCTCTCAGTCACACCCCATCACTAAACCCTAGCCACCACCTTCGCCGCTGTGGAAAAGAAGGCCCCGCTGATATCTGTGTCATTGAGCATAGTGTCAATTCCTGTAGATGGTAAAGAAGGCCCCGCTGATATCTGTGTCATTGAGCTCGGTGGCACCATAGGTGAAAATAGATTGTCACGCTTTTCTATTTTTTAATTTATTATTTTTGGAATTTGACAATTTACCAGAAAGACTTAACCTTGTAATGAAAAAAAGGGGAAAGCTTAGCCTTAGATTATTCAAACAATATTAGATATCAATAATTAAACCACAACTAGTACCTTCCTGTCGATCTTTTATTCTCTTTTTAATTATAATTTGGGAAGTACTAGATGCAATTGTGTGGGCCCGATGAATCAGGGTATAATGAGAGTGTCATTGTTAATGCAGGGGACATTGAATCCATGCCGTTCATTGAGGCTCTTGGCCAATTCTCTTATCGCGTAGGTCAGTCATTTAAAATTACAACCCATTAATTAGTACAGGTCAAGGTGATATGAATACTATCATTTCATTTCTTATTTCAGTGTTTTTGGTTACTCATTTTGAGTTATTTCAAACTGTGTCTTTGTTCAGGTCAGAGAAACTTTTGTCTTGTACATGTCAGCCTCGTACCAGTTCTAAATACAGTAGGTGAACAGGTACATACATCTTCATCAATATATTCAATTCCTTTTTTTTTCCTCCTGATAATTGTTAGTGTAGTAATTTTTTTAATGCCTGTGTAGAAAACTAAGCCAACACAGCATAGTGTCAGAGGGTTGAGAGGTCTTGGTCTTGGTCTAGCCCTCGTTTATCATTAACCATAATCGGTTACATATTTTTTAATTCCTGGAGGTTATGTTGTTTTCACTGTATATGATATAACTTCTTGACAACATATGCTAATTTGTTATGTTAATAGGTGGTTCAACTATTATGCATCTCTTGTGACTACAAATGCTACAAGGCACTGCTATTTTTTTGGAGGAATGCGAAGGTTCTGCTCGAATTTGGTTTAAGAGCACAGGTTTGTTTTCATCTACTCCTAAGCCTTTTCATTGAGCTCTATTTTCTTTTTCTTTTTTGAAAAACTTGAGCTCTATTTTCTTACATTGTCATTTATTATTAATTTTTGTAAGGGCCGGATGGTGGAATAAGTGCTTCCGAACAGAGGCAAAGGTAGTATGGTGCAGGAGTAGGCATTTTCTAGTACAGTACCAATTTCCTTAAGTATATTCTGCTAAGTATTGTCAGAATTGTCTCTTTTCTTACCAATTTCATGATCTTTTGTAACTAATAGCATAGTCCAGGAAATGTCAATAATGATAGGATACCTATGGTTAATTTAAGGTACTGTGTCTAGTGTAAAATTTCTGCTAAAATTGTTTGAAATTACAAATGCACCAAGAACATTGTTTGATCTGTTTTCTGCAAATACCTAATTAAAATTGATGTTTACTGTTACATGACATTGTTTGATCTATACTTGCTAAAGCTCAATTCAAAATTTGTGTCATGTGCTTGTACTTGACCCCTTTTCTGTTTTGGATTTAGCCGGGGTCGTAAATTTTATCAAAGTGAATTTGACGAGATGTGTAAAGTTTTCACAAGATGATGCAAGAAAATATCCAACATGTTTTGTTTCAATATTGTTCTCTCAAATACTCATTATTTAATATTTTGTTTGTTATTTCATTAGGTATTTGATTGCAAAGGCTATCTTGAACATTCTTAAATGCTGCTTCTGATGATTGGTGCTAATGGCAAATTTCATAATTATGCAACTAATTTCTTGACTCTATATTATATTGTAATTCTGTTAATGGGTGGTGGATATATTTTGGGTATATTTAGAAGTTCATTTTAGTACTATTGTTGTAATGTTTTTTGGTATTTTGGTACAATATATGATAATTGTACTATGTTGATTAATGTTTATTAAATGTTATCTTTATATTCAATGTGTTTATGTAAATCTAGTTCAATGGAAATGTAACATATTATTGGGTTGGTACCGGGTTGGTACAGGGAGGGAGGATTGTAGAATTGGAGCATGCAAAAAGTATCAATGATATCATTGCAAATAATCAGGTGGGGCCCACATTCATTAGTCTTGCAAATAGTTAGGTGGGGTCCACATTCGTTATCCTTGCAAATAGTCAGGTGGGGCCCACGTTCGTTAACCTTGCAAATACTCAGATGGGCCCACACTTGACATCCTTGCAAATACTCTTATTGGGTGCCAACTCAGAAAGTATTAGCAAGCGTACTTTTTGCAAGGGCGGCTCATGCAAAAGTCTAGAGAAAAGTATTAGCAAGCGTAGCCCTTGCAATAAGTCTGAAACTGGAGTATTTGCATTGGGGTTTTATACAACGGTAGTATTTGCAAGCGTAGCGCTTGCTAATGGGGTTTTTCGGGCTTGTAGCAAGCGTAGCGCTTGCTAATGGGGTATTTTTTGCCGTTGCTATTACTGGAGATTCTAGTAGTGCCTTTTCATTCAATTTGAAATTAAGTTGGTACCTATAATTAGTACAACAATTTAATTAAAAAATAACTTGAACAAACATTCAAAACAACATTTTAGCAACAGTAAAATGAAGACAAAAATTCAGCGCAAATACTACAAAGAAAGGGGAACCTATATATTTGAACTGCTACAATTAAACTTCCAAATGGCCTCAATTAAGTAACTGAACCAATTATTCATTAAAAGCTGTTCTCAAAGAATACATAGAAACATACATCACATTAAAGACTATTCTCTAGAAAATAATCAACAATTTAGCATTAATGATACAATTATATACATGACCAAACAATTTTTCTAACTACAAGTATCTTTTACATAATTTTCTAAGAACCCTTCTTAGACTGTTAGAATTACATCTCAACCTCTCCATTCTACTTGATCAACATTGCTAGACCAGCTATATTGCATTCAGACCCATAATCATTCTTAAATTAAGCGATTCAAGATGCTTCAAAAGTCTGCTTGATTTTGAAAGCAGTAGCAATTGAGTTTTCTCATGAACTGATTGTACTAATTTGGATGAGTTTTCTAAGTGACCACACATATGGAAAATGACAGAATAATGACAAATCGCAAAATTTAGGAAGTTCGTTTAAAAAAATATAATCATTCAAATGATACAGATTTATGCCCTTTTTGCATTGGATTCTAAGTTTCTAACCATTGAATTGCGTAGTTGCAATCAAATATAATTAAAATCTAACCCTACAACTTTTTTTAATCTGATAATTCCGTTTCAATTTTTTCATACATCACATTTCTCTTTCGGCTCTTGCATTTTTTCATATTTGTCCACAAGATAGTTAAAATGGGATGAATTTCTTATAAAAATTAAAATGATGAAAATATTCCCCTCTTCTTTTACTCTCTTCGTAATTTGTTATGATTCAAACCTTTCCTTTTTTTTTCCATTGTTTCACTTCTTTTATTTTGAGCAAAATTAAGGTTCAAATAATGATCGAGTCTTGACGGTTGTTCGTTCAAGAAAGAAACAATTTACTCCGCCCACGTTCTCTTATTGAAAGCCTTTTTCGTTGCTCCCGGTTCACTACGGACCAATGTTGTTTCTACTTAAGTTCCATACTTAATGGATCAGTACACCAAATCTATTTAACATACCAAGTATATTTAACATGTATCTGTTTCTTCTCCGCAGTTCGACCATCCTTTCTCTTTCTACCCAAATCAACTATTCTTTCTCTTTCTTCCCAAATCAACAAACAACTCTTTCTCCCTCATAAATCCAAATTGACGCTAAAAAAACGCAGAATCAGCCCATCTAAACAGAGAATCGCCTCAAATCGTGAGAATCGGTCCGAGTCAACCCGGTTTATCCGTTTTTTCGCTGAAAAATCGCACGCCGCGTAACTAGCTCTCAAATCGGCTGGCCGTGAAACCGATACCAGCCACTACCAAGTTTTTCGAAAGAGAAAGACGGTTTCTTAAAGCATTTCTGTAAATGTTCACGACTCTTGAGGTCCCTGATCTGTTCATTGTACACCTCAATAACACTGACAGAAATGCTATAAGAAACTGTCTCTTTTCTCTCGGCAATCTTGAACAGCTCCTCCAGTGTGCGAAAGTTCATACCTCTCTTTGTCTCAAGAACTGCATGTGCTTTGATATTGTTTAATTGTAAAATTTTGGTTTCAATTCTATGCTTTGGTGAATCAGAAACGAAAAGCTCTAGTTGCTGAAACCCTTGCTGGATGAGGGGCCCAGTTCTGACAATAGAAAAGCCGATCGAGCTCACTTCAAGGATATCTTAGGTACTGCTTTTACCTTTTCTAGAATATTTTTTTGGGAGGTGACAACAGCACACAGAAAAGAACTAAGCTAAGTACTTGTTGACACTAGATTGTTTATTTTTGACAAAAAAATGGAATGAGCAACCAGATTCATTAATCAGAAAGAAATTCACGTTAAGAGGTTCACAATAAAAGAAAACTACCAACAACTAACTAGCTGAAACTATTTCAACTGGTATTCCCTACCCCCCCTTAATCTAACTACGCTAGAACTGGTGCAACATGTACTGCCCCCTAACTGCTAATAAATCTAAAGAAACTCCTCAGAAGTATTACTTAACCTAGACAAAATTGCGCCTTAGTTCACTGTTAATTGTGCAATTAAGCTTTACTTAAGGAGTATTATGCAATTAAATCTAAAGAAGTTAATGGTGCAATTAAGATTAAATTTAACCCAATTGCGCCTTTCTTCACTGTGACTTGTGCAAATTATTTGAATAGCATTGAAATTTATCAAATTTAGCCTTTAAAACTTTAACCTAATTGCTCAAATGGACAATGCGAGTCAAGTTCTCAAGTATCAAGTTCATCATGTTATGTCATGGAGAAGGAAATAAAGGCACTAAAGGCAAAAGCTGAGGAGATTTATTTATTTTTATAGACTTTGTTTTATTTTTACTGTTGTTGCCTGAATTGATCAGTGCAACAAGCTGAGGAGATGTAAAGGCTGCCGAGAAAGAAAGAGAAGAAACATTGTCAGAGGAGACTCAAAAACTTAATGGTGTTAGGTCTCAGATTGAACTTAAATTAAAGCTTCTTGAACCTAGAGAGAGAGAGGCAGAAGCCATGGTTTCTAAGGTATGAATACTAAGATGGAAAGTTTAATCTTACTGTTTTTCATTTTGCAAATTACACCCTGTGTTTTACTTTGCTTTGCAAATGAGACCCCAACATTTTCTGCACTTGCAATTAACACCCAATCTTGTTGCGACTTTTGCAAATATGACACTGAATCACAACATTAATGTCAATTAAGAACAAATTACAGACTTGCCTCTGACTTCTTTAACTCAACTGGAATCTTTTCACAACTAGTTCATATAAAATTGAAATCCAACATGGATCCACTTTGCCTAATCTTAGTTTATGTACAAGTATTGGGAACAAAATTTGCTGAATTATGGCAATAGAACTGTTCATATTACCAGATTGAATCCCTTTTCACCACCGCAGCCAAATGATTGTCTCATAGAAAATTTGGTTATTGCTCAATACATAATATACTGAGTAGAATTTGCAGTTTCTGTACCAAGCTGGTTAGACCTGGTTTTAAATTATATCAGAAAGTACAGAAGAAATGTAATCTTACTGTAATCTAACAGGGAGGCTATCTTTTGGTTCTTTCTCATTATTTTTTTCTGTCGCCACTCGAAGGGTGAGAGACTAAACCAAGAAGCTGAATTGCTAAGCAGCAGCAATATCGAAAATTGATGTGCTGAAGCGAAAATTTTGGAAGGTCATACAGTAATAACACTGGTCCTAGTAACGGAGATTACGTAGCAGTACAATATACATACCAAGAAATAATAAAAAAGGGGGTGCCAGCAGGAGCTAAGGTTGGACCAATACAGTGTGCATACCAAGGTTGTCCTAGTAACGGAGATTATGTAGCAGTACAGTATACATACCAAAAAAAAAAAAAAAAGGGGGGTGTCACCAGGAGCTAAGGTTGGACCAAGACACCAGTAAAGCACACTACGACATTGCTGGTAGAACTAAGATACTTCCTGATTTTCTGAAGAAGCTATTGTACTCCAAATAATCTCATGCCTCACCTTATTTTTTTTTAAGGACAGCTGGCCAGTAGCCGGCCGTCGATATATTGATAAAAAAATTATTTACATGTCCGCAATGGAGTTCAGTTTTTAATTACACGTAAATCAACTATTAAATAAAACACTAATTAACACTGTGAAGGAGCGCGCTTGGTCATCAGTGCCCATTCTTCCCTTGACCTTCCTCCTACTAACAGTGGGCAGCCCAAAGAAGAGTCTACATGTGGCTTGAAGGATCTGGAGGTGGTGCTACAGGCACTTCTCCCTCCAACATCAGTGCCACCTTATGCATTGTTGGTCTCATTGTCGGGTTCTCTTGGATGCACCATATTGCAACCCTTAAAAAACTCTCGACTCGACCTATGTCAGCTTCGGCCTCCTCGTCTCCTTGAACCAAAAGGTCTATCCTCCCATCTGTAAAGCAATCATAAGCCCAGTATGTCAGTACAATTTCTTCCTCATCAACTTGCTCAATGTTCCTCCTGCAGCACACAATTTCCAACAACATCACGCCAAAGCTGTACACGTCCATTTTCGGCGTGATACCTGTGTTCTTGAACCACTCTGGTGCAAAATAACCTTTTGTGCCCCGTATGTTAGAAGTGGTGGCTCGTGTCTGGTCGACCCCCAGAAGCTTTGCAAGACCAAAGTCGGATATCCTTGGAACATGGCTATCATCTAGCAATATGTTGTGGGGTTTGATGTCACAGTGGATGATCTGAGAGCTGCATCCCTCGTGGAGGTAACAGAGGCCCCGAGCCACCCCGACTGCTATTTGGGATCGAATGTTCCATTCTAGCTTTGCAGTCCCGAAAATAAAGTTGGTTAGAGAGCCATTGCTCATGTACTCGTACACAAGCATTTTATACGGCCCTTCATTGCAATATCCGAAAAGTTTGACTAGGTTTTTGTGGTGAATTTGTCCAATTGACTGCACCTCGTTTGTGAACTCCCGGTCGCCATCCTTTAGCAGCCGATCAAGTTTCTTCACCGCTACTGGCACTGGATGGTCCCCCAGTTTTAGAAACCCTTTGTAAACAATACCAAAAGCACCCCTTCCAAGTTCTTCGGCAAATCCTCTGGTGGCATCATGGAGTTCTTTGTAGCTAAAAATCTTCATGTTCATCCCCATTGGACTCAAATCCACTTGCTTACTTTCATGACCTCTCTTAGTACGCAACAAGTAGAGAGATGCAATTGCTGCGGCGACAATTATGATCAAGAGTGATGCGCCGAGCATAACTGCTCCTGCAACTACCAAATTGGTTCGATTCTTCTTGGTGGTTGAACCAGGAACAGGTTCTGATGGTTGAATCTGGGAAGTACCTCCACTTACTCGCACTTTAATCAAAGCTTTGCCCCCCTCACCTGTACCCTGCTTACCATTGGAGAGTGGCAACTTCTTCTTCCAGCAGTCACCTCCATCTGAGTAGATTGCTACAGAGCAAAAACAATCACTAAGGCAAGATCTTGTGCAATCACCTTGATCGTTTGTCACAAAGTGCATGTAGTCACCGCCACTATGCCAGTCTGCATCAGGCATTACCACAATTTTGAAATCTGTTGCCTCATCCGCACTACAATTTTGCAATGCGAAGTCAGGCCGGCAGCCGAGGTAAGGACGGTTGGTATCAAAAAAACTGTAATTTCGGGGACACAAGCAATTCAACCGTGGAAGGTTTGAGTTTAAGCTTTGAGTGCAGTACGCATTGAAACCGCACATGCCACTCCCGACATCAACTTTCAAGTTGCAAGCATTATCAGGCAATTCCTTCACAACCGACCAATTAGCACCTTTGTCTGAAAGGTTCTTGTCATAAACATAGACACGAAATACGCCGTCAGGATCTAGTGTGGCATGTTGATAGTACCTTTGGGTTGGAGACTGACTAATATTAAACAAGGAACTACTATTTGCAAGCTGGTAAGACAACAAGCCAGATGAGTCAAACACGAGGCTCATACCTGAAGTGTACTCGGTAGAATTCCATAAACGTTCAAGGTAGGAAGACTCCACAACTAAGTATAAGGCTAGATAACCATCTTGATTGGCTTCCAATTGGAAACGACCAGATGAGAAATCTGAGTCGGTAAGCTTGGATTTAAGGGTTGAGCCCTCAGATAACGATTGACCCGGCACAAGAGTATCGGTTGGGTAGTCAAAGCTCCGCCACACGGCCGATTCGGCGCTATCATAGAGGATTAGGTTACCCTGTTCAAGAAGAGCCAAATGGTCGGCACCACTGGGCACCGGGCTCCAGATTGTTTCCGAGTTTGGACCGACCAAGATTAGTTCCCCAGTTCGTGTTAGACTGAGTGTTGACCCAGCTGGGGCCAGAACCGGGGCAGCCACTGCCATTTCACTCGAGTTTTGGGCAAACCAAGTGATCGGTTGGGTGGTAGAGGTTTTGTTGAACCAAATTGCTAAAATAAAAAGGGAGGAGTTTGACTCCAATGACTGAAAGCCAAAGGCGAACTCACCGGCTGGAGATGTTAAGTATGAGTAGGGACCAGAGGGGCTCAACGTGGGCCCACTCTCAGTGATGTTCCCGGTGTATGCTTGGCCAGCCACCTTTGCTGTTAGAAAGAGATGTGCAAGTAGGAGGAAAAGGAACATTGACCTTATAAACGCCATTAATGAGCTTGATCAACCTCTTCTCTTTTTCCTATTGTAGATTATGTGTATTGCTAGCTCTTATGTTGTGGAACAGACTCAGACTCTTAAGAGGAGAAGAGAGAAGGTAGACTAGCTAGTAGTATAGTTTGATTGCCCCCAACAGAACGTCAGGAACCAGGACCACACATTTAAGTTTGTAAAGACTTGACGGGTTGACCTCAGCAATTTTAAATAAAATATAAAACAGATTCAATTATACCAAGTATACAATAATTGAATGTCTTACTTTAGTCAAATATTTACTTTTCAAAGTTCGAGTCACTAATTAATAGCCACAATATGTGGCGGGTCATATGTATAGTGGGTTTGTGATGCTTTGGTCTCAATATGTTATACATGCGGTGGTTTCAAACTTTATAGAGATGTGTTTGAAGTGTTTCAATTAACTAGTTGTCATGCTTTGGTCTGAATATATGTGGTTGTTTCAGTTAATATTCTCAAACACATATATTGAGACCACAATTAATCAATCAATTGCATAGCTTAGGCATATCTAGTGATCTCCCAAGTTAAAAGTTAAGAAGTTACAATGACAACCACAATTTTTTTCCACGCGGATTTAGGGTTTAACTATTGGTATCATTTTTTTTCTTTTGTAAGATTGTCTACATTCTGACCGTATAAATAAATTGAAAAGATGAAATTTATATGACAAACAACTTTCTGAAAATTCTAAATAAGATCGATCCATCTGTAAATAATTAAAATAATAGGATTCTATTTTTCTTTTTAGAGAAATAACTATGATATCTAAACTCTTTAATGAGGGGTTCGGTTTATCTTCTTCACATGCAAGATGAGTTCAAAATTAACTGTTCCGAATGTGTTATTTACTATCTAATTTCTTGAATTTTAATTTAATATCTTGGAAACAAAAGATGTATAGGCCCGGTACCATATTTTTTTTTACTAATATTTTCCCTTACGATTGTTATATTCTAAAAGTAATATTTAAAATTTAGTAGTCAAGTAACAGTTTAAAATTTTGTTCTATCTCACGCAATTAATTAACATTATTAAAAACATCTCAAATAGCTCGTATTATTAAATTAAGTCGTCTTCAAGTATTAATCATACTTCTGATAATTTGTACCAACTAGCAACGATATAAAAATTTGACATAAATGAGGGTAATTAAGCACTATTGACTTGCGTGGCACATTCTTAATGGTAGATAAATTAGTGGACAATATCATCTCCAGCTGTGAGCCATAATACTTTGCTTTTGAAATTGACAGATACTAGTGAAAAGTTAATGCACACACTATTTTGATTTTTTTTATTAAAAGCCATAATTAGAAAAGGTAAATTTACATAACCAACTTGATTAATTTTTTATTTATAAAAGCTATAAGTACCGAATAAGTTGTATGTTTGAAAACCGAATAAAATTTTAGTTTGCTTATTTTATTTCGGTTTTAACCAAACCGAACCAATAAACACCCTAGTTGCTCCTTGCTAAATAGAATGTTGATGTCAATTAAAAACCCGAATTTTTTTGCATGAGACCCAATTTCGAATGATAAACTTCCTTTCTGTCACTCTCGACCAAATTGGTCCCAATATAGTTGAAAATCAGACAATACAATCAGATATTGTAATGATATAAATATGTATTAAATAATGAAGCTGCATCTTCATTTATCGTGTCTAATTAGATACGTTTCTTTTTAATTTACAGTTTGTAATTATATGTGAGTTTCGTATGTGAACTTAGCAATTTTGAGTAAATTTTTCCGGCACAAAAGGGGTCTCCGACAAGGAGATCCTATCTCACCAATGCTATTTGATCTTGCGGCTGACGTGCTACATGCAATGATTAAGGTCATCAACAGCTCGGTAACAACTCATCTCTCGAGGAAACTTAGGAAATTGATCATAGTGCATCAGTATGCGGACGATACGGTACTAATCTCCAAAACTGATGATACTACATTGGTGTCCCTCAAAATTATCCTCTCACTCTTTACAGCAATTTCGGGATTACAAATAAATTTTGACAAAAGTTCATGGATCCCAATCAATGTTGATCACAACCGAATCCCTATCATTTCAGCCATACTTGGATGTTCCGAATCAAGCTTTCCGATCAATTACCTGGGCTTACCGTAAACTTAAACCGGCCAACGAAAGAGCTATTTATGCCGCTGATTGAAAGGATGGAAAGAAAGCTTGACGGATGGAAGAATAAACTCATCTCGAGAGGGGGACGGCTTGTGCTCATGAATTCGGTCCTCAGTTCTATTCCTATTTACTTCATGGCTTCCTTCTTACTGCCTAAATGGGTACTCAAGAGACTGGACAGAATACGAAGAAGGTTCCTTTGGGGAAAAACAGAAAACAGAACAGGGGTATCTCTGCTTAATTGGGCTGCCGTATGCCTGCCGAAGCAAAATGGTGGTATGAGAGGAGCAGATTTACAAATAAGGAACTGGTCAATGCTGCTAAGATGGTGGTGGAAGTTGTACAGTCAACCGCAATCACTCTGGACTCAAACTGCACTGCTAATTCGATCGATAACAAATTTCAACTGGCAACACCGAATCTGGATGCTGCAGGGCTCTTTCTTCTGGAAGGACCTACACAAAATTAAACCATTATTTGATTCGAGTACTTTCTGGACCGTTGGACCGGGTTCTTCAATCTCTTACTGGTTCGATAGCTGGATACAGCCACCAATGGCCACAACAAATATTATAACTGCGGGTACGAGGAATTGGTCACTGCAGAGAGCGGTACAGACTGGTATTAACACTGCTGACCTCAACACAACAGCCGAAGACAAACTAAACTGGAGGTGGAGTAGTACAAATGAATATTCGGCTAAATTCTTTTATGAAGCAATGGTGGCTGGTGGAAAAACTCGTTGCAGATTTGTGTTCACATGGAAACTAAAGGTACCTCCGTCTGTTAAAATCTTCATCTTTCTATGCATCAAAGGGAAACTGCTTACTCATGACTCTATGTTGCGAAGAGGATGGTCGTGTGATTCTCGTTGCGTAATGTGTTCTACTTGCCACCTGGAAACCACAGTACATTTGCTTTTCACTGTCCATATGCATCCGAGGTTTGGCGGCAGTTTCATTCAATTATGGGTTTCCCAATTATGAAAACCGGCAATTCGGCCAGGCAGGTTGTGGCCAGATCGTGGATGATGAGTCGGAGTCGATTGTCAAGAAATACATGGGGGGTTTTTTTCTTCTCAGTTTGCTGGATTCTTTGGAAGGACCGCAACTCACAAATTTTTGAAGGAAATCATACCGGCTCATGGAGTGCAGCACACCGGGCTTGGAGGGAAGCAGAAATGTGGCTGAAATATTGTTGACACCAGAACGAACTAGGAAGATTTTTATTTTTGTAATTTTTATGCTGTTCTTGATGTAACACTGATAGCCACTATCGGTTTTTCAAAAAAAAAAAGAATTAGTTAAGTCAAATGTCTTAAGTCAAATAGTTTTTTTAAAACTTGGAAGTTGAAGTTCTTCCAGAAACAAAAATAAATGTCTTAAGTCAAATATTTACTTCTGAAGGTTGAATTATTAAAACTTGGAAGTTGAAGTTCGAGTCACATACAATTAATAGGTCGTTATAGTCACAATATGTGGCGGGTCACATGTATAGACTATACTACGAGTAATATCTCTTTTTTGGTCATTAGATTTTTTAGATGACGCATCATTAAAATGTAAAATAATAATCAAGTATGATTTTTCTTAAGGAGGTTATAATGTCACTAGTTTTTAGTGCCATAAAATATTACAATTTTTTTATGCATTTGTATTTTAAAATTGAAATTCAAACATCCGATGCAAACTATTTTATTGTTCATTTTCACGAGACATGCATTTATGTAAATTTTTATAGTTTTTGAAGCTAGCTCATAAAATACTATATTAAGATGTAAAAAAAAATGAATTTCTATAATTAAAAATTAAATTCTTTTGTCTTGTTGTTACTAAACCTAATATAAAATTAAATTCTTTTGTCTTGTTGTTACTTAACCTAATATAATTAACTTCAAATATTATAAAATTTTACGTAAACACATATATTGTGAAAATGTACAAGATGGACGATTTAAATTTTAAATTTTAAAATATAATGAAATATTTTTATAGAATTTTACGAAACAAAAAATTAATTATGATATTAAAAGCCTCATTTATTTCAATGCCATTAAATTTTTACTTTAGTAAATACCAAAATCTCTTTCTTTCATTAGAAGAGGGGAGAGGAGGGAAGAGAAGGGGTGACCAGATTATGCAAACATATTTATTTACTTCACAACCTTAAATTTTGGAGAAGAGCCAAAGAGAGAGAAGGAGAACCAAGACACAAAAATGAATATAATTTTCCTCCAATCTTTACACTCCGATTTAGAAAATAACTCTTTTCTTTACTTCTTCCATCATCTTTCCTCTTTTCTTTACTTTTTCCATCCTCTTTCCTCTTCTTTACTTCTTCAAATCAATTGCATTGCTTAGGCCCAGTTAGTGGGTCTCCCAAGTCCAAAATGAAAAATTAACAACCACCCACGCGGAGAAGACTAATCTTGGATTTGCCTCTTGGTATCACTTTAATTATTATATTATTAATTTTTTATTTTAAGTAAGATTGTCTTCATTCTGACCATATAAATACATTGAAAATATGAAACTTATATTAAAAAAAAAACAACTTTCTGAATTGTAAATAAGATCGATCCATCCGTAAATAATTAAAATAATAGGATTCTATTTTTTCTTTTTAGAAAAACAAACTTGAATTTACTAACTAACCTTTAATTTAATGCCTTACTGACACAAGACAACGTTAAAGACCTGAATAAAATTATCGCCATTGAGCCATGATACTTTGCTTTTTGAAATTGATAGATATTAGTGAAAAGTTAATGCACACACTAAATTTTGTTTAAAATAATTAAGGAAAGAAGTTCTTTATATATATATATGGCGATCGTCAATTATTTCTTTATTTGATTGAATGAACAAGAGCTCATGCCTCCTTTTCTTTTCACAAACCTCAGTGGAACTGATTTTCAAATGTACATCTTTCACACGAAAATCAATATCTTAGTAAGTTGTGTTAGATATGATTCTTGGTTGTCAATTTTCTGTTAAAATATGATTGACCAAAGATGTCAAATCGTCCAGGATGGGGAATAGGATGAACGATGGTGTGGTGATGATAAAATTGAGGGCATTATTTACGACACAAAATAAATTAATAAATTTGTTAATAATAGAACTTTTTCTTCTTTTTTTACTTTAAAAAATAATAATTTGACTTCTTTTCTTTTTCTTTTTTCTTTTTTGGTTCTTACATGGCCCGTAGGCCTATAATCCAAATTTGTCATATAGAAAAAACATCAGCATTGTTTCCACTTCTATCCCATCCTCTTTCCCTACCTAAATTCGCTAACCTATGCGCTAAGGGGAGCAACTGAGCTTCTCTGTCACAGTGTGAGACCCTCATCTTTTGGCCCGAATTAGATCTCAATTTCCATGCCTGCCAGATTTCCAGGAAGGATTGCCAGTCCTGAATAGTCGGGTGACGTGCCTCCACTGCTTGCACTGTTTCGTGAGAGTCGGATAGCACCCAGCCTTCACCATTCGCATAAGTTAGCAGTGTGCGGAGACCCTTAAGAACTGTTATCGCTTCGGCTTGAGATGCGGTATGTGCCATGATTGCTCTGGAGACCATCCAGACCTTGGTTCCGTTGTGGGTTAGGCACACACCAATTCCCGCCCGACCTGCTAGATCCCAGGAACCATCAACATAGCAGGTGAAGGGGTGTACCTGATTGTGATCCAGTGACACAGAGGCGGGAAGTTGGTCCTGGGCCCTGGAGAGTTTTCCCGAGCCAGATGATTGGCACGATTCCTTTGCCGCATTATAGAAAGCCATAAAAGCCGCAATAGCCGGGGATTTAGCACGAAACACCACTTCATTTCGAACCCGCCAGATTGCCCATGTTGCACATACCATATCGCAGATATTCTGATTCGGTACTGTTCCTATAAGACCCGATAGGCACTCCTTAAAGTTTCCAGATAGAGCTTCCGTTCTGAGACCAAACTCCGCAAACCAGATTCTTCTTGCAAATTGGCACCCAAAGAGGCAGTGCATGATTGTCTCAGATTCCGCATTGCATAATTGGCAAGTGGGGATAATGTGCCTTAATCTGATGGCCAGTACCTCTTTAACGGGTAAAGCACCATGAATTGCCCGCCACACGAATATCTTGAGTTTCGGGATTAGGGGGATTTTGCCCCACAACCAGTCCCACATCCTCTTATCGGAAGTGCTGCCCTGAGCCCCTCTGAGCAGCTGATATGCTTTCTTAACCGTAAAGGCCCCGTTTTTAACATAAGTGAAGAACATGGAGTACTCAGTCGGATAAGGGCCGGGTACAATGCAGTTGTCAGTAGCCACTCTGAGAACCATCCCAAATCTGAGATGGTGTTGGAGGGCATTAAAGTCCCACTGTTTGGAACACGGCTGGAGTACGGCCGAGACAGACATTTGCCGCTATAGCCGTGATGTAGCTCGGAAGATCTGCCAGCCCGGAAACCAAGGCTGGGAGTAAAGTGGTATCCCAGTCCCATCTCCAATTCGCCACAGTACATGATTAATCAGTTTCGGCCTTAACTCCATTAGATTCTTCCAAAACTTAGATGAGCACCCTCTTCTGCTAGTTGCCCAAAATGCCCCCCTTGGGAAGTATTTGGCCTGGATAACTTCCACCCATAGCGGGTTTGACCCCGCCGCCAGTTTCCACATTGCCTTCAGAACAAGAGCCTTATTCATGTCCGTAAGACTTCGTAGTCCCAAGCCGCCCATTCCCCGCGGCACGGTCAACAATTTCCAAGCCACATAGGCCAAACTGCGCTTGTCATGCCTTCCACCCCAGAAAAAGTTACAGGCAACAGCTGTTAGTTTTGTGAGAATTCTTTTTGGAACCAGGATAGTACCCATAGCATAAATTGGCAGCGCATCTAGGACTGACTTGATGATTATTAGGCGGCCGGCATGAGAGAGGCAATTAGACTTCCAAAGATTAAGCCGTCTTTCAAACTTATCCACCAGGTAGTCAAAATCGCTATCCCCATTAACAGCAATTGGGCATCCCAAATACCTTTCTTGTGGGGTTGCCTCCTGTACCCGCATCAGATTGGTGAACTCCCATTTCTGTTCATCAGATGAGTTAGAAGAAAACCATACCTTAGATTTTTCATGGTTGATATAGAGGCCCGATGCAGTAGAGAAAACGCGAAAGATCCCAGCAATGTTACTCACTTCTTGGTGGTCCAATCTCCCCATTAGCAGTAAGTCGTCAGCAAAGAGAGAGCAAGTTATTGGAGCCGCAGTTCTTGCCACTTTGAGACCCCGTATGTTGCCGGCCCTTGTATTTACCTCAAGCAACCTAGCCAAAGGGTCCATTGCCAGAATAAACATATAAGGGGATAGCGCACACCCCTGATGCAATCCCCTTGTCGGTAAGAAGAAGCCACTCCCTGCCCCATTGAGCTGTATAGTGTATTTTGCTGACTGCACGCATGACCGGATCAACTGACAGAACCTTGGTGGGAACTCGTATTTTGGAAGGAGGTGGAAGAGATATTCCCAAGAAATTCTATCAAAGGCCTTTGCCAAATCAGCCTTAAGGACAAACTGACACTCATCCCTTAATGGCTTTTTAAAGCTGTGGATGATTTCCCTCAATAGAATAACATTGTCTGCAATATCCCTTCCCGGAACAAACGCTGATTGTACCCTCGATATAAGGTCACTCATAATAGGCTGCATTCTCTTGGACAATAGCTTGGAGATCACTTTGTACAGGAAATTACAGACACTGATTGGGCGAAATTCGGTGACCTTAGTGGGACAGTTAGTTTTTGGGACGAGTATCAGGTTAGAATGGGCAACGGCAGACTTCATCTTTCCTGTTCTGAAAAATTCAGTTACCTCCGCTATTACTATCAGGCCGAAATGCTGCCACTGTTGTTGTATAAGACCAGTCGTCACCCCATCGGGCCCTGGTGCTTTCGTGGGGCCCAAAGCATGCACAGCCCAGTGAATTTCCTCCATTGTCGGATCGCACTCCAAACCCAAAATAGAGTTAACCGGGACATTTGGAAGCACCCCCGTAATTTCTAGAAATAGCTGCTCTCTGTATCCTGGAACATCCTGAGGTTCTGCCGTGAAAATGGCCTTGAAATGTCTGACAAACTCGGCTAAAATCTCCCCCTCCTTTACCAGCCAGTCCCCGACCCCATTCTGTATAGCCTTGATTCGATTCCGTCGCCTCCTAATTTGGACCGTAGTGTGAAAAAATCTAGTATTTCTGTCACCCAGTAGGTCCCAGTTCAGCCTAGACCTTTGCAGCCAGTATGCCTCTTGGACAGCAACATAAGCCTGGTATCTCTTTTGGAGCAAACCGACTCTATGCCTTACTGCATCAGTCTGGGGTGTGCATGCTTCTCTGCAACAGAAAAAGGAGCAACAGAAAAAGGAGCAAATGATATATGAAGCATATGTAAAGAACAATGCACAGGTACAATGCTAACCACCCAAAGGATATGTCTATTTTTAGTATTTATTAATGTACATCGAGTAAGGCTACGGTACTATGCATAGCACGGATTAGGTTCGTGCTACGGCTCAATATTTGAGTTTTCAAAATTCTAATGGTCGATCCAAACCGTTCAACATGATTATAAAATGAATATGTACTTGCAAACCAAATTTTATATTTTTTGGAACTTTTTTACTATTTTTTAGATAGGTAGAAAATCATTGTTTTTGGATGGTCCAGAATTTTCAGATCAAGTGATTTTCTACCTATCTAAAAAAATAGTAAAAAAGTTCCAAAAAATGTAAAATTTGGTTTGCAAGTACATATTCATTTTATAATCATGTTGAACGGTTTGAATCGACCGTTAGGATTTTGAAAACTCAAATATTGAGCCGTAGCACGGACCCAACCGTGCTATGCATAGTACCGTAGCCTCACTCAATGTACATCAGCAGAAACACTCCAGTATCAACCCAGTGGAAATATGTTTATTCATATAGAACAGCAGCAATTGCCAAATTCCAGACCAGAATAACTTTTCTCGTCTGGAGTAGGGATGGCAAAAAAGCCCAGCGGCCCGTCGGCCCGGCTATGCCTGCCTGGCCCAGCCCTTTACCCGGTCGGCCCGGCACTGTAACAGGCCAGGTCAGGCCAGGCATAAGAACGGGCCAGGCCAGGCCTGGGCTTAAGCCGAAGCCCACAGGCAGCCCGCTGGGCATATAATTTAATACAGACAGATATTTGAGATTTCGAATACTAGGGTTTTTTTTAGAGCCGCATGCCGCAGCCGCATTTCCTCCTCTCTAAGTCTTTTTCGCCTCTCTAAGTATCTCTCTTTCGCTCCTCTCTCTCACTCTCTGAGTATCTCTCTGGTTCTCTCTTCAGCACCGCACCCAGCGGCCAGTGCGGCAGTCGGCCCTCTCTCTCTCTCTCGACTCTCGACTCTCGCTCTCTTCAGCAGGCTTGTGCCGACTGCCGACTGCCTCACCGAGCCCTCTCTCTTCTCCCGCTCACCCGCTCTCTTCAGTACCCGGACCCGGACCCGGTAAGCTCTTTCACTCCTCTCTCTCTCCCAGAACTCTGATTCAGATAGCAGGTTGTGTGTTTCTTACACTGGTTTGAGTGGTTATTATGTGTGTTACTCTGATTTTGCCATATGCGATTTACACAGAAAAACCAGTATCGATATCAACTCTGATTTTCTGTGTTACTCTGATTTACACAGAAAAACCAGTATCGATAGGACCAGTACCATGTTACTCTGATTCAGTTTTTTTTATTTATTTTTCTTACACTGGTTATTATTTTTATTTATTTTTGTTTCTTTTCTGTATAGGTTGGAGATTGCAGGTGCTGATCCTATTGCATTCATTGGTCTAGAATGCGAGGCAAGTTTGATTGAATCAATTTCGTTCCTATGTTTATTTATTGTTTTCTCAAGATATATTTTCAGTCATAATTTTGTTATGTTCTCTGCTTTAGGTGTTATGTTCTCTGCTTTTGTTATGTTCTCTGCTTTATTTATTGTTCTCTGCTTTAGGTGTTATTCTGAAGAAACCAAGAAACACAATGTAAGTAAAATTTACGTAATTCAAGCTGTTAAACCTCATTAAAATATGTACTGGAGTAATAATGTCTATGGGAAAGTTGTAAGAAATATATACCAATTATATATGATTTTAGAAACTTCATTCTAAATTTACAAATTAAATATTGTTCTAAGGCATTTATACCAGATTTATGTAATGGAAGCACTGTTTGCTCAAATACAGGCTATTGGTGCTTTCTGGTTTTATAGCTTCATATGGATCCACATTTGTTCTCTGAACTGTAAGTCCAATATGGTATCTCTTACATACTTTTTTTTTGTGCTTTTTGTTCTTTTATGTTAATACTGGGCAATACATTTTTAAGTTTATATCAGATGCTATGACATGATATTTCAGATTTGATTCTGAGTAATTTATATAGTTCAAATGTTGCAGGTGAATTTCTGTGGGCCATCGTCTGAGTAACAGAAACAGCTGCAATTTCCATATTTTGCAAGTGCACCTTCTAGATTGCTTTTTTGTGTTATTTGTATAACAGAAACAGCCATTCAAGGAGGGTCAAGTCGCTGATGAAAATTGATGAAGGTTTTAAGGATGCTAATGAGATTCGATTGTAAGTATATATTTTAATTTTCTGATACATTAGTTTACTAGAATTGTCAATATATGTTTTTTTTGCAAAAATTTCAAATCTGATTTTATGTCATTAGATCAGGTTTGAAGTAGTATAGATGATCTATAATAAAAATTCGGTTCTATTCAAATCTGATTTTTGTCACCAGAAATAAAGACTTGTTAGGAATTGTTACTTGGAGCACTAGTTCTTTACTTACTACACCATTAGAAATAAAGACTTGTTAATATGTAATATAGTATTTCTGTTTAATATGTGTATATGAGCGTATTAGATCTCCATGGTCCCAGAAACATGGCAGCAAATCTGACAGGGATTGTTTCTGAAACATGGTCCCAGAAACATGGTCCCAGAAACTTGTTAGGAATTTAATATGTGTATCTGCACCTGTTTCTCTTTTGAAAACTATATATAGTTACCCCAAGTGACTAACCCTTTTCTCCATGGTGAGATTTTTTTTAAGGTATATATTATTGAGACATTTTAAAGGATGCTACAGAGATTGTTTCTGATATTACTGTTTTAATTATTTAGAACAGAGATAACAATAAAGACTTGTTAGGAATAAAAGTTCTGTTCTTTCTTCCTGTATATGCGTTTACACTTTTTCCTCCCTTTATTATTATTGTCAGAATTTGCATATCCTGGAAGAATATTCTGCCTTTTATTATGCAAAGGTGAGGAGCAGAATATCCACGCAACTCTCCTCTTTTATAAAAATTTGGTTCTATTAAACATATATATGTACCATTACCTACCAGCCAACAATATTTAAACTAAAATTTGGTCTTGTTTTTCAGATCTGTTTTGGAGGGATGAATGAATGGATGAGAACCAATCCAAGACTGCTTGTTAAAACTATGCTTATTTGGTGTTAAACTATGTTATTCTAGTGTTCAATTATATTTTGTGTAATTTGATGTTAAGCTATGTTATTTGGTGTTATTTGCTGCCTTGTTTGTCACTGCCTTTTTTTTTATTTTGTGTAATTTGATGTTAAATTATGTTATTTGATGTTAAACCTATGTCATTTTGTGTAATTTAGTGTTAAACTATGTAATTTGTTGTAATCTTCTCATATGTTATTTGTTTCTATGTGCTTCTGCCTTTTTTGGTTTGGGATTTGGGTGCTTGCTGCCTTTTTGGCGCAGGTTTGGGATTTGGGTGCTTGCTGTCTTTTTGGTGCTGGTTTGTTTTTGGGTCAATATATGGTTAGGGTAAGGCAGGCCGGGCCAGGTAAGGCGGCCCATGGGCATAGGCAGGCAGGCACAGGCAGGCACGGGTATAAAGGAAAAGCCCATGGGCAGGCCGGGCATAGATTTTCAGGCCCATCAAATTGGGCCAGGCAGGTGGGCCATCAATTTTTAACAGGCAGGTCAGGCATGGGCTTAGCAAAATACCCGTGGGCTCGGCCCATTGCCATCCCTAGTCTGGAGGTGTTATACAGTTCAATTTCCCGAAATCTGATGCTAATTAATGCAATGATATCCTCGCATGCTTTCTCGGAGCACAATTTGATGTAGCCAGGGCCGAATTAGAAAATTGGCATTGGGGGGTGGATAAGCAAGTGTCATGTAATGTTATTTTAATAGGGATGCTAATCGTATTAATTCTTGTAAAATTTAGAATTTTTAAGAGGATAATACAAAAAAAAAATTCAATTTATGTGTGTGTGTGGGGGGGGTGGGGGCTACCCTGAAAAAGTAGAAGTATTTGTATTTGCAAAAATTCATGTTAAGATCATAGGATGTCAGTTATGAATGGAGTTCCGATCTGATTAACAAGTTCTAAATTCATGACATTTTGTGAATAGATGGGTCTTACTTGCAGAGTTGATCATGTTATTTAAATATTTGACACAACTATTTTAAATGTTTGACACAACAACTTTAAACGGTTGTAGATAAGTTTAAACGCGTGATACTATATGATTGACATCAGATATTTGAACGCTTGAACGTAGTAGTTTAAATGTTAGAAATCAGATATTTAAATGGTTGCAGACTAAAGATTTAAAAACTTGAAAATTTAAAGTGCTCATGGGCTTACTTTAAAAAAAAACCGACTTGACAATAACTCATAATTATTTCTTCATGGATCTCATTTGAAAGAAATCGAGTAGAAAATGTTCGTATTTTTATATTCGTAAAATTTATCACGGATCGTCGGAAAAATAAACGAGAATAATCAGAGAAAAAATAAAAAAAAACTAGGTAAAAATAATCTTTTTTTTCTTGAAGACAAAGTAGTTTGTAGTTAAAACTACATAGATTTAGAATTTAAATACTTGCAGATAAATGTTTAAATGCTTTTGAGTAGCATTATAGAATGTTATAAACAAAACTTTAAAAACATGAATATGAGCACTGAAAATAGAAATTAGAAAAAATTAGAAGGTTTTTTTTATGTTAAACTAGTTGAAGACCGCGCTCGAATATGATGACTCAGAAGGTCAGAACATTTTCTCGAAAAAATAGCATGTACGGTATAAATTCATTAATGTATCTTTCCCTTTGCTTACGAATACGATAACGATATTTCTGATTTCAATTTTCCTAATATGAGAAGGTATGAGGTGAAACGTACGAAACTGCTTTAATAGACGTGCCGATTCTAATTGGACGGTTCAGATTCAAACAGAAATATTTTGTTACCTAAGGTGATACGAATTCCCCCGTCGATTTGGACTATTTGTGTCCGATCTCTGTTGGCAGATTACATATTGTCGGACTCATTTTGATGTAAATTTAATATTCTTGGGTGCTAAAAGATTTAAAAGTTGAACGATGCATCGAGATTCTTTTGAAAAAAATAAAAAATTTATTGCCTGATAGGACCATGTACTAAAAGCTCTGTAAAACTATTATAAAGTGAGTACTAATTTCAGATAACAAGCTCAAGAAGCAGGCATGTCCGAGTTGTCCGTACGTGACTCTAACTGACTCACCGGCTTGCGAGATAAGCCCAGTCGGGTGTCCGTACGAGACCCAAACCAACCTATAGGCTTATAAATATTCTGAAATTCAATGAGCTCGGGACCACGATTCAGACATACACAGTACAGAGAGGATATAGTTACGTACCTATTGGATCTACACTCAGTTCTTACTCGGATACATAATAAATACACACCTACCCGCACGGACTAATCCCTCTCGAATTAGGACGTGCTTAGACTTACCGCGACTTAATCTTTCCGGAGTTAGGCAGTATCACCATTCGATTTTAATCTGCAGTAGAGAATGTTCTTTATGTAAACAAATTTATTTGTCAAGTATTTTCTTTTGGAGATATTTTTTGTTTTCAAATAAAGAAGAAATTGAAATTTGGGAGCACTAAACACGCTTCTATTGTAAATTTGTAACAGAGTTTGCACTTTAAGCTCTCTTGAGCTCCATATATTTCGTGGATACTTTTATTTATCAAATGCATTTGTTTTTATTTCAGGTTTTTTTTTTCTGCACATAAATTTGACATTGTTTCATAAAATTATTTTATTATTTTTCTTCAGTCAAGTATATAATTAATTATTTCCTCTCCTTCATTTTAGTATTCTGTGCCAGGTGAACCTTGATAATTTTTTAGGTTAGTGTCATTCTTTCGTAGAGAAGTGATTAAGTATACACGGTTAAAATTTGAGGTTATAAAGTGGGGGTAGAGACAAGGGATTAAAGTATAAAGAACAGGCAATATCACAGTGATAATTGAATTATTAGGGTTCGGTTCAATGAGGTTAAAAATTCGTGATTCGGAAATAATTCGGAAATAATTCAGGTATAATTTGGAAATGATTCAGAATTATCCGAATCAGAGATCTCAATCCTACAAGGAAGCAAAAAAAAAAAAAAAAAATTCTAAGAAAAACCGGGAAAAATTCGCGAATAATTCGGAAAATTCGGAAAAAGTTTGTAAAATTTGCTAATTATTCGGAAATAATTCGGTCAAAGTTCGGTCAACCGAATAATTTAACGTTTGATTCATCATCACAAGAAAAACGAATTATTCGTAAATATTTCGCGAATTTTGTGACTATGCGCACTACTACAAAACATTTTGGGCCAGTCATTTAATAATTTTGGGCTTAGCAACGGAAGTTTTTGGGCCAGTCATTTAAATACCAAATTGTTTACCTAAACCCTAGCTAGTTCATCCTCTCTCTGCAGCCTCCATTTTCCCGTCTCTTTTTCCTAGCTTCTCTCTCATATTCGTCATTCTAGCTTCCAATAAAAAAAATAGCAAATTGTTTTGAAGAAGTTTTCACTGCAATTGCTCAAGAACGCGAGGTTTGTCCCAATCCCTTTATTATACTTGTAGTAATTTGTCTTTGTATTCTTTTCGGTGGTGGCTATAATTTAAGAGATTCTCCATTGTGAGATTGAATTAGGAATTTTAACATAGAAGTGTCAATAACCTGTTCTATGAATTTCAACATAGGAATTTAAGCCTCCAGCTATTATTTTTTACAAAAGAAATTGTGAATATTGTGAAAAAAATAATTGTCAAACCTAGGAATTATGAAAATTTCGCATGTGAAACTTTGGCAGTTGGCACAGTTACCGAAAATATGAATCGTCAATACTTGAGTAGTATTTAGTTTGCAATAGTTATGATTATTGCTCATAGTACAAATATCTTAGTTTAATAACTTGGATTAGAAAAATGAGAATTGACAAGTGTGTCTGTGCCCGTGTTTGTATTCCCAATCAGTTTCATAGAGATAAAATTAATTACGAATGTATGTAAGTATCCACAAAATTTTGAATGCTTACATGAATACTGTGTAATTTGTACTTGCATGAATTTGGGATTAATGACTACACATCCAAAACCCGAGTCAATGAAAATTTTTATGGTTTTATTCTCCCAAAACCTGTACATTTAGAATCCTAAGAATATTATGTTTGTGACGACATGAAAGGAAATGCATGTAACAAATTACTTTACTATTGCCTTATTCTTTTGTCTAATATAACCATATAGCGCTAATACTTTTTGCGAAACCCAGTGTCAGTTACTTTAAAAGTCAAACTAATATGGTGCTGAGATTCATCATCCACAAGAGAAATTAAAGTCAAATTTTTAAACAAATATTTATGTTATGGTCCTTTGAAAAAACACATTTTCATGCTTTCTTTAAAGAATTTGCACTGGGAATGCAGTCGAATAATAGATAGTGGTGTCATTGGATTCCATTAAAAAATTTAGAAATTGGATGAAAGGTTCTTACTTCTAAGGAGTCAATATTACGAAATATCTATTTAATTTCACACAATCGACAAATTATCGTAGCTTACGCTATGTATCCCGCAAACATCATTTGCGCAATTATTTTAAAGAAATACATCAGAACACTATTCACATTTTAGAAACTTATAGGCAAATTGTTGTTTTCATTCTTAAAAAAGTTCAAAAGTTGAGAATCCTTTTTTGGCTTGCTGCTAATTAATTTACACTTCCCTGGACTCCATTTATGTATGTCTAAAGACCATTAGGTTAATATGAATATTACTTGGCTTTGTATACCATTTAATCATTTTAGTCATTCCAAAGTGTATTACGGAGAATGCACATTTATACAAGTAAAAATGTACATGTTTTTGCATTTTTCTTTTGATAACCCATACCTTTGCTCTAAATTACTGAATACATGTATTATCTAATGGTTAATAATATTATAATGCTGATATATCAATGATGATGAATTCTGAATATAAATGATAGAAACAGAAATGTAAAATTACGTGTGTTATTGTGTCCATACAAATTATTTTGTCTTTAATTCTAAGAGTACTCCAGTAGCAAATGAATATGCATAGACTAAACAAGCTATTTTTCCTTTTTTCTACAGACAGTCGGCAAAGTCATTTTTCTCAATTATGACCCAGAATTAATGAATTATTTCGCGAAGTGTAGCATGCTCAAGCTTCAGCATGGGTTGTCTAGGAAATGAGGTAAGTTTTATGCATTCTGTTTACTAAAATTTCCTATGAATGTGGTTGCGGTGCTCTTGTGAGTGTGCAAAAATATCCTGCACATGGTTGGTGTATTTACTACTGCCACAGCACGACTTGTTGCGCTTATTGTAATGAATGTCTAAATGATAGGAACCATTTAACTTAGCAGAATTGTGCGGCTCATTGCTGTGTTTTTCTTTATAATCAAGAGAAAAGCAAATCACATCATATACTTTTGTAATGATGAATAGTCTTTGTAAATTACTTGATTGGTTTTTTTTTTTTTTTTAAATACCTAGTGTGAAGATATAGATCTTTTTGTTGTGGGGTTGTGCAGATTGGAGCAATTGTAGATCCAATCGGACATTCATGGAAATGCACCTCACTGAACTGCTCATACGGCTTCTGTCAGGAGATCAAGATGCTGATCTCCAATACGAGAAGTTGTAGCAGCAACTGCAAGGAACTGATATACTTTCTACGTCAGCACAACAACAACTGCAAGGAGGCTGAATGTGACATTTGCAACTTTGTGGTTAGATGTAATGTTTGTGCTCATAATGTCGAGACTGGCCAGGGGCTGGTACTGTAGAGTCACCAGACAAATTGGTGTAGATGTTACAATCTCATGTTTGCCTATGGACGACAGGTAACTTTAGACAAGTAAATTTATATATTTTATGTTGTTCAAGTGCATCCATTGTCATTGTTAATTAACTTGTAGGTTTTTCATTTTTTTTTTTACAGTCAGTCGTGCTTCAGATTTTGGATTGATGAAGATAGACAACAAAGGAAGAGTCATTTCCTTCAGCAAGAAGCCCAAGGGAGATGATTTAAAGGCTATGGTAATAGAATTATATTCAATGATACCACAACCGACATTCATAATATTGGATACGCTACGGGTAGCTGTAACTTTGGGGGATACCAAAGACGACAGACGAGAGATCATGCAAGTGACTACAACATGCTAATAGCAATACTATTTATTAAATAGGGAATTGTTAAGCACACTGAGCAGTAGACTGTGTGGGGGAGGGACAAATTGTAAATTGTGATGTATAATGTTAGGACTTTGTAAAAACTTAATTTGTTTTAATCCAAAATGTTACTAACCTTAAAAAAAATATATAAAAGAGACGAGTTATAGAGTAAGAGTTTCTTTTACTAAAAAACGAGTACAAGTGAATGATTTAAGAGTTTGTTTTTCCTCTCTTATCTTCTTCTCCAACCCAAGAAAAGAACCATTGCTCATCACACTTCAAATGCCATTTTCTCTAATAAAGAAATTACTGAATCACTATTGTCCAGACTAGAGTAATGTTAATAAATTTTTCAAAGCAAATTGGAATGGAATCATTTACAATTTCCGAACTTCATTTGGAAAGTTGATAAACTTGGTCCTCAGCTTCATAAAGAAAATAATAAAATAATTGAACTTCTATTTTTCCAAGTCAAAAGTAGGTACTTTTTTTTTCCAAGTCAAAATTTGAATCGTCAGGCCGAAATTAACTGTGTTGAAGGTACTTTCTCAAGTTGTCTAAGGTACCTTCTCAAGTTGTCTACATTTTATGTAGATTACTTAATTATCGTCTCAGATGCATGACCCATTTCTTGCATGATCACAGTAGAATTAGTATTGTAGTTGTATTACAGAAATTATGCTTTAATTCAGTAATCATTAACTCACAGGTATGACATCAAGTCTTACAACAGAGGAGGATTTCAAAAAACTTACATTTGTACAAATGAACAAAAAATTGACATCTGCATTCTTAGATCAATCATATTCAAGCTGTAGATGTTAGATCAGAAATGGGGCTTGCATGCATGTTTTTTTCACTGTTAAGTACCCTGCCTGTTCAGTACCATAGGCCATTTAATTGACTAAATCATAGACCATCGGTTATGTGACACAAATGAAACCAGTCAATCTAAGAAGATCATTGTAACTCTGCTGTTGGACTTCCTGGAGATTCAATTTTTTTTTTTTTTCAACATCTCGGGTTGTCTTAGTGATACATAATATCCATCTATCAAATGTATTACAAACATCCATTGATTGATTGATTCTGTCTTGATGAGTGGGGGAGTGAGAATTTGAGATACATTGCTGGGGGGTTTTAAATGGAGGTCCGGGTCATGCATTATTTTTCATAATTAAGTGGCAAAAGTTGCATGATTCTAGACATGAACATTTTCGCAGGAAGCGCAAAAGTTTCATAAGGATTTTGAATATATATATATATAGAATCTAGCTAATATGTTACATGTAGTATAGAGGGTCTCCGTGCAACGGCTCAAATATTGAGTTTTCAAAATCCTAACGGTCGATCCGAACCATTCAACATGATCTCCATATGAATATGTACTTGCAAACCAAATTTTACATATTTCAGAATTTTTTTACTATTTTTTTAGATAGGTAGAAAATCACTTGATCTGAAAATTCTGTACCATTCAGATCAAGTGATTTTCTACCTATCTAAAAAAATAGTAAAAAAATTCTAAAAAATGTAAAATTTGGTTTGCAAGTACATATTCATATGAAGACCATGTTGAACGATTCGGATCAACCGTTAGGATTTTGAAAACTCAAATATTGAGCCGTTGCAAGGAGGCTCTCTATGCTACATGTAGCCCCGTAGCCAACTCATATATATATATATATGAGTGAGGCTACGGTGCTATGCATAGCACAGATGGGGGGTGTACTACGGCTCGCTTTTTGACTTTTTAAAATCCTAACGGTCGATCCGAACCGTTCAACATGATTATAAAATGAATATGTACTTGCAAACCAAATTTTACATTTTTTCGAATTTTTTTACTATTTTTTTAGATAGGCTGTTTTTGGATGGTCCACAATGTTCAAATCAAGTGATTTTCGAAAAAATAGTAAAAAAATTCGAAAAAATGTAAAATTTGATTTGCAAGTACATATTCATTTTATAATCATGTTGAACGGTTCGGATCGACCGTTAGGATTTTGAAAAGTCAAAAAGTGAGCCGTAGTACACCCCCCATCTGTGCTATGCATAGCACCGTAGCCTCACTCATATATATATATATATAAAGAAAGATTTTTTTTATTGTATTGATAGCATACGTACGTAGATCATTTAATTATTCTATATCTTGAAAATTCTCCCAACTATGTGATTATACCAGAAACAACGTACGGTACGTGAATGCAATTTCACTGCGAAATTTTTATTGTTGCCACTCAAGAAAATCAGAATTAATTCGTTACCACTCCGCTGATCCTTTGTTCAATCCTACCACCCCCGCTAACCCAGTTCGCGCACCAAATTGGCTGGTGCGCGGACTGGGTTGGCGCACCAGCTTGGTGCGCGGACTGGGTTAGCGGAGCTCCGTTTTCACCGTATAAGAGTTGCGGAGAGCGCCATTTGTTCCGCAGACTCCACTCCGCGCACGAGCTACAGTGTGAAGGTAATTTTTTTTTTACTTTTTTTTTTAGTTATTTGTAGATTAGATAGTTTGTATAGGTGTCGAAAATAGGTCCAAATAGAGTAGAATTGTAATAAATAATTAGAATGATATCCAAAATAGATTCAAACAGTGTATAATTGTATTAAATAATTAGAATGATGTCCAAATATAGTAGAATTGTATTAAATAATTAGAATGGTGTCCAAACAGAGTAGAATTGTATTAAATAATTAGAATGGTGTTTAAACAGAGTAGAATTGTATTAAATAATTAGAATGGTGTCCAACATAGATTCAAATTGTATTAAATATTTAGAATGATGTCCAAACAGAGTAGAATTGTATTAAATAATTAGAATGGTGTCCAACATAGATTCAAATTGTATTAAATATTTACAATGATGTTCAAACAGAGTAGAATTGTATTAAATAATTAGAATGATGTCCAAACATAGTAGAATTGTTTTTAGCTATATTATGTTGTATTTTATGCCAAATTATTTTAGTAAATTATTAAAGTACCATATTTGAGGTACTTAAGACCGAATTTGACTAGAAATGCACCAAATTGTAGTATGGCGTCATCCAGCAGCACCAAGCACACCAGTTTGCCTCATGATGATGTGGAGTTGGATGTAGTGTTAGCTCGGACCATCTTTCCGCATTTTACGACGGAGTATATCAGTCCCGTTTGCTGGTTTCCGTACAAGGAGCACAATATCAGAAACTCATATGTAAGTTTACATCTCTATACCACTTGCAAATAATATACATTTTCATTTGAATAAAATAATAAATTGTATTTGTGTTTATTTTGAAATTAAATGCAGACTCATATTCTGACGTCGACGAGGAACAACCAGATGAATATCCTCTACGACCCCCGATTTGCACCCGCATTGCAGAGGCTGGGTCTGTGGTATGTGTCACAGCTCAGTGACTTAAATGCAGATGTCGCTCTTATATCTGCATTGGTCAAGAGGTGGCGGCCGGAGACCCACACCTTCCACTTGTCCGTCGGAGAGATTACGGTGTCTCTCCAGGACGTGAGTTGTCTCTGGGGTCTGCCCATTACCGGAGAGGCGGTGGCAGGTGTGGAGTACGAAGACTTCACGCAGCTCGTCACCGACCTGCTGGGAGACGGGTTGATGAAGCGGAGGGCGACCAAGAAGGGGTACGTCTTCTCGAAGAATGTCATCAGTTTACCACACTTGCGGGAGCGGTTCAGGTAACATTTATTTTATAAAATTAATTATTTGATGTCTATTTTTCGCAATTTTCACTAAATTTGTTCGAATCTCCAGTGGAGCCCTAGACGCGGATGCTGATGCCGAGACGCTAGATCGGTGGACCCGGGCTTACATCATGGAGATGTTTGCTTGCTGGCTGTTCCCAGATTCATCGGGGGCCACTGTCCCTGGATGTTTGCTTGAGTGGCTGAGGGACTTGGCCCAGCCGAAACAGATGAACTGGGGTGCAGCAGTATTGGCATGTCTATATCGGGGTTTGTGCACCGCATGCCAGGTATAAATTATTTTGAAATTAAATCTGAATAATTAAATGGCTACACCAAAAAAACCAGAATTTTAACTGTCACTTGTACCTAAATAGACAAACAAGCACAATTTCTACGGTCCAGCTGGTCTCCTGATGCATTGGTCGTGGACGAGGTTCCCGTTCGGCCATCCACAACCACGAGTGAGAGGTTGGGCTCTAACTTGGGGGCAGCCCAATGGGATTACATGTCCGGCTTACGCGCAGTAGTGGTGCTCGAGGAAGACGTACATCCAGACCCCGCACGGCAGACCTATGGGTGTTGATTTATTCCGGAGTCAGTTCAAGCAGATGACTCCTGACAGACACGTCTGCTGGCGGCCGTACGACGAGCGTGTCGAGGTTGATGACGATGATGCTGTCCCTCACTCCTTCCTTCATGACCTGCCTCATATATGCCTCCAGCAGCGTCAGTTCTGGTTTGCTCAGGTAACCCTTGTATATTATTGTATTCCCGTTTTGCATCACTTTTATTTATTACGTACGTAGGATTATTTATTTTTATGTACTTGCAGGTACCACTTGTGTTCTACTAGCTTGTCGAGCATTACTATCCTGGACGGGTGATGCGTCAGCCCTTTCCCGTCCCGGATCCCATCTCCAAGGACAAGTGGTACGAGCTTCACAAAGAACTGGCCACTACCAGCGGAAAGAATTGGCGGACCGTGCACGCCGATTATGTGACTCGGCTTGAGGCGATGGGCGACAGGATCCCTGACGAGCTCCAGTCGTATGCTTTCGATACATACGATCAGACCTATCGCAGTTGGTATCAGGAGTACTGTGCCTTCACGGTGTACTTGCATGGTCAGATCACGGAGATGAACACGAAGCCGCTCCACGTACGATGCGACACGGTTAGTGACGAGTATGGCTTCATTCCCTGCGCTGGCCCGGCTGCACAGATTGTAAGTCTTTAATTTTTTTGGTTTAAGAAAATTATGAAAATGCATTTGCAATTCGAACTAATTTTATTTTATTTTAATTTGCAGGTACTCATGAACATCAAGCAAGTGCTTAGGAGCGCAAGATACGCCGTCACAAGAAGTTGGAAGGCATTCGGGAAGAAGTGGTTGTGTTCCGCTGCACCGCCTGTCGTCGTTGCTGGGTACCAGGATCAGCTCGAGAGGGTTCTCAGGCTTTCAGATCTTCCCCGCTATGAAGATTTGAAAGACATGGACGATGCCGATTCTGCAGAGCCTATGAGCACGCCAGAGCCGGATTTCTCAGACCTACACGAGGCAGCGACTGCTGAGGCCGCATTTGAGGCTGCTGGGCTTGCAGCGGTACGTATATTTTTGTAATTATTTTTATAATCATCTTCATTGTGAAACCTCATTATCTATTTGTTTCAGGGAGATATACCCCGCGGAGATCTGTACGACGAGCAGGACCCATCCACAGATTTTTCGTTTCACTTGGGCTCTCAGTACGGGGCTTACACACAGGATGTAGACTCTCCTCCGTTTTACACACAGCAGACGCCACTCCCACAGGAGACGCCACTCCCACATGACGTCACTCCCACAGTCCAGTGCAGCAGCTGTCCAGCATGATGTCTTCCGCTTACCCGTGTACTCTACAGAGCGTGAGGTTATTTTCGGACCTGGTGCAGGTGAGGGACCACATGAGGAGACACTTTTTGGGGAGATACATGAGGAGACCCCACCACAGCCATCACGATCGTACACATCGCTGGAGGAGATGGAGCGTCAGGAGGAGGGGCGGGGTAAGAGACTTAGGAGAGAGAAGAAGCCGTGGACACCCTCGAGCAGATAGGATAGAGTTACTTGTTGTAGTTTATGTTTTTGGATATTATTTCGGTATTAGCTCTTGTTATTTGGATGTTATTTCGATATTATTTTGATATTAGTTCTTATGTTGTTTTGTTTTTCTGTTGTTTAGTTCTTCCGCAATCAATTTAACACATTAGTTTTTACGTTATTTACCTGCCTGCTGCCTTGCGTCTGATGAACATCGTTAAAAATAAAAAAGAATTTTCAGACACCCGTTGCAAAAATAAAAATAAACACCAAAATCCAGTCAGCCCTAAACCCTAAACCTAAACCTTAACCTTAACCTTAACCTTAACCTTAAACCCAAAAATCCATTCAGCCCACAGGCCCGCTAACCTAGTCCGCGCACCAAGCTGGTGCGCCAATCCAGTCCGCGCACCAGCCAATTTGGTGCGCGAACTGGGTTAGCGGGGGTGATAGGATTGAATAAAGGGTCAGCAGAGTGGTAACGAATTAATTCTGATTTTCTTGAGTGGCAATAATAAAAATTTCGCGAATTTGAGATACATTGCTGGGGGTTTTAAATGGAGGTCCGGGTCATGCATTATTTTTCATAATTAAGTGGCAAAAGTTGCATGATTCTAGACATGAACATTTTCGCAGGAAGAGCAAATTAAAGTTTCATAAGGATTTTGAATATATATTATATATAGAATCTAGCTAATATGCTACATGTAGTATAGAGGGTCTCCGTGCAACGGCTCAAATATTGAGTTTTCAAAATCCTAACGGTCGATCCGAACCATTCAACATGATCTCCATATGAATATGTACATGCAAACCAAATTTTACATATTTTAGAATTTTTTTACTATTTTTTTAGATAGGTAGAAAATCACTTGATCTGAAAATTCTGTACCATTCAAATCAAGTGATTTTCTATCTATCTAAAAAATAGTAAAAAAATAGTAAAAAAATTCTAAAAAATGTAAAATTTGGTTTGCAAGTACATATTCATAAAAAGACCATGTTGAACGATTCGGATCAACCGTTAGGATTTTGAAAACTCAAATATTGAGCCGTTGCAAGGAGGCTCTCTATGCTACATGTAGCCCCGTAGCCAACTCATATATATATATGGATTTTGCTAATATGCTACGCGTAGCATAGAGCCCCTCCGTGCTACGGCTCACTTTTTGAGTTTTCAAAATCATAACGGTCGATCCGAACCGTTCAACATGATCTCCATATGAATATGTACTCGCAAACCAAATTTTACATTTTTTAGAATTTTTTTACTATTTATTAAGCCACTTTGAAAATTGCTGATCCAATGGTCCAGCAGATTTTACTGTTGTGTACAAATTACTGTTTTTTCAAAGTGGCTTAATAAATAGTAAAAAAATTCTAAAAAATGTAAAATTTGGTTTGCAAGTACATATTCATATGGAGATCATGTTGAACGGTTCGGATCGACCGTTAGGATTTTGAAAACTCAAAAAGTGAGCCGTAGCACGGAGGGCTCTATGCTATGCATAGCACCGTAGCACTGTCCTATATATATATATATATATATAGAGCTTGGCTACTATGCTTATATAAGCAAAAGCCCACATATGCTTAAATGAGCATTTTTGCGTTTCCAATGTTCAAATGGTCGATCCGACCGTTCATCTTGTTCTCCATATTAATATGTGCTTGGAGACTAAATTTTACATTTTTCTGAATTTTTTTACTATTTATTAAGCCACTTTGAAAGTTTCTGATCTGGTGGTCCAGAATTTTGGAAACACTGTTTTTACTGTTCACCCAGATCAGTATTTTTCAAAGTGGCTTAATAAATAGTAAAAAAATTCAGAAAAATGTAAAATTTAGTCTCCAAGCACATATGAATATGGAGAACAAGATGAACGGTCGGATCGACCATTTGAACATTGGAAACGCAAAAATGAGTTATAAGCATATGGGGGCTTTTGCTTATATAAGCATAGTAGCCAAGCTTATATATATATATATAAAGTTGGGCTATTATACATTGCAATGCATAGGCACCCTTGTGCATTGGACCATAAATCACCGATTCAAAGTCCAAATGACCGATCCAAACCGTTCATCTTGTTCTCCATATTAATATGTACTTGGAGACCAAATTTTACATTTTTTTGAATTTTTTTACTATTTATTAAGCCACTTTGAAAATCGCTGATCCAATGGTCCAGCAGATTTTACTGTTGTGTACAAATTAGTGTTTTTTCAAAGTGGCTTAATAAATAGTAAAAAAATTCAAAAAAATGTAAAATTTGGTCTCCAAGCACATATTAATATGGAGAACAAGATGATTGTTTTGGATCGGTCATTTGGACTTTGAATCGGTGATTTATGGTCCAATGCACAAGGGTGCCTATGCATTGCAATGTATAATAGCCCAACTTTATATATATATATATAAGCTTGGCTACTATGCTTATATAAGCAAAAGCCCCCATATGCTTATAACTCATTTTTGCGTTTCCAATGTTCAAATGGTCGATCCGACCGTTCATCTTGTTCTCCATATTCATATGTGCTTGGAGACTAAATTTTACATTTTTCTGAATTTTTTTACTATTTATTAAGCCACTTTGAAAGTTTCTGATCTGGTGGTCCAGAATTTTGGAAACACTGTTTTTACTGTTCACCCAGATCAGTATTTTTCAAAGTGGCTTAATAAATAGTAAAAAAATTCAGAAAAATGTAAAATTTAGTCTCCAAGCACATATTAATATGGAGAACAAGATGAACGGTCGGATCGACCATTTGAATATTGGAAACGCAAAAATTCTCATTTAAGCATATGTGGGCTTTTGCTTATATAAGCATAGTAGCCAGCCTCTATATATATATATATATATAGAGTAGAACTAGGGTGCTCTCGAGTTCATCAAGCCCTTGGTGAACTCAAGTCCAAAACTCATCGGATCGGTTTCAAACGACGAATCCGACTGTTGAAACCCGTCTACCTTACGAGTGATGCGTCTACATGCAAAAAATTTAAATTTTGAAATTAATTTTGCATAGAGTCAAGTGGTCAAAATTAGTAGGTTAATAAATTAATTTTAATGCATTCATTTTTTGACGTTTTTTGACCACTTGACTCTATGTAAAATTAATTTCAAAATTTAAAATTTTTGCATGTAGACGCATCACTCGTAAGGTAGACGGGTTTCAACGGTCGGATTCGTCATTTGAAGCCAATCCGATGAGTTTTGGACTTGAGTTCACCAAGGGCTTGGTGAACTCGAGAGCACCCTAGTTCTACTATATATATATATATATATATATATATGAGGAGGGATCAAGTTACAACAAAGTTACAACAACCATTCTTTTCATTTTCAAAGTCCAAATCGTCGATCCAAACCATTCAACATGATCTCCACAATAAAATGTGCTTGCAGATCAAATTTTATATTTTTTGAATTTTTTTACTATTTATTAAGTATTTTACAAAAAATAGTCATATTCAGACCATTGAATTTTGTACCCATCTTAATAAATAGTAAAAAAATTCAAAAAATGTAAAATTTGATCTGCAAGCATAATTTATTTAGATAATCATGTTGAACAGTTTGGATCGACAAATTGGACTTTGAAAATGAAGAGAATGGTTGTTGTAACTTTGTTGTAACTCAAAATTGTTGTAACTTGATCCCTCCTCTATATATATATATATATATATATATATATAAAGAAAGATTTTTTTTTTATTGTATTGATAGCATACGTGCGTAGATCATTTAATTATTCTATATCTTGAAAATTCTCCCAACTATGTGACTATACCAAAAACAACGTACGGTACGTGAATGCAATTTGACTTTTTTGATAAAAGGGAGGACAAAGATTCTTAGTTGCATATATTTTCTTTAAACTTTTTGACATAACAGATATTGTTTGTTTTACAACTTAAAATTCTTTCTGTTCTTAACGTGACTGTGGTCTTTTGCTGCACTTGTGATTTTTCACGATTGTGTCTGTGAAGTCGTGCTTTGGAGCTGAGCAGGAACTGTGCAAAGAGGCTACATCTATTGCCTGAAAACAGTGCTGGTACCAGAGAACAGGGAATCTATATTTAGAGAGATTTTGTATTGTTTTGGGGAGGTTGGTAGCAAGCTTTGTAAAGTGTGTCAATGAAAATTGGATTTGGATTTGGTTACTTTTCAGGAGTAGGGGTTTATAATGTTTTGAGGGCGAGAAATTAATGGGCATAATAAATTCTGGTAATTCAGATGTGATAAATATGAACTCTGAGGTGTTGGAGGTAAAGAAAAAAATATACAAGCTTCCATTATAAGAAATTGGCGGTACCGGTACCGCTTACGTATTTACCTTTTACATTTGTCCAGTTGAGAGGTGGGTTGTTGGTCTTAATTATAATCATTTTGTAATGTAATTTCAAAAGTAAATATTAACAATAGAGAACAAAAGTATATAATACCAAAAAAGTCCTGATTAAAAGTTAAAACAATTGACTGGGATGTGGTGGTAAACTGGTAATTTGGGATCGATTGACCAATGTTGACCAAAGAACCTCCACTACACAATTACATAATGTATAATTTTTGGTCATTTGGAAAAATTGACTATCCGACCTCAACAAATTAGTCCCTAGAAACAACCAGTCTACCACGGTGTAGTTGATAGTCAATGCTATTTGCTAAAGATTGTAGGACTAAGAGGTAAGAATTCATTTACTCTACAAATTACGTTTCTATTTTTCTTTTTGCAATCTTTCTTTTTATTATTTGCGAACGAGGACTTTAACATCCCTTATATAGAGTAACTAATATTTGACAAGGAAAGCTGCACAGATTTCCTGTACCAGAGCGCTTGAGGAACAGCTAAACAAGGGTTCTGGAGTGGGAATTTATTGGCTTAATATTTGACAAGGAAAGCTGCACAGATTTCCTGTACCAGAGCGCTTGAGGAACAGCTAAACAAGGGTTCTGGAGTGGGAATTTATTGGCTTAATATTTGTAGGTTAAAGAAAAGAGGCAAATTCAGTTCTTCTGATGAATGATTAACATAGAATGAACCAAGTGTTTTTGCTTAGCTTTGTTAATTAGAAGGTAAGTTTATACTAAAGTGGTAAAATGTACTCCGAGATGAATCTAAATTACTGAAATATATTCAAAATGCACATATTTTCCTTGTAATTTTCGAATATATTTTACGTAGATGGAAATATTAGAACTCTAGCAGATATGCAGAGTTATTCTAAGATACATATCGGGACCTAAACAGAATCGTTTTCTCAAAATTCTGATAAATTGAGATCAAATTGGATGTAACAAATTACTTCCATATGTTATAAAATCACTCAAACAACCTTTTTATCTATTATGCTGACATGCAAAATAATTTTATCAGTTTCTTCTTGTATCAAGATATAATTGCACTTTAGCCCAATAATTTACATAATTTGCAAATTGAGTGCACCCTATTTCATTTTTTTTTGTTAAAACCAAATAATAAAATATAGAGAAAAAAAGGAAATAATAGGAGAAAAGTCTTGATTGCAATTGAAAGTGTGGAAGTTTGAGATTGGTGACAATATCCTGATGAAAGGATGTTCATTAAATTATCCAATAATACATGCCATATTGTTTTATCATCAGTTGGACAAACTTTTAACTACATGAAGTCAACAGAGACTTTTGAAAATTCTACGGTACTGTCAATTATCTCAGTCGAAATAGACATTTTACCAATACCTTGCAAAAAATTTCACCATGTTGACGGTCTAGAAAGCGACGGTTGGTGAATCGCTCACAAAATACTGCGATTGAGTGTAAGACTCCCTAGGAGATGTGGTCAGGTAAAACTGGCAGATTACTCGAGATTGCGGGTATTTAGATGCCCGGCCTATGCACATGTTGGTGAGGGGAAGCTCGAGCCAAGGGCCAAGAAGTGTATCTTTATCGGGTATGATTTAGGTGTTAAGGGATACCGTTTGTGGTGTCCATATTCAAAGGGTAAGTTCCTTATCTCAATAAATGTAAAATTCAATGAGTCGGCTATATTGTGGGTGCATGAGCAAATGTCTGAGCCGGTTAAGGAGGTCGAGAGAGCTACAAAGGAGGTGGAGTTGGAGATTCCAAACTCACAGGTTAGTGTGACTCAACCTCATTCGGTGCATGTTGATGTTCCTCACTTTGTTGGTGAATCAGATGAGTCTGATGAGGAGAACCAAGAGAAGCAACCCTATGCATTGGCAAAGGATCGTGCAAGGAGGGAAATCAAATCACCTACGAGGTACGGTTATTCAAACTTTGCATATTGTTTAGCTGTGGTTGAAAAAATGTGGAGTTTTGTGATCCCTCAAATTACAAAGATGCGATGCCTTCTTGTGATGCAGCAAATTGGACTACCGCTATGGAAGAGGAGATTAACTCTCTTCAAAAGAATCAAACTTGGACACTAGTTTAAGCACCTGAAGGAAAGAAAATTGTGGGTTGCAAGTGGGTGTTCAAGAAAAATGATGACACTGCTGGGGTTAGATATAAAGCAAGATTGATGGCTAAAGGCTATAGTCAAGTTGAAGGCGTTAATTTCAATGAGGTCTTCTCACCCGTGATAAAGCACACCTCTATTCGAGAGTTGTTTTCTTTGGTTGCTATGGGGAATTTGGAGTTAGAGCAGTTAGATGTGAAAACTGCTTTCATATATGGTGACATTGAAGAGACAATTTACATGCAACAACCAGAATGTTACACGGTTGCGGGTAAAGAGAATAATGTGTGCTTGTTAAAGAAATCTTTTTATGGCCTAAAGAAGTCACCAAGGCAGTGGTACAAGAGATTTGATTCTTTCATGTTGAGTATCAGATTTTGTAGACCCGAATTTGATAATTGCAAGAGGTTGTCGGACAAGAGCTTCATGTATCTACTTCTCTATGTAGATGACATGTTAGTTGCGGCCTCGGACAAGGAAGAGATTAAGAAGGTGAAAGAATAATTAAGCTCAAAATTTGAGATGAATGATCTTGGAGCTACCAAGAGGATTCTAGGCATGGAGATCACAAGAACTAGGTCAAACGAAAAATTGTATCTTTCACAACGGAATTTCATTGAGAAGGTGTTGCATCATTTCAACATGAAGGATGTAAAAACCGTATCTACTCCTCTTGCGACTAAATTCAAGTTATCGAGGTAACTAAGTCCGCAAACCGAGTTGGAGAAGGATGACATGTCAAGAGTCTCATACTCTAGTGTCGTTGGAAGCATCATGTATTTGATGGTGTGCACTATACCCGATATAGCACACGCTGTTAGTGTGGTGAGTCGTTATTTGTCATGTCCCGGCAGGATGCATTGGGAGGCGATTAAGTGGATACTCCGCTATTTGAAAGGTACTGCAAATGCACATTTGAAATTCAGGAGAAACGATGAAAGGCTAACGGGTTATGTAGATTTAGATTTTATGGGAGATCTTGACAAGAGATGGTCTTTGACCGGTTATGTTTTTACTTTAGGTGGATGTGCAATTAGTTGGAAGGCTAATTTGCAATCCACCATTGCGTTATCAACGACAGAAGCTGGGAACATGGCTGTTACTGAAAGCGTTAAGGAGGCAATATGGCTTAAGGGCTTGCTTAAAGAAATTTCAGCACATGATGGTTCTACTACCATCTTTTGCTATAGTCAAAGTGTCATTCATTTGGCGAAAAACCATGTGTATCATGAAAGAAGCAAGCACATTGATGTTAAGTATCACTTTGTTCGGCAAGTTATCTCAAAGGGTATAGTAGAGGTAAAGAAGACTGGTACTGTCGACAATCCAGCCGATATGCTCACCCAGCCTACTGACCATGAAGTTCAACTATTGTTCAAATTTAATTTCTGTTGGTTGTTAGTTTAATTTGTTATTTATTTGTTTTCTCTTTTTGGTGAGATTTCGATCCAAGATGGAGATTGTTGTATATGTCTATTATCTCACCATTTGTTATTTTCTATTTTATAGGGTTATATTTGTAAGTTTCCTTTTATACACCTTTTGTAGAGCTTGGCTACTATGCTTATATAAGCAAAAGCCCACATATGCTTATAACTCATTTTTGCGTTTCCAATGTTCAAATGGTCGATCCGACCGTTCATCTTGTTCTCCATATTCATATGTGCTTGGAGACTAAATTTTACATTTTTCTGAATTTTTTTACTATTTATTAAGCCACTTTGAAAATTGCTGATCTGGGTGAACAGTAAAAACAGTGTTTCCAAAATTCTGGACCACCAGATCAGAAACTTTCAAAGGGGCTTAATAAATAGTAAAAAAATTCAGAAAAATGTAAAATTTAGTCTCCAAGCACATATTAACATGGAGAACAAGATGAACGGTTGGATCGACCATTTGAACATTGGAAACGCAAAAATGCTCATTTAAGCATATGTGGGCTTTTGCTTATATAAGCATAGTAGCCAAGCTCCCTTTTGTACTCAAACTTTGTAGAAAGAGAATACACAGAAAATTGCCCCAAATGATTCTCTTGTTCTCTCTTGCGCTCTCTCAAAACCCTAGATCTTTAACACATTAATTGTCAGAAAAAGTTGTTCTTAGTAATCTTATTGTCCGTATGTTCTTAACAAAGCTGTCCAAGGAATAAAATATAATCATATGAACTTTTAATTTAATAAAACTTTTGTACTGAATTGTAAAAAATTAGTATGAATCTACCTTTTCTTAGCAAAAGAGTGACCAACACTGATGCTGCTATTGCCTTCAAATATAATGGTTTAATATATTGTCTTGAAAAGATTAATGAAAAAAAGACAGAGAGAAACACCTGCTGCAGAGTTTGTTCACATACATTGATAATATAGTCCCAACAAAACCATTCCATCCAATTAATTTGTTATATTTATACAAGAAGAAACCAGCCTGTAGCACGCACAAAGGGGAAAATTGAAACTCACATAGATAATTAATGAGGCAATGCTAGGTTTATCTTCAAAGTACAAAAGAAAAACTAGAAAACAGAGAAGAAGAACAGTCAATTTTTTATCGTGGTATCTCCCGAAGGAACTAATCCACGGGCCTGAACACCTCTCCATGAGGTGGCTTGGTCAGCCGCCCCAAGCAACAATTCCACTATTCCATGATTCATTCCTTTTCGGCGGAGCAGCCGTTACATACCTATTACAATTTCTTTTATCTTTCTTTTGTCCTTCCTAGATCTAAGCCTTTAGTTTTTTTTTCCATTTTACAAGGTTAAAAATGAGAAAATCCAGCATATGACGATCTACTCATGATCAATGTCCATCTGCAGTTTTAAATTATAGTTAACTAGCAACACTAATATTAAAGTAAGAAAAAAAATAAGAAAGATAGAAAGTTCAATTGCTATTTACAGTTCAACCTTGAGCATTTGTAATCAGCAGAATAAAAGTAGGAGATAAATTGTGCTATCCAAAACAGTAATTGGGACTGATTCCTGGAACTATAGAAGGATAAATGGCATGTACTTTTTATTTTTGAGAACCATAGTGTTACAAATTAGTATAAACATGAATACGTTCATGAATAAAGAAATTAATATTTGCCAAACATAAGGATAAGATTTGTAATAATCTTGACTTGACAATTGAAACAGTTCATACAAATATTATAGCATGACTAGTACTGATGAAGTACCAAAAATATTGGTAGGTATGATAATGTTAATTGTATTTATTAATGAAAAAGGAAAGGAAGAAGAAAGAAGACTCATACCAGGTACCCTGCATTGTCATCTTCATCCGAGTCGGTCATTAACAGCGAAGAACTATCCAAAAATACCTTAGGTATCTGAGAAAGTTTAGGCCAATCTGAACCATATTTCTTGCACCTCATCTTCAACTCAGGACAACAGTAACGAAGATCTAGCTCTTGGAGTATTGGTGGAAGTTCTGGCAGGGACAGCAATTCTGAACAATCTTCAATGATCAATTCTTTGACAGCAGAGAGGCTCCTTAATGGCTCTACAGAAAGAAGGAAGGGATCATCTATGATAAGCTTATCCACAGAGAACAGAGGTTGTGGTTGAGCTGAAATGGATCTGCCTTCCTCCTTCCTTTCAGTCTCATCTTTTTTCAATGGTAATGGAAAAGGAATTGCTTGAGATAACTGGGGACATCCACGGACTTCAAAATGTTCTATACAAGAGAGGCCAAGTAAGCTCTCTAGGGATGTTAAGACTCTGCAATCTTCAAGGATTAGTATCTTTAGTGTTTTCCATCTGTTGAACACTTCTTTAGGAGGAAGACTTGTAAGTTTTAAAAACGAACGCAACTCCAATTCTATTAGAGAATGAACACCTTTAAAAGCTTTTGGCAAAGTAGTTTCTAACTTACCACATGAAGAAATACTGAGCTTCTGTAGTGAAGAAGGGAGAAAACATTCTGACACCAGTCGTCCATCTATCTGTGGACAATCACTTATTGCCAGTATTTTCAGTGAAATAAATTTATTGAAACCCCCCAGTGGAAAGTTCACCAGTTTATTACAATTAGTAATGTACAGCTCTTCAATAGCCTCAAATCGTTCAGGGTTTTGGAGCAGACCTTCAGTTAATGATACAAGATTTTCACAATTACTTACTGACATAACAACAAGATCTGATAAGCTCCCTGATTCGCTGCTTTGATTATTCCAAAGATTTGGGAGAGCATTTATTCCCAAATCATTAAAGCTCAGTTCCTTGATGCCAACAGGAACAGGAGGCAAAACCTGCAACTCTGGGCAATTAATAATTTTGAGTTTTCTCAAACAATGCATCCATTTATTGGGTTGCTTTGCAAGACACCATTCTTTTATTGCTCTCATCCTACGAATGTAGAGCTGTTCCAGAGAAGGAAAGGCATCTATAGATGGCATGTTGCATTCATGAATGATACTCTCTATTGCATTCATTTCGCGAAAATTGATATACTTTAGGAGAGGTAGTTCATGCAAACAAGGTATGTGCTCAAAATTACAGTACCAAATTTTTAAACGTACCAGATTTAAAAGAGTTTGTGTTCTGAACCAAGTAGGAGGCCTTCCAGTACCCTCGTAAGATCTTATTGACAACTCCTTCAAACCAGAATGCGGTTGAAGGTGATCAAGCACAACTTCATTAACATGTTTATTTTGGTTTCTGTGAACCCATATTAAAGTCAGTCTATGAAGATTAACTTTGTCTTTCAAGTTGGCTTGGATAACTTCCTCATGACTACCAACATTTTCAATTGAACTAATTGTCAAGTCTCGAAGCTCTCTCATATCACTTAGCTCGGATATTTTAAATCCACTATCCTTGAGCACTTCGAAGTCCAACTCTTGTAGTGAAGTGAGCCTTCCAATACCAACAATTCTGTTTAACAACCATGACAGTGTAATAAGATGCCTCAGGTTAACAAGCATACCCAAGCCATCTGTCTTTTTTAATGGATTGGTTTGGAAATCTTTGTAAACCATGGTTTCTAGAAGGTAAAGCTTGGAAACAATTTTTGGAAATGCACTAATCCTAGATGAATTAAGACTGAAGTAACGGAGGTGCAACAATTTGTCAGCACTCTCAGGAAATTCACTCAAGTTAGGAGTAAACAATACTAAAAGACGAAGACTTTCCATTCCGTCAAGCATTTTAGCAACAAGTGAATCATGTTCGGAATGATGAGATTCATCAATATCTAGAATGAGAGTGCGCAAGTTCTTCAAACCAGAAATGCTAAACTCACAAGGACCATCAATATGAGCATACAAATGGCGAATTGTATTTGGAACATGCACTGATTTTTTTGTAGTTCTCAAGCATTCACCTTGGGAAACAAGTACAGAAAGGTCATGTATCAAATCATGCATGACAAAATCATTTTCATTAGAAGATATATGATTAGGAGGATGGGTGAAAATTGATTTACTTAGCATTTCATCAAAGTATTTGGACCCTACATCTTCTGGTCCCATGGTGCCTTTGATGCTCCGGGGCACCATCCCTGAAGCAATCCACATTTGAATTAAATCATTCTTTTTAAATAGATGATCTTGGGAAAATATGCTACAAAACGAAAAACATGGTTTCAAATGTGGGGATAAATATTGATATGTTAATCTTAAAGCTGGCATGATGCCATCCTGCCCTTGCTTTAAGCTCCATAACTCACTTTCTAATATATCAATCCAATAATTCTCGTCTAGATTGGAGCATAATATCCCTCCTACTGTCTTTGCAGCCAGAGGGACCCCTTCTAGTTTTTTCACAATTTTTCTTCCAATTTCCACCAACCCTTTATGATAATCGGGATCTTCACCCCCAAAAGCGCACTCCTTGAAAAAATCCCACATATCGCATTCATTCAAACCCTCTAAAATAATTGAATCCAATATGTTAGATGCAGTCAATGTGGCAACTGCTTTCATTCGAGTTGTTAATAACATCATGCTCCCATTCTTTCCATTTTGTAAAGGAGCTATAACCTTTTCCCAATCTTGTTTGTTGTTATCATTCCAGATATCATCAAAAACAATCAAAAACCTCGTAGACTCCAATTTCTCTTTAAGTTTTTTTTGAATTAAATCAAAACTATCAAAATTTGTTGTTTCTCCAAAAGTAGATTCATACAACTTCTTTGTAAGCAAGACCACATCGAAGTTGTTAGAGATACAAACCCATAATCTCAACTCAAAATGTTTCTCCACAATTGGATCATTATACACAAGTTGAACAAGAGTAGTCTTGCCAACCCCACCGACCCCTATGATGGGCAATACTGTTAAATTCTCTCTCTTGGTTTTGCAGTCGGGGTTCAACAACTTCTTAATGATATCCTCCTTCTCTTCTTGCCTACCAAATACATGATTTCGCAAATTCAAAAATGAGGTGGTTTCACGGCTACTGATGGCCAACTTAACCTTCTTCTTCTGATGCGAGACCAAGTTATCCACGAGCATGGAAAACAGGCCGACATCTTCAGCAACCATATCTATTGCCTTCACAGCCTTATTTAACCTCTTTAAAAAGGGGTCCTCGTCGACTGCACCTAAAAAGAATTCTAAAATTATTAGTGATATCCTCCACCTTTAACCTCTTGTTGACCTTGTTATCCTCAGCCTCCACGTTTAACCTCTTGTTGAACTTGTTTTTGTTGGAAATAATAAACTTAATTAGTGCTTTAAATGTAATAGTTAATGCTGGAATCCTCCAGAAATAATGTTGTAATGTTCTAAGTTATCTTAGGAAGTTATGAAAAAACGTATCTAGAAAATAAAGAGAGTTAATGAGTGTGTAAAAAGTTTATATGGGTCTATATAATGTGTAAGTTATCTTTTAAATGCAAAAGAGCAAGCGAATATTGATAATAGAAGCTAAATTTATGTCATAGAGAGTGTTGTCTCTTTCACTACTAAAATATACTAAATTCATATAAAATACTAACAGTTTTTCTCAGCCTCTACTTTATCCTTCTCATAGTTGTACTTTATCTCATCCATCACGTCATCAGCCTGATCGGCAGCGTCCCTCAGCTGCCACAACCACTGCTCCAGTGCTGGGTTCTCCTCCCGGATTAGCCCCTGGTCTACGGTTTTCACCACTTCTTGAATATTTGGCAAGCCATTCTCAAGCCGTGCCACCAGCTCGTCCTTCAGACCTAGCTGTATCTTCTGGTCCTTAGCATAATCGATAAGCTTGGAGATGACTGTGCTCGCAAGCCACCCACCAACAACAAATCCCACCACCATTCAAATCTCGGAATTTTAGAGAGCAATGAGAAAGCAATAACAATGGACTTTTGGTACTCTTGTTTAGAAAGTAGATGAAGAAAAACTTGGCCGAAACCATAATATCCTCATCATGCATAGTTTAATTCATTTTTTTTAGTCATGTTGGCACGATGCCACTATTGCAAGTAATATTATTTTAAAAAATTTAGGTCAATGTGTGTTTTCCCTCTCGTGAGGGAGTTCACATGTCACATTTAAATACTTAATGTGCACAGAATCAGCCACATGATACCTGCTGTAATTCACCAATGATGTTTCATTGAGCCTAACCCATTAATTGTACTTTATAGCCTAATCTATCATTTATTAACCCATCAATTGCTGAATTATATACTAAATGTGACGGCAATACTTATTTCAATTTTGACATATAAATTGTATCTATTATATCCAGAAAAGATGAGAGGAAATTAATCCAACTGTATATATATGGTGATAGATGATCGTATGTAAGAGAAAGATCGGATGATAGTAAAAATGATAATAACTCACATTTTTTGTAATATTATTTGTACGGATGATTTTCATATTTTTTAGATTTTTTTTTTCCAAACCGGCCCGAGTTTTGGACTACATCGAGTTTGAGCCAAGCCCGGGGAGGCTCAAATGAGCCGAGCTGGTATGAGCTTGGAGATGACCGTGCTTGCAAACCACCCACCGACATTAAGTTCCACCGCCATTGGGATCTAGATCGGAATTTCAATGAGCAATGAGAGAGCAATAAGGTTGACTTTTGGTACTTCTAACTTCTGTGCAGAAAGTAGATGAAGAAAAACCAGGCCAAAATCATACTACGCTTATTATGCATAGTATAATTCAATTTTTTAAGTCAAGTTGGTCCCTGAGGAACTTCACATGCTACATCAAATCCTTAACGCGCGCTGAATCAGCCCCAGCCCACATGATATATAGCTCCTTGAATTTACCAGAGATTTCAAGTTTTCAACTTCTGGTATATTTTTTATTACACCGAGGCATTGAGCCCATGACCCATCAATTGAGATTTTTAGCCTAATCTATCATTAATTTATTCACCCACTGCTGAATTATATACAAAATGTGATGGGCAAGCCTATTTCAGTTTTGACGTATATTGTATCCTATAATGTTGAACAGAGGAAGATGAGAGGAAATCCAATATGATCGGTGGCGTTTGTTCCGTTCAACAAACATCAACAATTTAAACATGTTCCGTGCGGTTAACCACATATACCTGTTTTAACATTCACAGTGCCACTGGCAGCCTCTCAGAGAATCAAGTAACTTTAAATAAACAAAGCGAGGGGCAAAAATCGGATTCAAATAACTTATCGGGTTCAAACCCATTAACTTATCGGATACTAAATAAAAAACAATCAACATAATTATGGTTCTAATCCTAATTATCATTAACAAGGCATATTTCGATTAATTCAAAGAATCAAGTAATTTTATCCTAATTCAAGTAATTTTATCCTAATTCAAGTAATTTTGCAAAAATGAAGAATTGGGGGATCAACTGGTAACATTCTCCAAACCCACATCTGACAATAGACCACACCAAGATGATCGGCACTGAAGATGGCGAGTCAAGCCTAGCAAGTAGTGCTATTTAACTCAACAGCTATGCCACTATCGTATACTTGCACCGTTGTGGTTTATTCCCCCATAAACCCATTGCATAAAAGTTAGATATAACACGTACTGTCTGAAAATAAAAAGTACAAGTCATTAGATATAAAAGAGGTTCAGCTAAAATCTTGTAGACTAGGTGTGCAAGGACTTTTCAGACAGTAATGTAGCTCATCAGGCAAATTGCATTGGCGATTTTTTTTTATTAAAAAAAATTATGAAAAGCAAATGATCAGCACCTTTTTTCCTCCAAAAAATTATGTTTACTAATTGGGTATCTATTTGCAAATTAGGCTGCTCAATGATGAGGCTACCACAACGTTGCATAAAAAATCCCCCCTCTAAATGTGGAATGGCATTAATTGTTAAACATGAAACCCGGCAATTATGGCGGTTTTTCAAGCATATGTTGATCATATTTAATCATTTTTTTTACTGAAAAAATTATTAATGTCATGAAAAATTGAATCATATTCATGAATTGCAAATCTCGCACCATCATCTAACCAATATACTCTCCTTTTTCCCACCACCAAACAAAACTTATATTGACAAAAATGAAAATAGCATTACAAATAATTTGTTTTAATTGAGAACCAGTTTTTAATAGTCTAGTGGCAAAGACAATATTCTCTGTACCAAAGGTCGCAGGTTCAAAATCTGAATGAAAGATCCCTTGTGAATATTAAGTGAGTCCGGCTACTATAACACTAGTGTTATTTCAAACTAAATAACACCACATCTTAAACCATTGGATCTACTTTAATATTCGTGCAAGACACTAGTGTCATTCCAGTCCTATCTTGTGCACGAATATTAAAATAGATCCAATAGTTTAAGATGTGGTGTTACTTAGTTTGGAATGATACTAGTGTTATAGTAGCCGGACTCATATTAAGTAGTTGGGTGCGTGGCTTGACCTCTAATATTTACTCAAAAAGTAATTTGTTTTAATTAATTTTATTAATATCTTGCTTGCATTCTGAATAAGGAGTCCGGCTACTATACCACTAATGTCATTTCAAACTAAATAACACCACATCTTAAACCATTAGATCTACTTTAATATTCGTACAAAACAGTAGTGTCATTCAGCGCTATCTTGTATACGAATATTAAAGTAGATCTAATGGTTTAAGATGTGGTGTTATTTAGTTTGGAATGACACTAGTGGTATAGTAGCCGGACTCCTGAATAAGTGAAAACTAAATATATTTTTTTCAGACGTTTTCAAAAATATTAAAATGGTAAGTAATTGCAAATAAATATACATAATATTTTCAAATCTAAAGTAATATATTGTTTATGAGTGAGGCTATGGTACTTTGTAATGTGCGGATTGGTCTGTAATATGAATTCATGTGTATTTTTGTTTTCAAAGTTTAAACCACAGCCGATTCGAACTACTCAACATATCTCTATCATGGTTCACAAAATTGAAATCAGAACCGGTCACTTAATTATAGAATTTTAATCGGATGAATAAGTAAGAATCGGTGGAATCAAAATGGAAACTTGGATAAGAGACTTGACCATATATATTTTTCTTGATGATTTGAGAAAAAGAATATTTGATAAAATTTTCCGAAAAATAAAATAAAAGCTTGTGTAATTAAGAGACTGAGGGGAGACAATTTTCTCCTCGGGAAGCTCGATTTGAATATGATTGAACAGCCTCTGAATTAACAACTCCATTAGTTGACCCTCAGTCTGTTATATTTAAGAAGCATTTAAGAAGCTGTTCAAATCCCGAATTTTTGGACAAATTTTTTTATTTTTAAAAATAAAAAATTGCTTTATGGAAAAAAAAGTGGATTAAGTTTTTATTTAAAGATGAAATCAAATCAATTGTCAGTTTCAAAATCCAAGAGAAAAAAGGAGAGAGGATCCGCAATGTTCACAGTTTTCCATTTTATTTCTGATAATTTTATTTTTAATTTCTAAAAAAAAATGCTTCTTGGATGTCGAATTTGTATTCTTTTTTCCTACATATTAAATTTAGAAGTTTTATTTTCTTAAATAAATAATGTTGGCAAACTTTCAATTTCCTAAACAATAAAAAAAATAGACTGAATTTGGCTTGATGCGGCTGCCATCAGACTGAATTTGGCTTAATGGAATGGTCTGTCAAGTTTCATGTGCACTTGATTAGACATTTGCTCTCGGGTACCTCGGGCCGGGCAGGGCAAAACCCGTCCCGGGCAGCGGGCACAACGGGTACGGGTACAACGGGTACCCGGGTACAACGGGCACGGGTAGACGGGTTTTTTATTTAAAAGTCCGCCCTATCCGTTTCAAACCCATGCCCGTCCCGGGTAGACGGGTAGACGGGTTTTTTTTTTTTGTTTTTTTTTCTTTTTTTTTTCTTTTTTTTTTACCGTGTCGTACGAATATTATTACGTGTTTATAATTCGACTTTTAAAATCTGAATAGTTCAATATCAAATATTGTATATATATATATACATAAAATTATCAAGTCACATCTTTATAATTCCTAAATAAATAAAATTTGTAACTTATATATAAAAATTATTTGTGCGAAAATTTGTATATTTATTCGGCTAAGTACAAGTCTAATTATTTATTTCTTTACACGAGTAATTTTATTTTATTTTCAAACTCTCATTCTAATTATATAGTTTCATAATTTATTTATATCTCGAAATTTGTAGTTTACATTTTAAATTGATAATATATTTTGTAAACGTTCAATTTAAATTGATAATATAAATCTAAATCTAAATTCAAATCTAAATTAAATATAAATATAAATTCAAATCTAAATTTAGATGCAAATTAAATTAAATCTAAATTGAATATAAATGTAAATCTAAATTAAATCTAAATTGAATCAAAATCTAATTTAAATCTAAATTAAATTAAATAAAAGAAAGAAAAAAAAAACAAGGCATGAAGCTGCTGGCTTTCAGCCTTTGCCGAATTTCAAAATAAAAAAATAAAAAATAAAAAAAATAACAAGGCAGGTGCCTCTGCCGAATTTCAAAAGAAAAAAAAACAAATCTAAATCTAAATTAAATCTAAATTAAATATAAATTAAATTAAATCTAAATTAAATTAAATCTAAATTGAATATAAATCAATTACTTTAAAAATAAATATGAATTATTTTAAAACAATAGATTAAAAAATAAAAGTTACCCTCCTCTTTTATTCCGGGCTTGGGACCGGCTATGTAAAATAACATAGGCGGAGTTCTAACTTTTTTTTTGTTAGTAATTCTTCTTTAAAATGAATAATTTAAGAACTAATTGAAACGTTTAGAAATTATAATTTAAAAAATAACCATAGAGATTAAAAGAGGTTAGAAATGTATACCGACACTACCTATCTAGTAGTTTGGATTCATATACCATTGTTCGCTCTCTTCCGCACCGTCTGAATCCGAATTAGCCGCGGGCTGCGGCTCGGTACCGCTTTCTTCAGTGTCGACTCCGGATGATGATTCTTGATGATCTCGATGTTGGTTGCGCTCATCAGCATCAATCCAATCTTTCAAGCACACAAGTCTCTCAAAAACATGTGCACCCAACTTACTGCGTTTGTCGGAGAGGATCCTGTTCGCCGAACTAAAACAACTTTCGGAAGGGACGGTTGACACGGGTACGGCAAATACGTCGCGGGCCATCATCGCCAGTGTTGGATAGCTTCTTTGATTCCTCTTCCACCACGTCATGATGTCAAATTCATCTTCTTTTTCATTTACCCCGCAAAATAGCTCACTAACTCGTTTGTGGATGTGTGCGGTTGGATCTCCGATTGGAAATCTGCTAACAATCCACCGCTGCTAGTGCTCCTGGAAGTGGAACTATTAAAAAATTAAAAAAATTAGTGGACAAATAATGTAGATATTATAAATAATAAAGATTAAAATAATGTAGATATTTAAATTGTTACCTAGGGTCGGCACGGGACGAAGACGGGTTTTGGTTGTCACCCATTCTTGAGTGGTATATGTTAAACATCTCATCGAACTTTGAAGTCACGAATGCCTCCACCTCGGTGTTGTCTAAATATAGATTCTCTTTGTACGCTGCAACTATTTTGACCGTGAAATACTACTTGTATGCCGGGTTGAGGCAGCTTGCGATAATGGCCAGGAGGGGTACATCGTCCCAATATTTTAGAAATTTTTCTTTCATGGCATCTACGATCGGTGTGAGAGTGAAGTACTTGCTTTCAGCTTGTTCCAATTCACGGTACACCTTGGAGATGCTATAGAGATGTTTGATCAACTCAAATGCCGTCGGTGAGTACGAGCAAGATAATTTGACGGTTGCATTAAAAAAGGTTCCTAAGAAATTACTCAGGGTTTGTAGTTGCTCTCATTCGTCGAGGCTGGGCTCCAATGCCATTCCCTCGGGGGTGGAGCCTCTCAAAAACTCTCATATGACGGCTTTGTAAGGAGGCATCGGTTCAGAAACCTATAGGTAGAGTTCCAACGGGTATCTATATCCCAAGGAACTTTCAACTTGCTCAATCCATAGTTGACGCACATTAAACCAAACTGTTGTTTTCTTTCTTGGTTTGAAACAATATGGGACAGACAATCCTTTAATTTATTGATCAAATCTCTTACGTCTTCTGTTTTAAGGCCCGCCTTCACGACGAGGTTAAGTATGTGGCAAGCACACTTTTGGTGAAACATTGCACCATTCATAATCGGGTTTAGTGACCGTTTAAAAATCTCAATGGAAGCTACATTGTTACTAGCGTTATCGAATGAAATAGAAAAAATCTTGTTATCCCTATCTCTCTTAAGGTTATACTCTTGTAACACCTCAATAATGGATTTGAAAATTACATGTGCTGAGTGCGGGAAATCTAACATACGAAAACTTAATATCCTTTTTTGTAATACCCACTGATCATCGATCCAATGGCCGGTAACACAAGAGTACCCAAGGCCATGTTTACCGGCAGTCCATATATCGGAGGTAATTGAGACCTTATTTTGTTGGTACGCAAATATAGCTCGGAGCTCATCTTTTGTTTTGGTAAACTGGTTTTTAATTTCACCAACCATCTTTCTATGATGGATCCTCTTGTACATTGGTTGAGCACACCCCCGAATGACTAACCGGGCAAAACTCATGCAACCACCCATGCTTATTGGTTGTTCTTTGTGGGTAATGTACCGGGCCAATTCACTAAGCATTCTTGATTCATCGTATTTTGGGTTGGTTCTGGTACCATCCGGGTTCATAAGGGTTTGGATTTGTCTCGGTCCAACATTTTCACTTGGAACCTCACCCTTCTTTTGGTGCATTTCGACATGTCTTTTAAAGCTGGTCATACCACTACTTTGTTTATACACAAAAAACGGTTTCTTGCAATTTTTTACCTTACATTCAAGGGTTTGCATGTGGCCATTCTCATCTGTGGTCACCTTGTACCATTTGACCCACGGCTGATTGTATTCAGGAACTCTTCTAGTCTTCTTTACCACTTGTTGTTCTGGGGGGACACTTGTCGGAGGAAGGATTGGTTCTTCTTCAATTTCAGTGACACTTCTCGACGGAGTACCTTCTATAGGGGGGTGACTTGACTCGATGCTACAGAAGAAGGGCCTCCATATGCATATGGTGGTGTCGGTTGATGTGTTTCTTGTGGAATATACATGTTTGGATCGTTTGAAGTATAATACGGTGCATACATTTGGGGGGGTTGTTGATAATTTAAATCTAGCGTTTGATCCCTTCTTTGATAATTTTGTGGATAATTTTGTGGATAATTAGGTGGTGGCATGGGTGGAGGTGGGCCAAAAATTTCTTGTGACGTTCTCGCTTGAAAATCTAAATCCTCATCGTGATTAGGAAATGTCATCTTTTAAACCTATTCAAAACAATAAATGTAAATTACTTCACATATTCAAAAAAACAATCTAAATCTAAATTCAAATCTAAATTAAATATAAATTCAAATATAAATTAAATCTAAATTAAATTAAATCTAAATTGAATATAAATCTAAATCTAAATTAAATCTAAATTGAATCCAAATCTGATTTAAATATAAATTAAATTAAAGAAAAAAAAAACAAGGCAAGCCTCTGGCTTTCAGCCTCTGCCGAATTTCAAAATAAAAAAAGGTGCCTCTGCCGAATTTCAAAAGAAAAAAAAAACAATCTAAATCTAAATTCAAATCTAAATTAAATATAAATCTAAATTAAATATAAATTCAAATCTAAATTAAATCTAAATTGAATATAAATGTAAATCTAAATTAAATCTAAATTGAATCCAAATCTAATTTAAATCTAAATTAAATTAAAGAAAAGAAAAAAAGAAAAAAACAAGGCAAGCCTCTGCCGAATTTCAAAAGAAAAAAAAACAATCTAAATCTAAATTCAAATCTAAATTAAATATAAATCTAAATTAAATATAAATTCAAATCTAAATTAAATCTAAATTAAATTAAATCTAAATTGAATATAAATGTAAATCTAAATTAAATCTAAATTGAATCCAAATCTAATTTAAATCTAAATTAAATTAAAGAAAAGAAAAAGAAAAAAAAAACAAGGCAAGCCTCTGGCTTTCAGCCTCTGCCGAATTTCAAAATAAAAAAAAAAGGTGCCTCTGCCGAATTTCAAAAGAAAAAAAAAACAATCTAAATCTAAATTCAAATCTAAATTAAATATAAATTCAAATATAATTTAAATCTAAATTAAATTAAATCTAAATTGAATATAAATGTAAATCTAAATTAAATCTAAATTGAATCCAAATCTAATTTAAATCTAAATTAAATTAAAGAAAAGAAAAAGAAAAAGAAAAAGAAAAACAAGGCATGAAGCCTCTGGCTTTCATCCTCTGCCGAATTTCAAAAAAAAAAAACAATCTAAAAAAATAACTCTAAGTCTAATTCAAAATAATCTAAAATTTTAAAATTATAAGTCTAATTCAAAATAAATACAACTTGTTCTAACTTATTTTAAAAATATTTTTTTTAAAAAAATAACTCTAACAAATTTAACTTATTCAAAAAATAACTCTACCAAATCCAACATATTCAAAAATAAAATATAAATCTAACTTATTTATCTAACAAATCTAACTTATTTATCTAGCAAAATATAAATCTAACATATTCAAAAAATATAAATCTAACATATTTAAAAATTAATCCGAAATTAAAAAATAAAATCTAGCCTATTTTAAAATAAATCTAACATATTCAAATGATCAAATAACATATTCAAAATTTAAAAAATAAAATATAACATATTCAAAAAATAAAATCTAACCTATTTAAAAATAAAATATAACATATTCAAAAAATAAAATCTAACCTATTCAAAAAATTAAATCTAACCTATTAAATTTAGATCCGAATTTAAAAAATCAAATATAACCTATTTGAAAAATCTAACCTACTAAAAAAATCCAACCTATTTATAAATAAACCTAACATATTTCAAAAATTAATCTAACCTATTCAAAAATAAATCTAACATATTTTAAAATAAATCTAACATATTCTAAAAATAAATAGAACTTATTTAAATCTAACTTACTTACAAATAAAATCTCACATATTTCAAAAATAAATCTAACCAATTTTAAAATAAATCTAACCAATTTTAAAATAAATAACCTATTTAAAATAAATAACCTATTCAAAAACAGATTTCAAAATAAATATAACCAATTTTAAAATAAATATAACCTATTTAGCACAAATAAAACCTATTTAAAATAAAATTTAACTTACTTAAAAATAAAAACCGAATTAAAAATTAAATCTAACCTATTTAAGCTATTTTGAAAATAAATCTAACCTATTTATAAATAAATCTAACCTATTTCAAAAATAAATCTAACCTATTCAAAAATAAATCTAACCTATTCAAAAATAAATCTAATCTATTTTAAAATAAATCAAACCAATTCTACAAAATTAACAACAAATCTAACATATTTAAGCTACTTTAAAAATTAATCTAACCTATTTATAATAAAACTAACAATAAATCTAACATATTTAAGCTACTTTAAAATTAATCTAACCTATTTATAATAAAATTAACAATAAATCTAACTTATTTAATCTATTTTAAAAATTAATCTAACCTTTGCGAGATGAAATAAACTTGCGCCTTTGCGGGATGAAATAATCTTGCTCCACCGTATCTTGCACCTTTGCGAGATGAAATAAACTTGCTCAACCGTATCTCGCGCCTTTGCGGAATAAAATAAATTTGCAACTATATTTTTTTTTCCTAATAATTAAACTAATTTGGGAACAATAAAAAATAATGAGAGTATGAATGAGAGATTGAGAGTATAAGAAATTGAGAATTAGATTGAGAATAATGTGAGTTTGGTGTGAAAATGAGAGAAGAATGGGGTGTATTATAGAAAAATTTGGGGGGCAAATTCGGATTGCTACAGTAAAACAGTAACTGGAGCCGTTGGATTCAAAAATTTTCGAAAATCTACAGTGCTACAGTAAATGTCAAATCGGGTCCAGCACTCCAGGCGGGTCGGGTTCGGGTACACGGGTCCGGATACACGGGTAAGGGTAGCGGGTAAACGGGTGCGGGTACACGGGTATTCGGGTTCGGGTACGGCGGGTACGGGTACACCCGGGTATACAACGCTCCCTCTTGACCTGCCCGTTTGAAGCCCGTACCCGTGTACCCGTTTACCCGGGTATACCTGGGCACGGGTACGGGTACCCCGGGCACCGGACACGGGCGGACCGGGTTCGGGCAGCCCCTAATGGGTAGTGTCAAACCACTACAATTGATCTATATAATTTTGATGAGGATTGGACGGCTCTGATTTGGTATCATACTGAATTTGGTCCGATGGGTCAGTCTGATGTCTTACCGAAGCCATCTGATTCGCATTAAGATTCATGCGTACTTGATCCACACAAACTTTGAAGTTGTTATCATCAATATATCTTGATACGTATCGGACGGCTATGATCTAATATTAGACCTAATTTTGTATGATACCCAGTTAGAGCCATCCGATCCACATCAAGATTTGTACGCACTTTATCGGCACAATCTTAAAGTTGTTAATGTCAATCTTGATGTGAATCAGACGGCTATGAATTGACATAAGACCGAATTTGATCCGATCCATTGGACTGCCCCGATCCATTGGTCCTTCATTTTCTTTCTTTCTCGATATCAACTTGCTTTTATTAATTATTTATAATTATTTTCCGAACAACTTAGCATCTTAAATTTAACCCATTTTGTTCTAACAAAAAGAAATTTGACATGCTAGGAAAATATGTAATGCATGTGAGAATACTATCGAGAGGTTAAGAACCATTGTAGATATGAAATCAGAATAGAAATCTCATATAGATATTAAATTTACCCCATTTGTTATTAATGTTCACAAATACATCCTATCATCTTTCCGAAATACAAATAAGGGATCTTTTTTTAATAAAAAAAAAAAATCAATTTATATGAAAGAAGCATCTAAGGTAGAGGTGGATTAGGTTTAATGAATGGGGGTCAATTGACTCCCATTTTTTCAAAAAAAAAAAAATTGTATCTATATATGATTTTCCATATAATTTATAATAAAATGTTACAAATACGTAAAATTGACCCCCATTTTTAGTATAAAAATTATATATGATTGACCCTCATTCACGTTTGACCCCCATAGTTTGAAAGTATGGCTCCACATGTCTAAGGTGTTGGATTTTCAAAAAGCACATCTACCGAAGCAGTGTGGATGAAGATATTTTGCTGAACAAGCACCTGCTAGAGGGTCTCATAACATTTTTCCACCCTCCACCGTAGCACTACTTCGGTGGAGGTGCTTTTCGGAAATCCAACACCTAAGTGTAAAAATATGAAATGCAAAAATAATTGCTCTAAATATTATATTTATATCAGCCGCGGACCAAAAAGTGTAACAGGAATTTTTTTAGAATGAGATATAATTTATAATTATTCTGAATAATAAATATATTTTTGTATAGTTTCTGAAAAAATTATAAGAAGAGAAGCATTTTTTTATAAAAAAAAAAATTAAACCAGAAAATGACAAGTTGTCACTTTCATGTAATTCTACCTCTTATTGATCATATTCATAATTGTGACAATGCGTAATGCACGTCATCAATTTTAGAAGGTAAGAGGAGAGGGTTCGTATCCTTGACGGCACTAGATGTGTTCAAACGCCCTCCTCTTCCATAAATATTTGATGACATGAATTTTGATTAAACATAAATTTCAATAAATTCTCTATATGCTGCAACTTTTTCAGTACAATACATTTAGAAGCAACAATTTTTGTGAGGGTCTTTTGAGAATAAATGAATTTCATAATTTTAACAATAGTAAAATATTTTATCATTTTTAAACTCAAGACATTGAAATGTGATAAATATAGTATTTACATTTTGTACATTAAATCTGATATAATGTACATCAAACTTAAAATTTACAACAAATTATATTTTACAATATTTAATGAAATATTAAATGACACTCAAATTGTATGAAAATATTGGATACATCACAACCAATCTATAAATCTAATAATACAAATAATAATTTTGATAATTTTTTGAGATCATTTATGAATAGATTTGAAAATTATTCTTAGAGGTACTAATCCGAATCTATATAGTTAAATAGAAAATTTAAACATTGATAAAGTGGTCAGGTCCAACATGAGGATATATAGCGCATCTTGATCCGGATCAAACCCGTTAATACACCCGGAATTCCGGACAAATCACAACCATATCGGATCAGGATTCTGGACAAGTTACAAACAATCGATATCGTTAAAAAGGATATCGATTGTTGGTCTTGCAGCGCAGGTATATATGTTTCAGATACTGTGTAGTAAATCTACGGTGACGGTGTACTACAGACAGGTGGGCTCCATAGAATTCTGTTATTTTAATCCCGCTTGAATTGGCGTGGAGACCCACCCGTCAGTCATTAGGCACCTGAGCAGGTTGCAACGAATATCTTAAAAAGGATTTACGGGAACCGTGAGGTCCAGCGAAGAGTTCCACAGCCACTTTTTGCTTAGACCATTGATTGCGAACCGCAAGTCACCGACATCTCTGGCCCACTAATCCACTATTCCCGAGTCGATGTCCGAGTGAAGAGTCGGCACCTCTGCATTAACTTACCGTTCGAGTATAGATCGATACCGTTCGATCAGAATCCGAGCCAATCGGCCCCTCGCCTGTATTGCCCGGGAGGACACTTAATGATATGTAACAAACGGATCAGATCTAAACTCAAAAGGTACGTTAGTGCAGAAGATATGAATTCAGACTAAGTAGCCTTTTCAAGTTTCGACCTTCGCGTGGTCCGTAATTGCTCTGCTTTAGTAGCCACCAGTAGACTGCTCTCTCCATGCAGAGAGAGGAGAAGAGCGAGAGAGAGGGAGAGAGAGAAACGAGGAAGCAAAGAGAGATACGATGAGAGTGGCAGTGTACTCATCGTATCCAGTTGTGGAGGCCAGGAAGCGGAAGCCTAAACCCAACAAAGTACTTCTCTTTTCAAATTATTTCCAATTCAAAGCAATTTTGATTGTGCGGTGTGGATGTTTTCACATATGCAATTAATTGCGAATATAAAAGAAAAATAAGGTAAAAAGTGGAAACTTTGGTATCTAATAGACTCTCTGCGTGTATATTGCTTTAGGATACTGACAATACAGCTAGACGAATCACTTCAAATGTTAGACAGAACTTACAGTTCGTCAAAATAAGGGTAAATTTCTTTGTTGGTACTGCAATTAAGTCCTGTGTATTGTCTTCACCATTTTGCAATTTGTTGATTTTGTTCATTTGGGACTTACCACTACAACCTATGTTGGTAAATTGGTACTGTTACAATACCATAATTCGTCTCAGAGCATCTTTTTAATGACAATATAACCTATTAATTGTGAAAACTTTTGTCCCGGGGCTTCAGGCTAAGGTCAACTTATATCAGAACCTCTCTTATTATTCTGAATTGTTACTTAAAAATTCATCTTTTTGTTGGCATTTATTTGTGTGTTTTTCTTAAAAAAGTTGTTATCTGAATTTAATTATTATGATATAGATAATCATTGATTTTTCTTTTTGCATGTTCAAATAAATGATAATTTGACAGACTCATAGGTATTTATTTTGATGTTGGTAAATTGGTACTGGTACAATACCATAATCTGTCTCAGAGCGTCTTTTTAATGCCAATGTGAATTATCAATTGCTGAAACCTAATGGCCCGGGGCTTCAGGCTGTGGTCAACTTATATTGACATATGCTGCCTGTTTACTTGAGGATACTTGAATTTGATTTTGTCTGCTTTTCTGTTGATTGTAGGAGGAGAGAAATAGTAAGGAAAATCAACCTAAAATTGTTTCTGGTTTTCGTAGAAAAAAGGGAGTCAAAGAATTAGAAGAAGAAGAAGATCTCAACTCTGACAAGTCAGGCTCTTTTTCATTCTTGTCTCTTATTATTCTGAATTCTTACTTAAAAGATTCATAATTTTGTTGGCATTTATTTTTTTGTTTTTCTTAAAAAAAGTTGTTCTGAATTTAATGTTTATCATAGATAATCATTTTTTTTACATGTGGAAATAAATGATTATTCGACAGACTTATTGGTTTTTATTTTGATACTCTGATAATTAAGTCATCACAACTTTTACTTAAGAACTTTACAATATTTTGCAAATAAAATTGAGTAATTGAGTATATTTCTTGACGAGAAAAATTGACATTTAAGAAAGTTATAGAATGGTTGAGACTTGTAACAGAACAATCTTTGAAATTTTGATTAGCACTACAGAGGAGTCCGGAGAGCTTGTAGTACTGATCGATGCATACAATCTATGTGGTAAATGGGAGAAACTTAGGCCTGACTTTAAGTTGGGTAGACTTAGCATTGCTCGAGACAAGCTAATCAGTTCTCTCATCATGTACAGTAAACTTCGAGGTTTTTTCTATTAGCTTGAACTATATAGTTGCACTTATGCAGTAGTTAGTGCAATATGAGGCTTCTGTTCAGAGAATTTTTTATTTATAGAAAATATTATAAAATAATAGAGGGAAAGAGAAAGAGTAACTTGAAATTTAGATGCATAGATGGACTGGAAAAATTTCTCCAGATCCACGCACTGGTAAGTGGGTCCTACTTCCCATCCTTTATGTAATGTCACTGTACAATATGTTTATACAATTGTCCAAAGCCACAGAGGATCCAAGGCAACAGGAAAATAAAAAAAGAAAAAGAAAAAACCCTTTTGGAGCGGGAGAAATTTTTCCGGTCCATCTATGCATCTAAATTCCAAGGTACTCTTTCTCTTTCCCTCTATTATTTTATAATATTTTCTATAAATAAAATATTCTCTTCTGTCATGTGCTAATCAAGGCTTTATAAAGCATTGGACTTTAACAAAGGCAAACAATGTCATTGGGTTTTGAATTGCTGTACCGGCTGGTGTATTAATTCCTTTTATGTTGGGTTCCATTTCCTAAGCAATAGATGACAGAAAAATATAATTTAAATGGACAAGTAGAATAAGTTGCAGTTATGCTCTAGCTTAGTAATCAACTTTAATTTCTTGTTTTTTACTGTGTGGTACAGAGGTAAAGGTGGTGGCTGTGTTTGATTCTGGCAAGTCAGGCATGCGTGCCAACAAAGAAAATATTTCGCGGTATTTGAACTTACCAAATATTCAATTTTCTCTTCAACGTTTTGAATGGAAAATAGATTGGTTCTAATTTTGAATGTAGTGGCTGTGTTCTTTTTTATTGATTTCAGTGTGGATATAGTTTATGTGGGAAGAATGGAGGCCGACGATTGGATATTAAGAGAGGTATTTGTTGTCTCTTTTTAATCATTTGAAATGCATTATTAAGATGTCAAAAGAAAATTGTTTATTTGCTGATTGCGGAGTTATTCAAAATATTTATTAAAATAAAAATAATAACAAAATTCTAGATTCGTTCTTTTATAGTTTACAATTTAGATAGTTCGTGTGTCAAATTTGGTGCAATCTGAGAATTATTTGCTCGTGTAAAAGCAATATCTGCTCACTGATCAATACCAGATAAACCTGAACCATTAAGTTTTCTTATCATTTGGTTGATGACCAATTAATTTTCAAAATACACTAAATTTTATGCATAACTTTCTGAACTATAGAAAACATATATGTTATTTTCCTTTTAGTATTTTGATAACTGTATCGTCAGTTGTTATGGTTGTCAAATTTGTTGTCACTTTAACCTATATAGTGTTAATAAATGTAGGTTTTAAATTTGAAGGAGGCCGGCACACCCACTGTAGTTATCACTTCAGATTCTTATGTGCAAAGTGAATTATTTGAGTTGGTATTTACTACTTCTCCTGTTAATTTTTCTTCTCCTGATTTTTATTTATTTATTCAATTCAATTGTTTGCACTTTCGACCTCAGTGTTTTTCGTATTATGCACTTGTAGCATCATGGAAATAAAGAACCGAGATATAAAGCTGCTGGTACATGTATGGTACCTGGTATCTTTTTAGATCTTAAAGAAAGGAAAGGAACAGAGTTTACATGGTGGTTTTTTGTTATAGTTGTTAACTTACAGTGACCATTTTTCAGGGGACATCTTTCTGGAGCTGTGAAACCTTTGTTGGCGAGGTTAGTTTTAGTTTTGCATCTTACTTTTTTATGAGTTTATTTGCGTGCTATCGATAATATAGCGACATGCCGTACTATCGTCTCGAAAATTTATCAGATAGACTTCAAACGAGGAATCCAAACCATTGAAACCGATATAATTCACAAGTGATGTTTTTATCTATAAAATTGATAAATTTTCAAATTATTTTAGTATAAAGTCGAGCAGTCAAAAAATAATGAAAAATGAATGCATTAAAATTGAATTATAGATCTTCATTCTTTTACAACTTGAATTTATACTAAATGAATTCAAAAATTTATAAACTTCGCATATAAACGCATCACTAATGAAGTAGAACGGTTTCAACAGTTTGGATTTGTCATTTGAAGCCTATCCAATAGGTTTTCGAGATGATAGCACGGGACAACTTATACTATGGATAGCACGCTAGCCAAACTCATGTTTTATTGTTTATAAGAGCAATGTTTGCTTTGAATACTTATCTGCTTGTTTTCATTCTTTTTATATATTGTTCCACGTATCTTCTAGAGTGATTAAATAATATAAACATATTCCCTTTCAAAAAATTTCAATAGCCAGTTTTTCTTTTGTGCATATTATATAATTTTGAATCTTAAGAAACAATCAGATGATTTTTCTTGCTTTCTAGATACAATTTGCAGAAGAAGAGCATACTGAAAGTATCAAAAGAGATAGGTCTTCCATTTTTTTTTTCTCAATCTCAACTTGCTTTTATTAATTATTATTATAATTATTTTCCCCAACAACTTAACATCTTATATATATTAAACCATTTTGTTCTACAGGTTGAGAGTAAAGAAATCTTACAGACCAGTAAAATATGATTTGCCATTTGCTATTCCAGCACTAAAAACACTCAAGAAGAAGCTGCAAGTTGAGGATTTGAGGTAAGCACTTTTAGGTACCGACTTGTGAAGTACATACTGGTCAGGACCGATTTCAATTTATTGTTCAGTTTACATTTTTTGCCTTGTATGTGCTTTTATTCTATTTTATTGTTTTATGAGTTCATTTTGGGCTATAAATTAATTTCATCTTGATTGTTTTATGTGTCTATCTTGCTAGCAATGCACAAAACACTGATACAAGCACCACACCTTTGTCCGCACCAGATCCAGCTGCAACAGATCTGAATTCATCAAATCAGTCAAACGGCTCATTGCGCAAGTATGTCGTTAACCAAGGCATTTCATCTTAGAAAAAATTGGAGTAACAAGTCAGGTCTGAGAAGCTATAACCTTTGATTTTGTATATAAATTGCAGGAAAAAAATTCCGATAGTGAAATTGAAGAAGCGTGGCTACGGCTCACTTTTTAACACATTGGATGATCTAAAGAGAAGGATAAATTAGAAGAGTTGCATTGATCGGCCTTTTTGTAAATGAAGTAATTTACCTTTTCGCTTCATGGTTGTAGTACTACAGATGAGGCATGTAAAGTAGTTTAGTTCTAACCAACTGTTTCTTTGATATTCTATAGTCCTTTGTTTATATGTCATCTATGCTTGCTAAGCATGCGGAAGCATCGGAATTCGGAACCTCTTAATTGCTTAAAAATTTGCTAACAAATTTTGACGTGTTGAACTTGCGAAATAATATAATGCAACTGACAAACAAGGGCACCACAACCATAAGCATAAATGTGTCTATATCGGTTCTTTTGTTTTTCAATCTTTTACACTGATTGTAAGGTCAACACTGATTTAAGTTAATTCAAATTGTTCAACATAATGTCCCTATTAAAATGTGCTTGGAGAACAAATTTTATATTTCTTGAAAAAAATTTATTAGTTTTTATGTAGTACAAAAGCACTATATTTCGGAAGATTTCAAACAATCCAAAAAACAATAATTTTGTGTCTATTTAATAAATAGTAAATATTTCAAAAAGTATTAAATTTGAACTTTAAAAATGGAGATAAAAATATGAAGATGAAAGACATGAAATATTTGAACACTACTCCTAGTTTTCCCAACTACAAAAGTATAGCATATCATCTGCACAAAAGAAACTTTAATCTAAGGACAAAGCAAAAGGATATTACATGTATCGTTTGACAAATTTCTTTTGTAAATGCCAACAGAAGCACAAAAGATCTTTGGTTTTCAAAACCTCACATTAAATCTAGCATCAACCAACTTCTAAATTTTACAGTTCAAAACACAAGGATTACAAGGACGAGAGAGAAAAAAAAAAGATCCAAACGAGATATTGAACGGCATGATTCTAATTAGAGTATACAACACCCATTCACTGATCCTTCTTGCCACACAAAGTTCATCAAATGAAAATATCAAATCTTCAGGGTATATGCAACGACTAATACTCTTCAGCAGCACTAGCTGCACTGAGATCAACTGAAAGATCAAGAGTCTGCAAAAAGTATAACCCATGTATTAAAGCTCAGTATTTTCATTTCATAATCCATGAAAACCAAAAAACTCTCATTGCTTGAGCATGGAGCATGAGAAATATCAGATATCCACATTTATTTTCTTCAACAAGGACAATAAGTTATTATTTCCGGTGTTTTGCAGGAAACTTTTATGTAAATTTGTAGAAGTATGTTTGCAATTTCCCCCAATAAAGAAAAGAGAACAATAAAGATAAATAAAAGAAAATACCTTTCCGGTTATCGAGGTGTACATGGAGAGCACATCCATCACAGTAGACTCGAAGTGTGTTGTAGGATCATAACTCTGTATACATAAGACAAATTAATGCTAAAAATATAATGAAACAAGAAAGATAAGATAAAAGAGAGCCTGTAAGAATCTGATATGGTTCTATAGGTGATTTAATCAGTTTCACTTAACATGTACAAACTTGCTCGACCTAACTTCGGTTTTACAAGTCACAAGTCAAAACAATTTGCACATACCATCACACATTGGATATTACATATTACACATTTTTTATAATAAAATAATGTGCAAGCAATACGCAAGGGTTTTGGTTGTTTGTCCTTATATTTTTCTTTATTTTTTTTTTGCTTGACCAAACTTTCGTTTTACAAGTCACAAGTCAAAACAATTTGCACATTGGAAATTTTATTATATAAAATAAAACATAAATTGCAAAGAAAAAGAACCAACAAAAAAGTGCAAGACAATAATATAAGGAGGAGGTACACACAGTAGAGATGAAGCAATTGTCCAGTGTAGGCTCATTAACAGGCTCGTATCTATCATATGTCTCAAAAAATATTTCATCCACTGGGCCGAGGAGGTCGACGCCTGGTTTCAGTTCCAGTTCTGGGTTATCAGTCTCAGCTTCACATGAGACAAATGCTATAAATTTCCCTTTTGGTGCCACATTATGCGAGTATGAGCAGCAGAAGAGATACCTGATTAGAGGTACCAAATTTTATTATATTAGTTCTACTTAATTAGAGGCACTTTCATTCACCCCAGGTGAAACTTGAAACCATAATATTAATAAATATATATTCAACATTTAGTCAAAAGATTCCAAGCTAACCCTCTTTCCTCCAAATACTGAAAGGCCAATAGTAGAGGTTAAAGCATAAATTGGGTGTCTGTGAGTGTTTGTCTCTGTGCACGTGCTGTTGGTTTTCTCCATAACCCATAAGACTATACAAGATGAGCACTTAATAATTAAGCATGGAAGATATGGAATTGTTTTATTTGATCATCTCATTCTTGAAAACTTGGATTACACTAATAATTAGGGCAGGGTTCAAATGCCTCGTGTCTTTCATGCCTCAATCGTGCCTCACATCCTTATTTCCGTTCAAAGTCCAAATAGTCAATCCAAACCGCTCAATATGATCTCCATATTAAAATGTGCTTGGAAACCAAATTTTATATTTTTTTTGGAAATTTTTTACTATTATTTTAGATATAGGTATAAAATCACTGTTTTTGGATGGTCTAGAATATTCTGAAAAACAGTGATTTTATACCTATCTAAAAAAATAGTAAAAATTTCCAAAAAAAATATAAAATTTGGTCTCCAATCACATTTTAATAGATCATATTGAGCGGTTCGGGTCGACTGCTTGGACTTCGAAAACAGAAATATGGATGTGAGGCACGATTGATGCATAAAATACATGAGGCATTTGAACCCTACAATAATAATTAAGCATTCACATTGTTTTCTTTTTTTTCTAGTTGAGGAGTCGGGGCTTACATGTCAGACTTACGGCCCAGTTGCTTCTGAGGCAAAATAACTTGCGCCGAGTGAGACTCATCAGTGTTGGGTATAGGGTGGCTCATTATAGCAATTGCTCTTGCCACCTTACCAACCTTTCTTACCTATAACCAAATTTATAAAGAAAATCATTTATGTAATAATTAACGACAAATAGTGCATGTTTGGTTGTAAAGTTAGAAAGGATTAAATTGCTTACTCCAAGTTAAAGTGGGTTAAGTTAATCATGTTTGGTGGAGTAATTGTGGAGAGAAAATTGAAAGATGAATGTTACGGTGGTACCCACAGGTGGAGAAATTGTGGATTAAGTTACTCCTTCAAATTTACTCCTTGTTTGGCAGCTTAAAGGTGGAGCAAGGGATTTACTCCACTTGCTCCACAACCAAACATTCACATAATGACTACACACAGAAACCTACTAATAAAACAAGACGATACCTTGTTGGATAGATAGGAAGGGTCACAGACCACCTTCTTGCATTTAGCTGTTTCCCCTTCCGAAGTCACACCACAAGCTTTTCCTTCCATGTCAAACTCGACCTAGAAATAAGGATTTGCATTGTGCTTTAATTGAAAAGAAAAACAAATGGAATACACTAAAAGGTCTTGAAAAGTAGGTTACCTTGCACTCTGGCTTATTCAACATATATGTCCCTCCATACACAGCACTAAGTCGTGCAAAAGCCTTGAGAAAATAACATACAGCAAATTTAATAACCAGAAAAATAATATAAAAATAAGGGGGGAATAAAGAGTTACAAGAAAAATATCAACCTGAGGCAGCTCTGCTAAACCATACAATGGATAGATATATGGCGATCCTCCTTGAAACCTTGCAAGAGACTCAGCATAAAGCTATCACAGCCAAGAGAAAAATACAGTTGCTTAATATAAGAATTCTCTCTTCAAGGAGTGTAAAAAACACATTTTATTATGTTACTACCAGCAAAAACTATCATATAAATGCAAAAGAAGAAAAAGGAAGTACAGATGTGAAAAATAAATTACCTTCATTCTTTTAACAGTGTCAAGGGCTGGTTCATGCAGATAGCGGTCATCTCTATGAAGAGCCAGCGCATGGCCAATAAAGTCTATTGTGTTGTCATCCAGACCATATTTACTGTACAATTATAAAAACGACATAAACTTGATTTAACTTTCAAATCATTTAACAGGAAATTAAAAACCCATGAAATGTTAATGTAGGCTATTGCCCATGTGTAATGAATCTTAAAATCTAACCAGATTTTCCTAAAAAGTTCATTTAATCAATTAATGAGAAGAACCAAACAATTGGAAATAGGATATTCACATTAATTCAATAAAATAATATTCATCCAACAGCTTGAAAAAAGGCAAATTCAGAAATCATGTATAATAGCAAAAAGAACACCTTAGTATCAGAAGAAACAAAATATGAACTTACGTGATAAGTTCCTTGGTGGTAACCCTAGTAAGGTCAACGCCTTCATGAGTCTTTGGATCACTCTCATCATAATTTTGGACATAGATAAAAAACTTGCGAGCCCTTCGTTTTTCAAACAAGCCCATCAAAGGAGATTTGAGCGCCTCCATGTCGGTAGCTGGAACTTTATGTACCTGGTCATAATATTCATTATCAATTAAAAGTAAAAAAGGAAATATTGTATTTCCATTTCAATTACAATAGAGAGCCTAAAAAAGTTCCAAACATGTGCCCCGCAAAAAACTCTACAAAAACTACTGGTGGTCTTCTGAAGGTGTCGGTTACGGAATTTTTAATTTAGAAGGCATGAGCACATGCAAGGGTATTAGGTGGTTTTCTCCATGTTTTGTTGGCGCATTTAGGCTGTATTGCATTCTGTGGTCTTCTAAAGATGCATTTAAAGAAGAAACAATAAAAAAATGATGAAATGTAGGCAAAAAGACTTTGTACCTTCCCTTTGTTGAAGACATAGCCTCCATCTACGGCCTTGAAGCTGAGATACCTTGTGACACCAGTATGGATGAGAACACGTACCAAGGTACCATTGGCCATCATAAACTGGAATATTAAAAAAATTGTCACTTGTGTTATCAACTAATCAAAATTTGTAAAATTCAAACAGGTAATTATCCTGTTAGGTACTTGCAGAAAAGTGCACACACTTAGCACTTTAATGGAACCCATACTCAGTTAACTTCTGCTCAAGCAATGAAATTGTCAAAGAAGAAAAAAATGGGAACAAGCCCTATACAAAAGATAAACAATATATAAACAAAAAGATTAATACAAAGAGAAAAGATTGGGATGGGTAGAGACCTTAGGAATCATGTCTACGTTATAATCCCTGCTGGACCCCAAATGGGCTGGTGGTTTATCTTCACCCCTGAACCTCTTCCAGAGCTGCATAAAAAAGGTATATTTAGTACAAAATGTATGAGCTCTAAGTAAAGAGAAAAAGCAATTAAATGTCAAAGATTACAGACAATGCTACAATTTTCCAGGCTAACATGAGCCTGACAGTAAGTAAAGTTCTAAGAAGCCCTAAACAAGCAATTACACTTGTCTATCAGTAACGGCATAATTCTACTATTCAATAAGCAGTAGAGCAATCATCAAGTGCAACAGCTAAAGTTGGCATTTTTGTTGAAACCAAAAGATAATTCATTTGAGTAAATAAACTAACAAATAAAATAAATGAAAACACTATACCTGGTTTAGATTGAGAGAGGTTGACTCGCCTCCATAATAATCGTTCCTATCCATGTGTAGCACCTACACACAAAAACACACAGATAAAATCTGGTTATTGTTGAGGCAAAAGAAATAATCTGATCCAAATAAAAGAGACCCAATCAACACAAACATATAAAATTCGGCCAATAACCACACACCAACTTCAAATCTAATTCCCAATGTTCAAATTACATGTAATGCTACAAAAAGATCTACTATTCGCCTTATTCAGAAATAACCACAAACCGATTTCTCACTTCGCTTATATCCAACATGGCTAAAATTAAGATCAGGACAGCTGAATAGTCAAAATTCGAAATTAGGGAGGACTGGATCGAGTTGGATCCGGGTACAAGAGATCAGATCAGATCAGACTAAAGCGAGAGAAAGACCTTGAGGCCATCGACGGAGAGGAGACCGCTAAGGATGCACTCCTTGAGACCAGTGCCTAGAACTATGACATCGTACTCTTCATCCATGGCGAATTCGTTGGGTAGAGAGAGAGCAAAGAAGCGAGTTGACGACAGAAGAGAGAGAGAAAGGGATAGAGAGAGACAATAGATAGTGGGGGAAGTGATGAAGATGTAAGGAAAGAATAAGATGCCGATCAGCCGATGTGATGTGATGATATAGCTACGGGAATTAATATCATCTGAGCTAACTCAAATTTTGAATTTAGATCGGCACCGTCCGATCTTCTTTAGCACGCATATTAAAGGATCCGTGCATTCCACCTCGAATCGGATTGGTCCAGATTTTGATCGGACGGTCCATATCAAAAAATAAAATTTACGGTACTTCAGAGGATAAAGATATATAGCTAGTAATCCACCTTTTAATAATACGGTCACCGCCGGTGTGAATCCAGGTTGTGAATACGCTTACAGGGCAATCATATCACCCGAGTTATCTCAAATTCTAAGATTAGATCCGATCCGATCAGAATCGACCAATCCGGTCCAAAGGTGGAATGCACGGGAATCCTTTAAAAATCGTGCTAGAGTAGATCGGACTGTCCGGATCTGTACTCAAAATATGAGCTACTTCAGAGGATCCGGACTTCGCTCACTAGGAGCTGTTCGGCAAAAAGGGATTAAGCCTTAATCCGCTTTCTTAATTCTGCTGAACATCGATTCTTTAGTTGGAATTAAGATCACCTCATTTATTCTCATTTTGCTCAGATCTTAATCATTTGTCTGAACCTTAAGGCACCTCTACTCCTTCCTTTAGCTTTCTTAGCTTTTACCTACGAATTAAGACAACCGAACATCGATTTCTTAATGTTTTTTAAGCTCTTAATCCTCCACTCTTAATTCCTTATTGTCGAACGGCTCTAAGGGTTTCTCAGAAAAGCCTTTCATTTTTTTTCTGGGCTTTTAGTAGTACACCCTCCAACGAGTCATTTATGCATTAGATTGATTTAGAGTTGCTAACTATTATGTTTCTGTGACGTTTATACCTTTGAAAAGGTCTAAACAATCAGCCATGCTCCTTTTCAAATTAAAAAAAAAATACAATTGTAATTGAAAATATAGGGTAAATTTCGCTGGAGGTCACTAAACTTTGTCCTTTGTCACGAATTGGTCACTCAAGTTTGATTTGTCCCTCCATAGTCACTGAACTTTTATTTTGTTCCAATCAAGTCACCCTATAAGTTTTCCATCCAAATTATAACGGAATATGCTCATTCCGTCCAAAAATTTAACGGAATATGCTCATTCCGTCCAAAATACTAACGGAAAAGTTATATTCCGTTAATATTTTGAATGGAAAAGTTATAGGGTGATTTGATTGGAACAAATTAAAAATTCAGTAGCTATGAAGGAACAAATCAAAGTTGAGTGACCAATTCGTAACAAATGACAGAGTTTAGTAACCTCCAGCGAAATTTACCCGAAAATATAGGAGGTGTTTGCGTAAAAGAATTCGTACCGTCCGATTCACACTTACACGAATTTATTCGAATTTTAATCGGACGGCCTGTATTAGGTCTAAAATGTCTAGACGAACTTGATGGCCTATTAGGCGGAGAAAGTTTTATCGGTGAAGTTGCTTTAAAGCCTAAATTTCACAATTTGGGCCTGAGAAGCAAACAGGCCGATAACTTATTTTGTGATTCTATTCATCTTCACAAGAAAAGAGGGAAATGATTGTTATATACTTATTTTGTGACTACAAATCTACAATACCAAATATGAAATTACAAAATAGTAAAATGAGATAAAACAAAGACAAAATCACAACATAAATTTGACACTATCCATGACTACTTGCGCTCTGATCATCTCCCCTTCTCTCAGTCACAACTCAGAAACAGAATAGATCATAACAACGCAACTTTATTAGGGTATGTTTGGTTGCAAAACAAAAATAGCTAGAATAGTTTTTTTGTTATTTGTCTTATTAGAATAGTCAAATTCAATTTTTTGTATGAATAAGTTATTCTAATAAGACAAAAGACTTGGATTCCCTATTCTAGCTATTCAACTCCAACTAAACATAGAACAAGCTATTCCGAATAGTCTTGTTCCAAAAATAACTTGTTCTCACTCCAACCAAACATACCTTTAGAATACTACAGCTAATTGTGTTCACTATTTTACTTTTTCTGACTTGTTTAACTGTTATTTTAATTTACAAGGAACCACTCGAGAGACTTGTCAATCAGAGATAATGTGCAAAGGTATTTTAATCACAGTGAGAAATAGACTTTACAACTATGTTGCATGGATACGGGTACGGGTATCGTATCGGATACGATACGGATACGGCGATACGACAATTTTTAAAAATTTAGGGTACGATACGTCTATTATATATATTATTTTTTATTATTTTATATATTATATTTAGATAATCATAACTTAAATGAAATTTGTATAAAAAATTAAAGGCATAACATAAGAATATATTAAATACCATAGTTACTAGAATATACCACAAATGAAACTTTGGTGTAGTGGTTAAAGCTTTTGACCCCTCAACAGAAGCCCAAGTTCGATTCATGCGAGGGGCAGAAAAAAAAGAGAAATTTTCGCTGGTTCACTGGTGCGGACACGGCTCACCGTATCCGTGAGTTTCAACGGAGTATCGGCTACCATATCGGCCAAGCAAGGATACGCGGGAGCAGCTTGGGTCTGATGCCCATCGGACACTGCCCATCGGACCCAAAGTGGGTTCAATGGGCTCCCTGGGCGTCCGATATGCTTTAAGATTCGTGAGCACGTAAATTAAAGCAGACGCGAAAGTTCTGGCGTGAATCTTAAAGCAAATCGGACGGTCTTCGAGCCCATCGAACCCACTTTGGGTCCGATGGGCATCGGACCCAAGCTGCTCCCAGGATACGCCACGTAGGTGGATACGCCACGTAGGCGGATACGCCAGCTGGCGTATCGGTGCCATATCGGGCGCGTATCGGTATCCGATAGGTGTCCGATACCGATACACGGCCTAAACCGGCGTATCCGTGCAACATAGCTTTACAATGATCTATTTTCTAATTCAGAGAGATTACTTGTGAACTATAATGTAAGGAAAACTAATACGTTTAAGTTTTCATTCTGCTATAACAAACTAAAAGTTTCAAGAAGTAAAGGATTATATTATTTTTCCGACAAAAGGACATCAATCTAAAACTAAATTTACAATTTTTTTGTTGTTTCCGTTAAACACATCACAGATCTGTTGCAAGTATCTAGGTTTGCAATGAACTTGCAATTCACTTAATTCAAACCACTGATGTGAAAATCAATCATCCTAACTCGGTCTAAGCATGACGAAATAATCCAACTTCTGGCTAGTTTGGATCACAAATTTGAGCATGTCCGAAGCCGAATAATTAATGTTGTCATCCTTCTATAGTGTTGTGGATAGCTCTTGTACAGTACAAACTAGAGGAATTTCTTGATTATGTTATCTTTGAACTTTACTAAACACCAGTTAGATCAAGCTATTTATGAATGTACAAATTATACATGCTAAAATCTATTATTATCTAATTAAAAAAAAAATAGGGTTAAGAGCAAAGAAGCAGTACCGTACCAGTCACGAGCTCACGGCATCGGCAGGGCAGAGGCTATCTCCTTCGCACGCGCTCCTTTTTCTTGTCCGTGATCTCTTTTTCTCCTCCGCACCTTGCTACATTTTCTCCTGCACAATCGTCTCAATCGTCTCTCTGTTATTTAGAAATTAGAAGGATAGCGGACTAGCGGGTTGGTTAAGTTAGCGGATTTGAACTTAGAAGAGTAGCGAGTAGCGCTAATTAAAAATTCTGAGTATGCAAATTTAATTAGACTGGACTGGTCAGGGGTAGGCAGATTTAATTTTCAGAGATAGACAAAATTCGTTTTTGAACCTAGTCCAAGTTAATTTTTTTTTTCAAGGGTATGCAACTGCCTACCCTGTTGTATGCTATCTTCGCCCGTGCTTGTACTCGTGCCTTCTAAATTGCCTTGGCCGTGGACTCTGAACCAGTTCCAAGTGGTGAAGAGCTGGAAAAGTTGCCTTGCCGTGGACAATTAACAAGGGTGAAACCGAATTCATATCAGCTAAGGTAACTGAATATTTCTGTTTAGATCTGGACCGTCCGATCAGAATCTGCACAAATATTAAAGAAGCCTCATGCATTCCACTTCAGACCGGATTGGCTCGGATTCTGATCGGACGGTCCGGACTTAAACAGAAATGTTCTGTTACCTCGGATATGGATTTCGGGTGAAACCTGAGGAAATCCATGTACTGGAGATGGGAAGTGGTGGGCGTGGAATGTGGGAAATGGAGATGGAGATATCCCAGTTCCTTTTGTTTGAGGTGGAGGTGGAGCCGTGGAGAGCACCCTTGAAATTGTTCATAAGGGCCTGTTCGGATGTCACGGGATTACACGGGATGGGATTTGACGGGGATGGGAACCCACTTTTGAAAAAGCAGGAACCCATGGGCGCGGGTACGCATAGGATTAACTATGGGAATATGTTGAAATGAGTGTTCGGTTGTACCGTGGGATTAGTTGTGGGAAATCGTAATTTTCTTTCTAAATGCTTGATATTATGCAATTTTTTATTAATAAATTGATTAATAAAGTAAATTAAATAAAATATATTAAATAATAACATAATGTTGCTTATCAATTACTATTTTATAAAATATAAAGATTACTTATTAATTATTACTTATTTATTATTATTTTATAAATATATATTTTATAAACATTTATAAAAAAATAAAACAGAAGTGGCAACTAACTTTGAAAATATATTTTAGATGAATTTTGAAATGAATGTACGAGTATGTACGAGAATGTGTTGAAATGAATATTCGGTTGTACTGTGAGATTACATGCGGAAAATTTTATTTTATTTCTAAAATGCTTGATATTATATAATTATTCTTATTAATAAAATAAATATTATAATTTAATAACATTGATTAAAAGCAATATACAATAAAAATATTTATTTTCTTAAATACATACATAATTCAAAAATACTTCATCATTTTATATTTTTAATAAAAAAATAGAGATTATTGGACAAAATTATTTTTGATATATATGCTCTAATAGCATTATAGCAATCATGTTTTTCCAATAATAAAATAAAAATCAACGTGCTATTACATAATTAATTAGCTGTTAGTTTATTTTTATGAGTTAATTGCATTAATATTGAGAGAAGAAAGAGGAGAGAGTAGATTTGGGAAGAAAAAAATCGAGTCTGAGATGATAATTTTTTTCCCACAAAATTGCACTTATACAGTAACAATTGAGAAATATACTCGGGAACCCATCGGGAAGAAATAAGCCAGCCGAACAGTCTTCAAATCAAAATAGGAAATTAACCCCATTCCTATTCAATTCCCTGTGGGAACGGGGCTGCCGAACAGGGCCTAAAAGTGTTTATTAGAATGCGATTGGGCTTCACTTGTTACAAAATAATAATGTGATTTCACTTGATTAATTAGTTCAAAATTGAGTCCTGATATTGTACTAGTAATTAACTTAGTCTTGGTAGCTTCTCTGTTATTTCAGATTTCAAGACAGCTTTTTTTGTAATATTTCAATTAATGATAGTACACCTACGGATTTCATAAAAAAAAAAAAAATAGAATTCGTATCCTCTGATGAATCCTGACCATCCGATCTATATTGATACAAATATTAATGGGACCTGTATGTTTCATCTCAGGCCAAATTGGCCCGAATACAGATTGGACGATCAAAATATGAGCTAATGCAGAGGATATAGATCCATGCTAATTAGATGTAGCATTCATTTAATTGTACATTCTCTCCAGTCCTTTGTACGTAGCCACATACGTAGGCATGTAGCAAAAGCAATGTTATCTTTTTAAGCTTTATGCTATCTTTTTTTTTTCCCAAAAGGAAATAAAAAATAAAGATCAGATCATAGTTTTTACTCTTTATCACCATCGTAACAAAAATTAAAAATTAATTGTTGTTTTATTTTTTTTCTTACGCAACATATATATTCTATGTATCAAAGTCTTCTTCTCCAAACGGAAATGGGACATATATCACTCGAGTTATATATATAGAATAAAATCCATAATAAATTTATTTAGAAAATGTACATTTTAAATTTTGAACCTGAAGACAAGCATTGAATAAATTTATAATTTAAATGTACTAAATTCGAAATTCCGGCCCTAACTATTTCAGAGAAGAACTAAGGTGTTCTTAAGCTCACCAAGCATCTTTGTGAGCTTAACTCAAAAACCTATCGGATTGATTTCAAACGACACATCCAAACCGTTGAAACCGTTCTACTTCACGAGTGATTCATTTACATGTCAAATTTATAATTTTCGAACTAGTTTAGTATAAAGTCAAGCGGTCAAAAAATAATGAAAAATGAACTCATTAAAATTAACTTAAACATCATCTTTTATTGACCGCTTGACTTCATACTAAATTAGTTCAAAAATTGAAAAATTTAACATGTCAACGCATCACTCATGAAGTAAATCGGTTTCAATGGTTTGAATCCATCGTTTGAAATCAATCCGATAGGTTTTTTATTTAAGCTCATAAAGGGGTTTGGTGAGCTTAAGAACACCTTAGTTCTACTCTTTCTTTAACATATATAGTCGTTTGAATATCCTGCCCTTCAAGAACTAGATTTTTTTTTTTTGATAAAAGGCATAGATGCCCATTTCATTAGCATGAAATCATAGTTAATTTACAAGTAAATTGAGTTCAAAGCTCAGCTAGAAATCCATAAAGCACTAACACATAGCAAAACACAAAAGCTTTGTGTTTAAGAGTCCACCAAAAGACAATTATAGCAAAATAACAAACTAATACTAAGCCACATTTGAGAGGGCTATGGTAAGGTAATGATCCTAAATTTGGATCTATACAAAAAGTATGTGACTTCTTCATGGTAAATCAGCTGGAGCTCCAACATCCCTCAGCAGCAACGTTGGACCTGCTTCGTCAGCCTCATCACCCTGGTACACTACCAGTTGGTTTGGCAACATGGTCCTAAACACGAAGAGGAATGGCATTGATGTCCACTGGCAGCCAATCTTCTGCAGCTTCCTTGATTCTTTTATCCATATTTTCTGACCAATATTCAATGACATATATTATTAGAAGTATAAGAGATCTAACACTTTTACCAGTACCGGATTGGAAACAAATTTCGTTTCTTTGCTTCCAAATTGTCCAACAAACGGCACTAAAAACAATTAAAACCTTATTTTGTTCACTGAGTCAAGAGTACAAGCAAAATGAAAAATATCTTTACAAAAAGGTCAAGTATGTAAGTAGAGATTACTATTTTCTAATCAAAACCATAATTGTTGAGCTTGAGAGCACTTGAGAAACAGATGAGTAGTTGTCTCTTTTTTGGTACAAAAATAACAAGTCATTCCATACCACCCTTTTTTTCTTAAGGTTTTTTTTTGTTAATATACGACTATGAAGAACCAGCCAAATAAAAATTCTGATTTTAGGTGGAATTGATAAGTCCCAGATAAGTGCATACTTATGTGCTTTAATTCCCCTAAAGTTCTATATTTGGTTGATGGATTTAACCGTAAACTGTCCTGAAGTATCACATCTCCAAACTATTTTATCCATACAATAAGTAAAACAAGATGAGCTAATAATGTAAAGAATTTCTTGCCCCGAAATTTTTATTTTTAACATTTTAATAAAATAAATTAATAAATTGACCATCGTTTCTGGTCAATTCTAAATCTAACACGGCCGCACCGGCATTCTGCGGACCCATTTGAGCGGGGCCGCAGAATACCGCTGCGGACCCTTAAATGGGTCCGCAGAATGGTTCTGCGGACCCTTTTTTTTTTTTTTTTTTAAACAGTTTTTTTTTAAACCAGAATTGTTCTGCACGCATCCCAATAAACTAAATTTAATTTTCAGCGGGAGGGCTTTGACCCCTTGGTTTCCTCGGTAAAACAACAGAAAAGAAAAAGAAAAAAAATGGGGTCCGCAGAATGGTTCTGCGGCCCCATATGGGTGTCCGCTCCGGCATTCTGCGGCCTCCCCCATATGGGTCCGCAACGGTGTTCTGCGGCCGTGTTAGATTTAGAATTGACCAGAAACGATGGTCAATTTATTAATTTATTTTATTAAAATGTTAAAAATAAAAATTTCGGTTTCTTGCCATTCCTTAGCTATCAAGAACCGGATTTTAAAATTTCATCCTAATTAAACTCGTTTTTTTCAATAAAAATAAAAGAAAGAATATTGGACTTTAATCACCGCCCTTTGAAGGGCTGCAATTCCATATCACAGCCTAATAATGGTCGAAATTTCGAATGGCGACTCTTGATTTTTTTTTTTTCAATCTAAAATATAAAGAAATAAGAGAATAATTTTGAACCGGAATTTAGTATTCTAATAACACCCTCATAAATTTTATATTTTGTTTATTATTTAGTATATCTGATACCTATCGAATCTACTCCCAATCAATCCCAATATTTCCTCCTATTGATGAAGCACATATGTTTTCTGTTACACGCTCTTAGATACAAAGAGAACAAATTACAAATCACGGTGAAGGGATCCAACAAACAAACTAATTATAAAAGCAGAACCTCACCAAGACCAAAATCACAAAAGACAATTTGATTTCCACTTGAGCGGTCACTCAGTACCCTTGTCTTTTAATTTTGACTACAAAACAGAAAAAGAAAAGGTACACAGGTACAGACTACAGAGTGTACTCCTTTCAGGTCAATCTATCAGGAATCAGGACTTCTGCTCAGCCAACTTTTTTCCATGTGACTGCATGCACCAGATAGGATATACAGATTCTTCTCTTTTTAACCCATATCAAGCGATCTGCTACTCTTTATCAATTACCTTAAAAATCCCCTCAAAGTAATATTTTTTTTTGAGACCTAAAACTAATAATTCAGGAATTGAAGTTGCGCCTAGGGCTGCTCATGAGCCGAGTTGAGTCCGAGTTGAGGACAACTTGGATTCAACTCGCGAACTCATGAGCCGAGTTGAGTCCAAGTTGCTAATCCAGTTCCGAATCAAAAACTCCAATTTGGAATCAACTCGCGAGCAACTCGAGTCGAAGTGAGTCGACTCGTGACTCATAATATAGTACATAGTGAAACAATCTAATTTAATTCTAACAAAAAAAATATTACATAGTTTACCAAAATAATACACAATTAAAAACAGTACATAATGAGACAATGAGCAAATACATAATTAAAAATTATGAAAATACCAATAGTACATTATTAAAAATTACCAAACATATAAAGTCTAACAAAACAATACAAAGTCTAATAAATTAACAAAACAAAAGAAATAGTGCATAATTTATCAAATTACCAAATAGTGTGAGAAACAGGTATAAAGTTTGGGGACGCAAAAATTAGAAATATATGAATTAGAATTTGGTGTGAGTCTAACCGAGTTGATTCCGAACCGAGTTGGAAGTAACTTGGATTCGACTCATAAATCAACTGAGTCCATTAACTCGAGTCAGTTTTGACTCAAATCAGTTAATTTGAACTGAGTTTCGAGTCATGAACTTTTTGTGCACCTCTGGTTGCACCACAGCAATGATAGCCTTACGGATGCTTTACCTAATGACCATCTCGAAAATTACAAATTAAATTAATTGCTGTTGTTGTTTATATATATAGTACGTACGTACTGGAATGATATTATATATTCTACGTACGTAAATATAATTTTTGTCATGTCAAAATCTTTTGACATAATATGAATCACTAACATTTATTTTACGAGACGAAAATAAAATATTTGATATTAAATAAATATTTAAGAATATACTATTATTAAAATAACAGTATACTATTATTTTAATAAATATGAAAATAAAATAATTAAGCGGTAAAGGTTAATTAAGAGTAAAAAAATATATCCATCACAGCTTAATAAATAATAAAAAATTCAAAAAATATACAATTTGATCTCCAAGCACATTTAATATATTCATAATCATGTTGAACAGTTTAGATCGACTGTTTGGACTTTGTAAAATCGTATTATTAGGTGTTGTAACTATAGAATGTTGCAAGTGGATCCTCCTCTTGTTAAAATTACTTATAATTGAAATAAACACAATTATAAAACAACAAATTTGTTGGTTCCCAATTAATGATATCATTATGACTTGATAGCCGGCGCTAAAAATAAACCAGTGTTTTAGTGCAAAAGTGGAAGCCAAGACACCATATCTCACTACCTCTCGCCATACACGCATATATATATAGTATATCAACAATATGCTTCCGGTCTTCAAAATTTATCGAATGAGTTCAAAAGACAAATCTAAACTGTTCAAACCAATGTTCTTAATAAGAGCTTCGTTTTCATATAAAAAAAATTTAATTTTCGAATTTATTTATCATTAAGTCAAGTGGTCAAAATATGAAGGATTTTGTGCGCATTTTAATGCACTATTTTGCTCATTTCTTTGACCACTTGACTTGATAGTAAATAAATTCAAAAATTTAATTTTTTTATATGAAAACGAAGCTCTCGGTAAAGAAATTAGTTTGAACGGTTTGAATTTGTCATTTGAAGCCCATTCGATAGATTTTAGAGGCTGGAAGCATATTGTTGATATACTAGAGGAAGCGTGTTAGCCGTACTCTATCTATCTATATATATATATATATATGAGGAGGGATCCACTTACAACAAATTTGAGTTACAATAAAGTTACAACATTCATTTTTTTCATTTTCAAAGTCCAAATCGTCGATCCAAACCGTTTAACATGATTATCTAAATAAAATGTACTTGCAGATCAAATTTTATATTTTTTTTGAATTTTTTTACTATTTATTAAGATGGGTACAAAATTCAATGGTCTAAGTATGGCTATTTTTTGTAAAATACTTAATAAATAGTAAAAAAATTCAAAAAAATGTAAAATTTGATCTGCAAGCACATTTTATTGTGGAGATCATGTTGAACGGTTTGGATCGACGATTTGGACTTTGAAAATGAAAAAAATGAATGTTGTAACTTTGTTGTAACTCAAATTTGTTGTAAGTGGATCACTCCTCTATAGATTGAACATCTAACGGTTTGAAAATGTCGTTTGAAGTCAATTTGATAGGTTTTAGAGCCGCGCTCACGGAAGGGCTTGGTGAGCTTAGGAGCACCCTAGTTCTACTCATATATATATATTACTCTTTGACTGTTTATCAACAGCACTACTTGCACAAAAACCACATATAATATAGTAACATAATAACATTGTTATTTACAACACACACACATTCCACTGTCACACACCTGAAAACAGCAAATTCATTCCATTAATTGTGCTCTGCAAAAGGCAAACATGATCCACAACAAATTAACTAACCTTTCATGGCCACAGCATTTTTAACTAACTAATACTTAGTTGATCAATAAAACAAACTATATATATCAACTGCTAATTAGTTACACCATGCTCTTCCCTTGTCCTGTTAGGTTTTGCACCTCTTTTGAGTTCTCATTGATTGGATTGGATATTTGGATTACCACTTTAGAAAATTAACATACAGACACAGGAATTTCTCATGCAGTGACCTAATTAATTGCCAATTTCCAATAATTAACTAACTTGCAATGGTTAACAGTCCTATGGCAGGTGTGGCGATACGAGGCTCGTATGCGAACACCTTCATTCCACCTTGATGTGGGTACGGGCACGTCGGGGCCCACCTCCACTCCTTTCTCGACACATTGAACAAAACCACATCAGAATTTGAATTTGTCCCGCCGGCTAAAAAAGCAATAAGCCCGCCATGCCCGGCACACTCGAATGCACCCTGCATGCAATTCTCATAAAACCTCGCATGCACATCAATTGGCATGCGAGAAATCTCTACCCATGAATGACAACCAGGCTGTAGCTGTAGGCTCCACACACGAACACTTCTCGGTACATTAAGCCGGTTCTTCTCCACAGCTGCCACCAATCCAATTCCAATCCCTCCATCGTTAGCCAGTATTTCCACCAGATTTGGAGAACGCAGGAAGCGGCGCATCGGAGGTTGAATCTTTGACCAGGAATTTGACATCGGATCAAAAACCAGAACAGCATATGGTGAAACACTCATGCAGTACAACTTACCACCGCCACCAAAAACCATGCGGTTCGGTTCGATGCTACACAAACGAGGCAGAGGGCTAGAGAGATTCCATGGAGAGAAGGTAGGGGTAGCATCAGCGAAAAAGAATTCTGAAGAGAGGTTTTTGACGGAGAAAGGAGAGATGAGGTCGTCCCCAGCGATTACAACAGAGAGAGATGATGGGCCCACTGAAAGACCGACAGCAGGAGAAAGCCGCGGCGTGGGGGTCTGCGGGAGGTACGCAATGAGTTTGGATAGTGGGTTCACAAGAAGAAGGGTTTTTGGTCCCGGTGAAAGAGAAAGAAAGCATAGTAAACCACCGGATGAGGCAGCAGGAGCGATGGGGACGTTGCAAGGGAGGAGAACGGTGAGGGGGAGATGATGCCATGAGAGGGAGGCGGGGTCAAGGAGGTAGAGAGAGAAGGGGTTAGAATTGGGGAAGAAGGCGAAGGAGGGGCGGAGAGGGGAGAGGAGGAGGTGGGAATGAAGGAAAGAAGGGGAGAAGAGGAGGGAATGGATACGGCGGGAGAGGAGCTGGAAGCGAAAGAAGGCCGGTGTTGGGAGGAAATGGAGGATGCGGTCGAACAGGGATGGTGGAAGGTGGCACCAGATGTTAGGGTCTAGGCCGCTGTTTGAAGAGGAGGCGAAATTGGGGTTTCTTTTGCTCATGCTCATGGATATGTCTTGTTAGGGTTAAAACAGCAGCGTGCCATACATACATACAAGGATTTTTAAAAGGTCAATGGGGAGGTTGAATAGAGACAAAGATATATAGTTGACTGAATTAATACTCCATGCTGTTTGTATTATATTACTCAGTGCTACTAAATAGAGTAACTAGAGATGAATGATGATGAATGAGGAGTGATTAGTAGCTAGGAGTTGAGAAAAAGACAAAACATTAAAAAAAACAAAAAAAATGTAATGATAGTTGGGGAAGAAGAAAGTACAAGCCGTATCAGGTAACGCGACGTGAAGTAGCCAACTCATGCACATACAAGACAAAAACAACATTTAATGGATGTAACATATATTCATTCATTAATTACAGACCATGCTTCTTCTCCGAAATTTTGTCAGTTACCACCGAAGAAAATCGAAATGAAATGAATACCACCGGTTATCATTTTTTCTATTCGTATCACCTATGCAGATTCAGTTCGCGCACCAAATTAGACTGGTGCGCAGACTGAAGAAGGGACAAATAGCCTCCCAGGTATCTGACTCAAGCAAATTGCAACGGCCAGTCCAAATTAATTCTATATGGGCCAAACTCAATCCGGTGCCTATTGAGACTGTAGGGGTCTGTTTTGAGATTCGTGCCATGTTAAATAGGTTGTCCGATCGTAATTTGCTTGAGTCAGGTAACCTGAGGTGATGTGAATTCTTGGGGAAGTGCACCGTTTGGTGCACGGACTGAAGAGGCGCACCAAATTAATTTTTTTTTTATTATTATTTTGGTGCGCACCCTCAGTAAGCACACCAACTCTTTTTTTTTTTTAGTTCTGTTCTGAATTGTTTGAAATTTTTGGACTAAATTTTTTTTTTGTTCTATTCTATTTTGTTATGTGGTATTTATAATTATATGTTCACATAACATTTGACGGTGAAATTGTAGAAAATAAAACACACTTGTTTAACAAATAAAATTTTGGACTAAATTTGAACTAAAAATTACTACAACAAATTATACGTACAATCTGAGCAGCGTTTTGTACTAAGTAAGTTGGTGCGCAAATTGATACAAATTATATGCACAATTCGATCAACGTTTTATACTACAAATTATACGCAAAACAGAAAAAAAAATTTAGTCTAAAAATTTCAAACAATTCAGAACAGAACTAAAAAAAAAAAAAATTGGTGCGCTTACTGTGGGTGCGCACCAAAAAAGTAATAAAAATTAATTTTGGTGCACCTCCCCAATCCGCACATCAAGCGGTGCTCTTCTTCAGTCCACGCACCAGTCCAATTTAATACGCAGACCTAAAGAAAAAAATGAGTTGAATGGTATTGATTTAATATTAATTTTCTGGGATGCTAACTAAAAAATTTCGGCTTCTTCTTTTAAGTCCTTCCTGGCAGCGCTTGAGAGTTGAGACTTGAGATACACCATGACCAAGTCAAACAAAGATCAAACTGCACTGCATCAGTCCTCAATTAATCTCTACAATTATAATAGTTACAATCAAAACAATTCACCATAATTTATATTAACATATCAGGTTCTGTCGCAAGTATTGAATTTGCATTTTGTTACATATTTTCTTATACACATATATCTAAGCGGTGTTTAAATGGTCTGTTCGGTTGAAATCGAAGTAAATAATCAAACTAAACTTTTTTTGAGTTCTAAAAAATTGAATCAAAATGAACTGATTAAAATTATCAACAGATTAAGAATCGAATTGAACAAACCGAAGTAAATTTTGGTTTATTCAGTTCGAACTGAACTAAATCTATTGATCCTACTATTAACAAAAGGTATGCATTTTCATACACAAATTGTTTAAATCCATACAAAATATGTAGATGTTTTTAAATATTTAACCAAAATGAAAGAAAGGAAACAATGATTGAATCAAATAAAATATAAATCATACTTAAACTATTATAATTCGGTCAGTTCGATTTAGTCGGTTTTGAAAATTTTAAACTGAACAGATCCATTAAATTAAAATAATTCAAAAATTTAACCGAACCAATCCATTTAAACTGAAATTTTTAGTTCAGTTGAAAATTAAACAAACCGAACCGTTTGAACACCCCTGCATATATCAATCTCTATAAATTTACAAATGACTGCATACAAAATCAGGAGCTTGGACAGTTGGATTCAAATAGGTTCAGAGTAGGCATGATTTCTAGTTTATGGTTTAGTCTAGGGGTGATTAATGAGCGAGTTTGAGCGAGTTGGGGTATGCTCATGCGCGGCTCATTAGCTTAATGAGCGAGTTGATAATGAACGAGTCACGAGTTGATAATGAGCGAGTTGTGGTATTCTGCAATACATTCCTTTATTAATTGGACAACCTCTTCATAAATCTCAAGTAATAAAGTGTTCACAGGTAATTATGAAAAAATAATAATAATTAAAAGAAAAAAACTCAAAATGGTGTTTTTGTTTGGTAAATGAATAAATTTATGCCAAAGTTTTGTATGTTGCATAAAAATGTTACTTGAATAGATCTCAAGTATTTTTACCTAACTTATTTGGGTTTGATTCAAGGAATTAGATGTGGCAGGATTTATGTAACTCAGTTCTTAATGAGCGAGTTGGGGTATGCTCATGCTCGGCTCATTAAATTAATGAGCGAGTTATAACGAGTTGATAATGAGCGAGTTATTAATGAGCTTTTAACGAGCGAGTTATGAGCGAGTCACGAGTTATGAGCAATTTACTCACCCCTAGTTTAGTCTATAACTTTGTGAGCATTGTTAAACAAGTTTATCTAATTTTGTTGGAGTTCAATATTTTTTTCATTCCAACTCATTTTTTTCCCACAACGAAAGAAATATTACTTTACATAATAAAATGTCCTTTTAAATTAATTTCTCAGTTAAAAATTGAAGTCTTAAATAATAATCATGGATACTTATTATGGATGAGATTAGAATATTAGATAAATTTTAGAGAAATAATAATTTACACTGACCGATTAACTTTTTGAGAAAAATAAAAAACTTGTTTAATTCAATTCTGATTTTTTTTTGAGAAAAATTCCGTTCTGATTACACATAAGCAATTGTAGAGGAGTTATATACCAAAGAACCTTTTTGTGAACTCCAAGGTCAGGTGAGGTATTATTCCCATGAAACTGAACATAGATATGTAACGTGTTCCATACCCCAAAAAGAAATGAAATTTGAGGTGATTAGGAGATCAGACTGTGGGTCCTACATTCATATGTCCAATCCTGTGTTAGCACGGTATGCAAGTAATATTTGCCTAGTCTTGTTCTACGCAGTACAAAGAGAGAGAGAGAGAGAATTACTTTTGATTTTTAACAAGCCACTTTTTTAATTATTTTTCTTACAGCCGCAAAAAATCCGGCCTGAAAAATGTTGATCTGGGTTATTTGTCGCAGTCTTTCTAATAAATCAAATTATATAGCATTTCATCTATTTTCAAATAAATATATAAAATATATCTAATATTTCAATACAAAATATAAATAAATTATAACATTTTTTGTTTTTTAAAACCGAAAATTTATTTTTTGGTTTTGGAATTCCAAAATCAAAACATGAAATTTATTTTCCGGTTCTGGAATTTCAAAACCAAAACTGCAAATTATTTTTGCAGTTTCGGAATTCCAAAACCGGAAAATAAATCTGCTGTAATTCCGCCTAAAACCGGGAAATAACTTTGTGGTTTAGGCAGTTTTCGAAATCTTGTCAAACAGGGTGCAGATGTTAAAATTCAATATTTTTTTGGATATTAATAAAAATTTCGGTGGTTGTTCACGCGTCATTTGTGAATCTTATAAAGTCAATTAATATCAATATATATATATAGAGTATGGCTAATGTGCTTCTGGAAGCATTTCGGCCTCGTGCTTCCGGGGGCATATCTTAGTGTTTGATGTTCAAACAACAAATTCAAACCGTTAGATGTTCAATCTATATTAAAATCTGCTTGGAGACCAAATTTTACATTTTTTTGAATTTTTTTACTATTTATTAAGCCACTTTAAAAATTCCAGATCCGGGTGAACAGTAAAAACAATCTGGACATATGATCTGGAATTTTCAAAGTGGCTTAATAAATAGTAAAAAAAATTCCAAAAAATGTAAAATTTGGTCTCCAAGCAGATTTTAATATAGAGATCACATCTAACGGTTTGCATTTGTTGTTTGAACATCAAACACTAAGATATGCCCCCGGAAGCATATTGCTGAAGTTCTAAAGAAAGCACGTTAGCCATACTCTATATATATATATCATAACAATTATTAACTTGGTATGCTCAAAATGAACAAGTTAATTGTTGTTTTAATTCAAGGACAAATCTATTAAGAGACATGTGCAGGCAAGTGTGAATCTTTAAATTTTGATATTGTTTGAAATAATTAATGATAATTATCCTTTAAGATTCAACACAGTTAAAACATTAATGTTAAATAATCTAATTAAGCCTAAAAAATGTATCTTATTCTTAACAAAAAAGAAAAGAAAATGAGAATCATATTAATTGTAGGATCTGGGTGCAAGAAAAAAAAAAGATGAACACTGAAGGCATGATTACATATGGCTAGGGACCTAGTAGGCTGTCAAACTCCTATGATGGAAGGAAAGCTCAGATTCAGAGATGAGATTGAAATTGAAGGCATGGAAGTCACAGTTTGTCTGTTGCCATTTTGTATCTACAGTCAGTGTCTTTCATTACTCTCTCCCTCTACACTCTACAGTATTTCTACTTTTGTTAAGTTTTTGGGTCCTTTGTTCTTTCTTTTATTGTTCCGCTTACTGCCACTAACTGAAATACCTTTTTTATTTATTTATTTCTCGGTGTCTGTTCCTTTAATTTTTATTTTAATCTTGAGTCTCCAGTGCCGTATACTACTTAATTAATGCACTAGTTATCTTAGATCGATCTTATTTTACAATGGATGTATGCAGGAGCGGAGCCATGAACTAGGTAAGTTGAGAGTACATGGAAATCTATTATATAAAAAAATTATGCTGACTATATAGAAAATTATAAATAAATACAAAAATTTGAAAAAAAAAAATAATAGAGATCAATTGACTCCATTTGTCCTTAATACCTTTGCCCAATTTGTACACACTGGATATACAATTTTAGCAAGAATAACACCAAGTTATGTATTCATGCACTTTGAACATATGAATTCATATGTTCAATAAATACATTCAAAACGGTCCGAATGTATCCACCAAGTAATGTATTAATGCATTTTGCAAGAACGGTGTCAACGGTCTGAATTTATTCATTGCACATCAGGTATTGGTGGATACATTCAAAACAGACTCCTATATCTTTCATGGGCACCGGATTGAGTTTGACCGGCTGAAATAAATCTGGGCCGTCCGTTATTATATTTCACCTTAAGGTATAATTCAAAATTCGGAAATAATTCGGATATAATTCACGAATAATTCGAAATTATACATTGAGTTCGGACCGCATATCTTAGTCCCATAAGAGAGCAAAAAAATAAATCGAGCAAAAATTAGGAAAAATTTGCGAATAATTTGTAAAATTCAGAAAAAAAAAGTTCGTAAAATTCGCAAATAATTCGGGAAACTGAATAACATGGGAATTAATTTGTCAATAACTCAACTCCGAATTATTCGCAAATCTTATTACTAAGCAGGCGAGTAGTTTGACCGCTTCAGATTTTACATGGTCAACGATATTTATGTATAGAGAGGCACGGATTTATAAAAATTTTGTTAAAGGGGGCTTTAATTATACCAAAGTACGTACTGATTTGATGTGAGAATACAACTGTCCATTTTTTTAAATTTTTTTTACAATTTAATTAAGAAAATATACAAGTACATAGAATGTATCTTACATATATATTTTTTTTTATTTTACATCAATGATCGATGTGGTGTTTGACCCGTGTCTTCAGTAATAAGCAGCGTTACATGCCCAATATTATTAATACATTTACTGAATATCTCTATTTGTGTGCAAATTCAGAGAGTTTTCAGGGTGCCGATTGAGAAATTTTGATATATATATTTGTTATATAAGAATTGGCAAACATGGACGCAAATGGAAAATTGGCAAGTAAATCCCTTGACATTAATTTTGATTGGTGTTTTAATTTATTTTCGGAAAACGGGGAGATGTAGCGATTTATATAAAAATAGGCCCAATAACTTTTTTTTTTATTGATAAGTTATTGGGCTTAGCTGCATTTCCCATTCTATCTATCTTATTAGGGCCTGTTCGGCGCAAAAAGAGGAATGAACGTGGGCACAGGAATTGAACTAAATTTTACTGTGCGCGTGGGGAAAAAAAATTCAATCGGAGTGAATTTTTTTTTTCCCACGGACACAGTAACGTGCCAAATAGGCCCTTAACCTATTTCCTATCCCACATTTTTCATTTCTTCTTCTTCTTTATCTCATGTATTTTCTTTTTAACCCCTTTCCAAATCACAGTAGGGCATTTTCAAATCAGTTATATCCAATAACCCAAATTAGTTTTGTTACTATATATAGACCATGCTCAACTTTAAATTTATACAAAATTAAACACTAAACAATGTAAAAATGTACATATTTTACATTTAACGATGCTAAAGATGTACAAATTTATTCTATCAAAGAGTATGCTGGGCTGGGCCAGGCTGGGTTGACATGGGACTCATATACTGGGCTGGCTTCTGTTTCCATTGACATATTAATTAATAAATAAATGAATAAATACGGGCTACTCATCTTCTCGCATAAGCAAATCTAACAATTACATTCATTACATTGAATAAATTTTCATCTCTGTATTTCTAATTTCAATTTGTGAAACATATTAAATATTTGAATATACATATAATTTTTTTATATTTTTATAATGTATTGTCTTGTATTTCTAAAATTGATAAAAAAAATTATTTACAAACAGTAATTTGAAACTTTTAGAAAGATTGCTCCATTTTGAAGTCATGAATCTTGCTCGTGCACTTCGATTATTGCAATCTTTGAATCCGTTCGAATTTCTGGTTATATATTTTTGTTATATATTTTGAGGATATGCAGGGTACATGGTATATGCTATACAGTATATCATATCTATCTAAGATATAAAAAAGGAGCTATTTTGAGCATATCTCTTAACACTGGCTAATTTTGGGACTAATTGGAATTTAGTGGCCATACATGTGGCATCAGTCTCCGCATTATCCGGAGCCCTTCAAACTCTCTAACCAGGCCTTGATCGATCGATACTTGTATAAATAGACGTTCAAGTCTTCAGTGTTAACCACCTCATAAATTACATCAATTAAGAAGACAAATCCAGTTTCCGAATTAACTTATTCGATCTCTTACTTAAGTTTTTCCAAGATCACTATGTCGAACGAGCAGGCTTTCAACTCTGGCAAGACCATGGGCAAGGCTGAGGTATGCCAGTTTAGTTAATAATTCCTGATATGATCAGTTTTATATATTTTGCAAGCACATTTGATCATGGATTGACAAATTTTGAACCAAATTAATTATTCATTGGTGCAGGAGAAGACGGATAATCTGATGGGCAAAGCCTCCTCAGCCGCATCCAGTGTCACCGAATCAGCTACGCAGGTCCAAATATATCCATGCCTCAATTAATTCATTTATAATCTTTTTTTTGTCATTTTAACTGTTTTTCTCTTGAGTTCTCAATTAATCTTACTTGAAAACAAGGTACTCATCATCTGATCTTGGTTTTATATATTTCATTATTATTCTATGTTATATATAAAATTTACCATTTCTGTTTTCAGAAGGGAGAAGGAATTAAGTGCGCGGCACAAGATGCAGCAGGGACAGTGAGCGACAAGGCATCTGGTGCAGCGGATTCCATCAAGAGCAACTTCAAATGATAAAATGCAACTTGAAGAAGAATTCAATTCCAGGGCTTTTTAATTGCATTTATATTTATATTCTGCTTTTCTTTTATGAATGAAGTTTTCCAGTTTAGAGTTGGTTGTCATTAATTAGTTTGCTTTGCTTTGTGAGGTTCATTAAAAGTTTGTTTGTATGTGAGCCTTGGTCTTCCTTTTGAAAGTGAAGTGAATATATAATTTTAATTATTATCCATATCTTGATGATGTGCAAGCTTGAGGAAAAAAAATATAACACAATGGATTAGGAACTAGAATATTAAAGAGTACTCGGTCCTAATTAGCAGGCTGAAGGGACTGTTTAAGAAGAAAAACATATATTAATTAGATCTAAATTGCGTTAATTTAGATCGTGTTTGCCTCTAACATATATTAACTAAAAGACCTCTTATACCCAACCTCTTCACTCACCGTAACCAAGCATGCATATGATATGGTGAAACACAACCTCATATGCTACTGCACGAGATTTCCCAACCAATACAATTAGTTACCGTATAGCGCATAAACAGTATCTAAATACAGAGAGTGGCTAAGGTCAAAGTGGTATGACCAAGGCCTTGGTGCTACCAATTAGTTTTTACAATTTTAAAGTTCAAATAGTCGATCCAAACTGTTAGATGTTCAATCTATATTAAAATCTGCTTGGAGACCAAATTTTACATTTTTTGGAATTTTTTTACTATTTATTAAGCCACTTTGAAAATTGCTGATCACATAGTTCAGAATTTGGTTGAACTGTTTTTACTGTTCACCCGGATCAGCAATTTTCAAAGTGGCTTAATAAATAGTAAAAAAATTCCAAAAATTCCAAAAAATGTAAAATGTGGTCTCCAAGCAGATTTTAATATAGATTGAACATCTAACGGTTTGAATCGACTATTTGAACTTTAAAATTGCAAAAACTAATTAGTAGCACCAAGGCCTTGGTCATACCACTTTGACCTTAGCCACTCTCTCTAAATACATATGCGAGATGTCGAGACAGCTAGGGTACCTAAATTGCTTTCCAAGGGACAATTCTATTTATGGATCATGCTAATTTCTACGAACTATATTGCTCCTAAAATTTATGTTTGCACAAGCCATGGCCAGTCCTAAAATATAACAATAGGCCAAAAAAGACTAGGTATGTTGAGTCTCCAGCATTAATTTATGTAAATTAAATCATCATCATCATCATCATCACATCATCATTGTTATTCTTAAGTTCACCAAGTTCCTTTGTGAACTCAAATCTAAAATCTATCGGATTGGCTTCAAACAAAGAATCCGAACCGTTAAAACTCTTCTACCTTACGAGTGATGTGTCTACATGTGAAAATTTTAAATTTTCAAATTAATTTAGTATAAAGTCAAGCTGTCAAAACTAAAAGGTTTATATATTAATTTTAATGCATTCATTTTTTTGAACTTTTTTTGACCACTTGACTTCATACAAAATTAATTTCAAAATTTAAAATTTTCACATGTAAATGCATCACTCTTAAGGTAGAAGGGTTTTAACGTTTCGGATTCTTCATTTAAATCCAATCCAATAGATTTTAGAGTTGAGTTCACAAAGAAATTTAGTGAACTTAAGACCACCCTAGTTCTAATCGGCCTTTTCTCTCTTTCCTGAGTATAATTCAGTATACAGCTATTAGTGTTTATCTGGAATTGAAAATCAAATTGGCGTTGGCATTAAATTCTTGGACCATGAACAAGGCCACGACGGCAATGACGATGTACGGCAACCAGTTTATTTTTATTTGTTGCAATAAATAAAAATAAAATAAAATCTATACTAGCGAGTCTCGATGTCATTTCAATATTTCATACAAATGCTGAATTATTCATCATTCTCGCAACACAATTATACAACGCTTTCTCTGCCTAGATACGTTGAACAATTAAGTGTTTCAATAATTCTACTGAAAATAAATTCGAAAAGAAATAACAAAATAAATTAATTTGTTCACAATAAACAAATTTGTTGAATGACCTCCAATAAAATTTCCTTAAAAAGGACTATTTCGATTTCAAATAAAAAAAAAACCATAACTGTGAAAGATCAGAAATTTTAATTCAATTTTTAAGACTTCAAACCATCTTTTTTGGTCTGAACACGCCGGATACCAACTTTTTCCAATAAATAATGTAGATCTATTTGCGAACACTCTGGAATGGGCTCATAATAAGAAAATGGAGTTTTCTATCAAAAGTTACGCTTATTTAAACTCCGAATTTTCATTTGCATTCTTATTAATTGGATTTCTTCAAGCTGCAAAGTAATTCAAATTTATTCAAATAAATTAATTTTCACACAAATTACTTGTTAATAAATTTTTTTGTAATTTTGGAATTACTCAGCATTCTTGTAATGTGAAAAAAGTTGAATAATTCAACATTATGTTTCTTGCCGGTTTGTGGTATCAAATGAGATTTGAGAGATTCGCTGGCACAAATTTTATTTTATTCTTTTTAATTAGCCCTCGGGGTAACCATGCACCAAACCCCTCCTAAACCCAAGCACTCCAAAGGGCCTCCACGATAGACCATGTCCATTCTGTCTTCTATATTTATTACTGGAAAATTTGAAAACATTTTCATTATTGGAAAATATAAAAAATATTCGAGCTATGCATTTAATGTTGGGCAAAACTAGAAAATCTAGATAAAGGAGGGTTAAAACATAAAACATAAAATGTAAAACTATAATGTACTAGTGGAATTTGAACTCAATTGCAATTTGTAACTTTAACCACTAGATTACCAGGAAATATTTATTATTTTATAAGGAGAGAAGAAGAAAATTCAATTAAATTTTAATATACATAATTAAAAATTTTTAAATTGGCTACACTAAAATCTATCCCTAGTTGTAAATGCTTGAGAATTCAGTCCCCTCACTTTATGGTTTGAGATTAAATCTCAGCCACTTTGAGATTCGGGCTAGTGCAGGGGCAATATTATTGGGCTCTGAAATTCGTGCCAAGTTAAAAAGATCAATCCGGATCCACTAATTATAAAAGATTCTCTTTTCGGATCCACTAATTGTAAAAGATTCTCTAAAAAGGTAATAAACTAGTACTGGTACGATATTGTTTTATGATAAATTTTGTATATTAGAAGCTATCTTTAAACAACTTTGTTTTAAGATAGATTCTAATATACAAAATTTATCAGAAAACAATATCGTACTGACTTACACCGCATTTTAAAACACTGATCAATATAAATAGTAGGAATGGAATAAAGATCTTTACTTACTGGTAGTTTCATATATCCAAAAGGGGTATCTACATCAATGGAATATGTAACCAGCACCTCTACCCTCAGCCTGAACAAAATTTGAAATAATCATCATGCTAATTCCCTGCTTCTCAATCCTCCATGTTTCAGTGAGCTATCACCAGACCCCATGCTGACATTAGTGAGCCAGACTTCATAGTCTAATGCATTTTGTGCCAGATCAAAATCAATTTTATTCTCCAGTTTCAAATTCACGGGCAACAGTTTCTTCGAAGGAGAACTCAAATTTTAGTTGTTTGACAGTCCACATTGGGCTGTTAAAATAATAGGTACTGCTCCAGTTTTTCCCAATGGAATAGTTACTCTAATAACAGGCACAACAACCAGCAAGTGCTCTTGATACCCTATAAATTTAACCACTGGTACATTGGCCTCTCAATCATGAGCGAGAATTGTACCATTCTGGTATAAGACCTAATACCAGCTTCCTCCCATTGCTCTCAATCGAAAAGTCGACGTAAACACGCACAAACACACCCAAAAAGAAATTCAAGACAACCTGAATAGCAATGGAGTATATTACCTCAATTGGTCTGATCATAATATTAGCATAATGCATAACTTGTACTGCAAAGAACTGTGGTTCTTTACCAGAATTTGACTTCATTTCATCAGACACATAATCAGAAATCAGATAATGAAACCACACAAACTGAAAGTTAAAAGTTACATATTATATAGATGTACCTCCACAAATGAAATGCAAATTCCAGACCGAAAAAGTACATAATACCAGGTTCCAGACTTTTAGTACTAAAACAAGCAGTAACCCCCTAGAATAAAGTATTTAATGAAATAAAAACAAAGACATCCATATTATCAAAGCATACATAACTGTTCCACCAGGCTCTCCATATTATTCACCGGTCTATAATCTCGCATCCATTACTGTAAAATGCAACAACAATAAATAAACAGGTATAAGCAACTTACCCAAGTTTTTCAAAAATAACTACACATACTATTACTTGTTCTCAAAATAAAAGGTGCCAACGTTGTGTGGTAGTACCGAGTACCGACTATATCAGATATACAATATTGGGGGAATTTCATGGATACCCCTCAAAAAATTCCAAATTACGTTCTCCCCATCTAAAATTTATAATACCATATTTCCTCTTCTAAATTTCAAAAACTCACAAAATTTACCCATTTTATCGTCTTTTCTATTAAAACTCAATTTAAATTTATGAAGTACCCAATTAACCCTTTATAAAAAATAAAAAACATGTAGCATGTTTAAGAAAAATGTCAATCTTCTAAGTAGACAATTTCCGAGAGCAAATAGTTCATTTCTCTACTTCTGACGCTTACACAAGCATATAGCTAAATGTCACTTGTGTATGCGTCGGGAGTAGAGAAATGAACCATTCGCTCTCGGAAACCGACCATTTAGAAAACTGAATTTCTGTTAAACATTCTACACATTTTTTTTTTATAAAGACATGGGTACTTTTTAAATTTTAAAATGAGGGTTAATAGAAAAGGCAATAAAATGGATAATTTGTGACTTTTCAAAATTTAGAAGGATAAATATGATATTATAAATTTTAGAGGAAGAAATACCTAATTTCAATGTTTTTGAGGGATATACATGAAATCCCCCCTGCATTGTTACATCATATATGATAAGCTTACTTATCCAGTAACCTAATCCCACCATAAACTAAAAAAGCGATACATGTCCAGCACTAAATCAGGTACGAACTATGAACAAATAAAAAAGTTTCCCCAAACTATAATACAAGTATATTTACCTCGTCATCGTCATCATCGTCATCATCCTCTTTCTTCAGCTTAGTTGTACCGCCTTCCTTAATGATCGGTAATTTCATATGCCCAAAAGGGGTATCCGCATCAATATTCCCTTTTATAGTGTAACCAGTACCTCTCCCTCTAATCATGTCCCACAAGGCTGACCCAAAGTCCTTTGGCCTGAAAGAAATTGGTATAATCATCTTGCTTATTCCTTGCTTATCAATCTTAGTAGATTCTGTGAGCTCAGCGGATCCCACACTGACATCAGCAAGCCAGATCTCGTAATCCAAGGCATTTAGCCCCAGATCAAAATCGTTCTTGTTCTCCAGCTTCAAATGGAGATCTGCATTTGTTTGCTCAAAGGAGAACTTTTTAAATTTGATTTTTTCAACATCCACATCTGGTTTGTACGGTATCGGTATTTCACCAGTTTTCTCCAATGGAATAGTTATTCTACCAATAATCGGCACGTCTACCAACAATGCAACTCTAACTTTATACGGAATGATGCTTCCTGGCTTGATATCACTGTATGTATTCTTAATATCATCAAAGATTAAAACCACTGGTATTTTAACAACTTCAGAACCGTGAGCATGAATTGTACCCGCATCCGGTATCAGACCCGATACCAGCTTCCTCCCATCACTCTCAATCAAATAGTCGATATCAACCAGAGGGATTGGAACAGGGTTAGGGTTCTTGATTGTGATATCAACAACTATCTCGGCCTTGTGGAGGCTTATGTGCGGGATATGAATGCCGCTGACATCAGCATCTGGCTTACCGAAACCGATTGCACCCTCAATTTTTTCACCTATGTCATGAAAGAAATCTTTGACCTTTTCAATGAAGCCTTCCTTCTCTCCTTCTTTTTCTTCTTCCTTCTTTTCTTTATGATGTTCCCTGTCGGTGGTCTCAGATGAAGACATGGTTGATTGAACTGAATAAATGCAACTGTTGTATCAGTGATGCGGTTGATGTATTATCTTAAAAATTATGTAAGTCTGAAACCTAAAAGAAATTGCTTACATAAGCTCAATGAGCTCGGAAGTATGCAAATATTCACCCCAATTGTTTGCTTAGATCTATACCCCCATATATTGGTTAACAAAAATAAAAACTCAAACCAGTAGTCTTCCCAGAAAGGAGAAAAAAAATAACTACCTGATTTGTAAGTAATGTCAACATCTGTTATAGTTAAGAAATTTAGTGGTTCATAAAGAAACATGCTTGATTTCAAATTTAGAAGATCTAACAAAACCTTTCAGTTTAGGGGTATATATTTTGCAGTTTCCATCCAAACAACACAAGAGATTTCTGTACTATGATACAAAATTATTGCCATTGCTCTTCTCGATTGGATCAATTTAATCAATGGAAGGTAAATGCACATGTAATCTTATAAGTACTAACCACAAAAACAATAGCAGGATACCAATTGTTGTTTAAAACCACACAAAGAAGAAGTCAACAAATGATTATTAATAGTGATTATCGGATAAAACCTTGATCTACACAAAAAAACTAAACTGTCAAATGTACACATAAAAAGTATCTGTCACCCAATCAGAGAAAGTACTAATAATTTGGAGTAAGATTAGACCAAATAGAAAAAAATAAAATGAGAAACTTCAGACCAAAATGCTACGTGTATTACAGAGACAAAACACAAGCTGTCATTTCCCACACAAATCAAATACTGTTTAGTTTTCCTCAAAGCTCTAAAGCTTGTATAAGCAAATCGCAGAATAGATCTATCTAGGATCTAGTGTTTTTTTTTTTGAGAGAGAGGAAAAAAACAGATGAGATCAAGACGCGATTGAAATCAAATGCCTCAATCAATCAATTTTATATAGATGCCAGTTACAATGGTGGTAAAATAAAGAGAGGATCGATCATACCTTGAGAGAAATTGAGAGAGAAATAGAGAAGGGAGCGACTGATCGGAGAAGACCTTTATCGGAAGGGAGAGCTCATAAGACTTTCAATTTTATATGCAAATATTTCACACACGTCCTTGTTCTTCTTTATAATTATATTATTAGTAGCCTGAGCTAGTGTTTTGGAAAAAGACCGGCCAGTCCCGTGCACCGGACCCGTCCCGGACCGGGGTTAGGTACGGTCTGGTCCGTGGACGGGCCGGTTTGGTTTTCTTCCCACAGACCCTGACCTACCCCCCTTCTTCTACCCGTGGACCCGACCCATCCTGGATCGGACCAGACCCGACCCGAACCGAACCCGAACCCGCTGCACCCGTGAGCCACGCATACACCGGCCAGTGAACCACGCCCGCGCCCGTGAGCCGCGACCGTGAACCGGACCCGCACCCGTGAGCCGCGCATACACCGGCGCAAAATTGGTTTTTTTTTTTGGCATCGGTATTCGAACTTGGGACCTCTCTCAATACAACCAAAACCTTTAACTACTCCGCCACAGTTTAACTTGTGATATATTCTAATAACTTTAGTATTTGATCTATTCTTAGATAAAGCCTTTAAACACTCCGCCAGAGTATCAAGATTCGTGCTCCAAAGTATTAGACAAGTGTATATACCTGCCAGAGTATCAAGATTCGTGCTCCACAATTAATGATTAATAGTTTAATACTACTGTTCTGTCTGGAACGCACATTTTTTATTTTAATTCGAAATAAATTAAACTTTAAAGTTTATTTAAGGTATAATAACTGTTATATATCTAAAATATTTCTATAGAAAGCTAATATACCAATATTTCTAAAATATTTCTAAAGAAGCTTCGATCAAAATATTTAAATTGAACAACTGAGGAGGAACTAGAAAATTTAAATTGTAGAGCTCAAATTTAAAATACCTAATTAATGCACGTGATTAGAATTTAAACCCAAATCTCTACAATATACATAATTTAAACCCAATCTTAAGACAATAAAATAATAAAATGGTAATATACATAATTAAAAAATTAAAATTATAGGAGTGATTAAGCATCTCTTGGCTTGCCTTAAGATTCGCACCTGCGGAACAACTAATACTAAGATTCATATATAATCTGAATGTCAAACCAATAAAAAATGAATTGTAAAATAATAATGCAACATAGGTCTTGTATCCTAATTAAGTCTTAAGAATAATAATGCAACATAGCTAATAAATTGAATATTGTAATTAAATAATGCAACCTAGCTATTTTATAATAGGAAAATAAGGAAAATAAGTCATGAAAGGTTATTCATCATGTTGACTAGTCAATTAATAACAATGAAGGTGGCAACAATGTTCCATAAATAACATTTCTTATTTCAAAATTATCAAACAAGCTTAGAAAGTATAAATAATAACTAAGAATATGTATATATTTTACCTAGAACTATTGCTAATTTAAAATTTATTAACACAAATATTGACAACATATTTTACCTAGAACTATTGACAACATATTAACTTAACACAAATACATGTAACTAGCTTATAATTTTAAAATGAAACACTAACAATGTGACATATTTTGAAATAGAACTAGGGTATTATATTCAATATATCTTTATGCTATGTCATATTAATAAAAAATGATAACATTTAATGCAAGTATTTTACAATGATTATTGGAATTTTTGAGTTTGGGGACAATATGATGAATCAATCATTTCTGAAGGTATTTATATCATCTGGTATGGATCAATTCAAACGAATTGGATCGAAATCCCCAAAGACTGGGATCAGTGTGCAATCTTGTGCAATAATTTGTGTAAAATTTAGTCACTAATTATATTTTCATATAAAAAAATATAATGAGCAATTCAGATTAACTGTTCGAGGTTAATTGTTTTTAAATCAATTGTTCAAAAATATAATGAGCAGTTCAGATTAATTGTTTTTAAATCAATTGTTTTAAAATAATTCGGTTTTAAAGATCAAATAATTCGTCATTTTTTCCTAAAGCAATTGATTTAAGGAATTTTTGTAATATCAAAACCGAATGTTGTAATATAAAAAAAATGATCTAATTCGGTTTTGTTTTTAAATCAATTGTTTTAAAATAAATCAGTTTTAAATTTTAATAAAAGTGTTGGAATGTCGTGAATTTTAATTTATATCGTATTATAACAAAAATTGTTCGGTTCAAATAACAAACTTATTGAATTGAAAAAAAAACCGTGTACCGGACCGGACCGTGGCCCCCCGGACCCGTGGACCGGACCGGCTCGGACCGTGAAACCGCCGGACCCGTGGTTTGATCACGGGCCGGGTTTGGCCTTTGAAAACCGGACCCGTGGACCCGTCCAACCCGCCGGACCCATGGACTGGGCGGGTTTGGACCGGACCGGACCGACCCGCCGCGTTTTCAATTCACTAGCCTGAGCCAAGTGTTTGGAGCCATCCGCGTGGTCGTTTGCAAATAGTCAGTCGTCAAAATGCCACCTGATCGGATACCTGTTGTTCGAGAGACATAACAGGACGTAATTCTATAATTATTTTGAATAATAAGTAAAAATATATTTTGAAAAATAAATTAAATAAAGCATAGTTTTTGTATTTTTGTATTTTAAATATATTATTTTAGTTTTCTTAAAAAGTATATCGAGAGAGAAGCATACTTTTAAAAAAAAAAACTAACCTTGTCCTCCTCTAGCTCGCCACTGGTTAAGTGTGTCTCCTCAAATGTCTAAGGAATGCAATAATAAAGCGGACGGTTCAGATTAATCTCAACCGAAACAAACTCATTCCGGTGTCTATGAAAGTTAGAGAGATCCGTTTTGAGATTCATGTCAAAATAAAAGAACAGTCTAGATTTCATTATTGCACCTCAGGTACTTGGTGGGATTCTGAATTCCCACTGGTTAGGAGCAGTGTTGTAAATAACGGTATGCGGTCCTCGGACGGACGAAGTACCGTTAAACGATTAATCGGTGTGCGGCCGATTATCGAAATTATGCGGACAATTTAACGTTTTTATTAAATTTATGTATATATATCATAATTTATTTAACTCATTAAACTTATCAAATAAACTTAATTTAACTTAGTTTTATTATTATAACATCACACTACGCCTATTTTTTCTTAATACATAAGCATTTTACATGTGTAAGTAACACATTTATTTAATGAAAAAGTAAATTTGAGAATTAAGCTTTTTTAAATACTAATAACATATTATTAGAAAGAAATGAAACATTCCAACATAAAATCACTAAATTTAGTTTATGATAACAACTTAATTTCATAAATGAACACGTCATACTAATTGAAAAAATGACATCAATAAGTAAGAAAAATAATAATAAAAGAATTAATAAATTCAAAAGTAAGTAAGAAGAAAAAACATATATAAAAAATATTGGATGTATATACAAACACAAATAAAAACTACAGTACATGATTTATAAACCTTACTATTACACACTATCACAAAAAAAAAAAAACAATGTGAAAATAAATATTCACTGGAATAAACGGAAATAAACGGACGATTAAACGGTAAAATGGCCGATTAATCGGAAAAAACGGCCGATTAATCGTTTTCATCCACAAACAGACATCTGTTAAGTGTATTCGTAACGGTTTGACCGCCATTAATGATTAAATGGCCGTTTATCAGCCGTTAAGACCGTTTTTTACAACACTGGTTAGGAGTCATCTAACATTTTCAATTCCTATAAATCAGTTGTGCTTATTTATTTTCCAATATTGAACTTACTAATCTCCAGCCTCTTAGATCTGTTAAAGAAATTTTAAAAATTTATGATTGTTTTTCTAGTAGCATTCAATGGTCACATACATGATCAAGATCAATCATTATGATTTTTTAGAATTTATTTTAAAATTTCAAACATTGGTATAAAAATGACTTTTATGAAAAAAAGATTATGACAACAAAAACCCAGTTTAAAAAAGAACAAAAACTCAACTGGATCATTATTAATATCATTTTCAGAGAAGTTCATCCATATAATAAATAGGAAGCTGATATGAGTACCCGCAGTTGAGTACCCGCATTATACCCGCACATAAACTATCATAACTATTTTTGGGAACCGCACCTAAACTGTCATAACTGTTTTGGGGACCTAAACTGTCAAAACTGTAATTTTATTTTACAAGTATTAATAGTAACATTGTGAAGTATTTATACCTATACAAGACAAGTATTTATATCTATACAATGAACTACATATATGATATATGAATTGGGAACCATTACACTGTCAAAACTGGGGGCCATTACTTTTACACGTTTTTCAAGGTGGTTTTTTTTTCTCCGTTCAATCTAACCAATTGTTAGGACGATCTATGAGGAATTTTTCAAATCTAAAACCACGAACGTGTTCCATTTTTTTTTCTCTTTCAAATGAGATCCACGATGACATACTTTTACACGTTTTTTAAAGTATCAAATATTCAAATATGAAAAATATTCATACAAAATAGAAAGTATTCATACCTAATATATCAAATATTCATATATAATTCATCAAGTATTTATACTTAGGATCCAACTAATTGTCTCCAAGCTTCAATCCCCAGTTTTTCTCCAAAAAAACTGTCATTTGACTTGCGCGAATACTGTAAAACTCTATAACCAATACTGTAATTTCAACAACAAATCATGTATAATAAGAAGTTTAAAAGTCTAACAATCCAAGTTAGTTGGAAAGTGGTCCCCAAGTTAGTTGCAAACAGTTAGCAACTTACAAAAACACTGTACTTCCGGCTGTACTTGAAAAACTGACGGCTTCTAGAAGGTTTAAAAAACAAACCACTTTTCAAACTTGTAGTTATTTACAAATAACACTTAAAATTGTGCAAAATTAATTTTTTTGCATCAAAATTAAATTTTTTTTTCGATATTAAAATTAATTTTTTTTTTCTATTTTCTTTTTTACGTAATGTTTTTCTTCAATTATTAATATTTATATATCGATTTATATCATGTAAAATAAGACTTACATACTGTAAAATTAGCAGATACAAACTATAAAACTGACATATGTTAACAGCAAAACTTCAATACTGTAAAATAGTATCCAAATAACATATACAAGTTATAAAATTTCATTAATCACAAAATTAACTGTTTAAAATCATAAACTATAACTAACAACTGTTCAAAAACAACAACTGTAAGATGTCACCACCCATATTGTTACCACTGATAATTGTTCACAAGCACAAACAAAACTTCAATAAAAAAACATGGCTAATACATCAATACAAACATGGCTTCTTCACTTCATAACCCTCTGGTGCACATTATTCGGATGAGTGAGAAGTTTCATAGCTAGAATCACACGTTCTTTCGATATATCATCTTGCAAAAAAAAAAAAAAATAAGCAATGTTAAAAATTAGAGTTATGAACCATTAGCAGATGCAAACAATCAAAGCAACATACTGTAAAATTGTTATATATATCCTGCAAAATTGTTGATGTATCATGTGAAATTTACCATGTAAAATTGCACATAAGCTGTAAACTAAAAGTGAATCACAGTAAAAGAATACTGTAACCAAATTGAATCACAGTAAAAACTGTCTAATACATAATTTGCATTTGCTAATTTGACAGTATTGAAGGCTTATTTTACATGATATAGATCCATATATAAATATTAATAATTGTTATATGTACCCTGTAAAATTGTCCTATGTATCCTGTAAAATTGTTGATGTATCATGTGAAATTTATCATGTAAAATTGCATAAAACCTGTAAACTAAAAGTGAATCACAGTAAAAGAATACTGTAACCAAAGTGAATCACAATAAAAACTATCTAATACATAATTTGCATGTGCTAAATTTACAGTATTTAAGACTTATTTTACATAATATAGATCCATATATAAATATTATTAATTGGTATATGTATCCTGCAAAATTATTATATGTATCATGTAAAAATGTACTATATATCATGTAAAATTGTTGTATGTATCCCGTAAAATTGCACATAAACTGTAAACTAAAGTGAATACTGTAACCCAAGTGAATAATAGTAAAAAATGTCTAATACATAATTTGCATCTGCTAAATTTACAATATTTAAGGCTTATTTTACATGATATAGATCCATATATAAATATTAATAATTGGTATATGTATCCTGCAAAATTGTTATATATATCATGTAAAAATATACTATTTATCCTGTAAAATTATTATATGTATCATGTAAAATTGCACATAAGCTGTAAACTAAAGTGAATACTGTAACCCAAGTGAATAATAGTAAAAATTGTCTAATACATAATTTGCATATGCTAAATTTACAGTATTTAAAGCTTATTTTACATGATATAGATCCATATATAAATATTAATAATTGGTATATGTATCCTGCAAAATTGTTATATGTATCATGTAAAAATGTACTATGTATCATGTAAAATTGTTATATGTATCATATAAAATTGCATATATCCTGTAAACTAAAGTTAATACTGTAACTCATAGTAAAAACTGTCTAATACATAATTTACATCTGCTAAATTTACAGTATTTAAGGCTTATTTTATATGATATAGATCCATATATAAATATTAATAATTGGTATATGTATCCTGCAAAACTGTTATATGTATCCTGTAAAAATGTACTATGTATCATGTAAAATTGTTATATGTATTTTGTAAAATTGCACATATCCTGCAAACTAAAGTTAATACTGTAACCCAAGTGAATCATAGTAAAAACTATCTAATACATCATGTCTAATGCTGTTTATGAATACAAAGTGAATACTGTAAACTGTTGCACATATCCTGTATTCCCCTTCCTTAGCTTATATTTATTTTATCCCGATATGAGTTGTATGAATGATATATGTATGTGTATGTTTATTTTAGATTTATGACTGTTGCTTGTTCATTTTATTCCCGCTTCGGCTGTGTTATTTACTTATATTTGTTTAGCCTTGTGTGTCTTTGTGATTATTAGGCCTCAGTCAAGAATTTTGTAAACCTAATATATGAAGTCTACAAATCTAAGATGATTTAAGTGTTTAAAATCAATAATAATATGTCAACATTTTATAAAATAGAACTGAGTGTTTAAAACCTATAATAATCAGTCAACGGGCCTGTGCTCTAAAACCTCATCATGCTTGCAATGATTTGTGTTATCTCCACCTGGCCGTTTCCAGTACAACCTACAACAAATGAAACAAATTAGTAAAAATAAAAGCAAATTAAGTCCCTTTATGCAGATTTTCTGGTACCATTACTAGTTACGAAGAAGCAATCAAAAGGCACAAAACTGTATAGTACCAGTCAAAAAATTGATATAAATATGACTGGCATGATGCTGTTAAATCTTACCAGTCAAATAAAATAAGCTTAAAAAATTTAAAAGAGAGAAAAGATCTATAATAAGCTTATATGTGATGTATATGTAAACAACACTCTTGGATAAACATGTGTATCGTGCGCACACATGCTAACACACAAACACACACATATTTGCATGTCTGACATGTTAAATTTTTAACATGCAAGAAATCCATATAAAAAGTAGGCTTTTCTGTTCCAAAAATGATGATGATAATTGCATTATATATCTCATCATATATACCTACTAGTATACTGTGTGATACCTGAGAAAGAACACTTGCACAGTAATTGCATTTCTAGTATAAGATTATGCAAATGAAGCACCAAAAAACCCATTGCAAATCATATATTCCTGCTTAAACAATTCCATTGTTACCTGATAGACATCAGTGTTGTGATCCATGGTCAGCTGTACAACAACCAAACCTGACAAATTGTCCCGTTCATAGGCCTCGATCTGGTGCATTATCTCAACCTTTAATCTCTCTAAGTCCTCTTCGGCCCTCCTAAGCACGCCTGACTGATCGGGCTCAGCTTTCTGTGCCAGTACGGCATAGATGTATCCACATCATTTTGTTGCTTCCCCCCTCAAAAGTCAGAAATTACGGTTTAGTCCCTTATCAAATAATAAGCAAGACAACAGTAAAAGCATCGATTATCATAAAAATAGTCAAAACACCAGATTCCTCAAATTGACAGGGAGCAACCAGTGATAATCACATCATTTTTAAAATCACGTGATAATCACATCACTTATAAAATCAGAGGCTTATTTACAAATTTATCTATGATTTAACATTAACTTTTGTACCTTTGCTTTAATTACAGAAACATGAACCAAGTGCAAAAATTTAAGACCGTGGTCCTCTTCAATTGAAATCTGTAAACAAGAAACTTAAATATGAATGTTCTGTGAGGCATTTCTACAAACAGTTAATGGACAATTACTAATCCAATGGAGAATTAGAAAAATCAAATGAAATCAATTGCCTCTGCATTGCATTTTCACAACAATTGCATCCATAACAACAAAAGGAAAATGTCAAAAGTTCAATTTACCTCCAACGGCGCATCTGATGGTGCTAAGCTTCGATTTAGATCGTCTCAGATAAGGGATCGGAACGAGTGGATGATACGGTCCGAGGTTTCCCCTTTGCGCGCGAGAGGCAGTAGGCAACAATAGTTAGAAAATAGCGAGAAAATTTGATAAATACAGTCACGGTGCATCCACCAATCGGAGTTTAGATCTTTGATTGCGACGAGATCTCTGTAGTAGCGCGGATGGTCCGCATAGGGAGAGAGAGGAGATCAGAGATGAGGCTGCGAAGGTCTGACAAGCAGTGACGTTGACTGGGAGGGGCGGAGCGGATCCACGCGAGGTCGAAGTCGTTGGAGAAGAACTTGCCTTGATAGCGGAGTTGGGAGGAGGAGAGGGAAGGGGAGAGAGCAAGGCGGACGGAGCAGAGAGATCGGATCCAGGCAATTTTCGTTTTGGGGAAGAATGATCGGTAATTTATTTTGAAAAAAAATGGAGAGAGTTTAAAAAAGGAAGGTCGTTGGGTTTGACCGTTTAAAACGTGTTAGAAAATAGTTCGGGGATTTTCCGGGGACAGAACGATGGGGAACAATACCTTTTCTCTTATACTTAAGATATCAAGTATTTAAAGAAAAAAACTGGACTCATCTTTTACACGTTTTTCAAGTATTCACATACAAAATGAAAATTATTTATACCTAAATTATCAAGTATTCATATATAATTCATCAAGTATTCATACCTAAGATATCAAGTATTTAAAAAAAAACTGGACACAATACCTACTCATCTTTTACACGTTTTTCAAGGTGGTTTTTTTTTTCTTCGTTCAATCTAACCAATTTTTGGGACGATCTATGAGGAATTTTGCAAATCTAAAACCACGAACGTGTTCTATTTTTTTTTTCTCTTTCAAATGAGATCCATGATGACATACTTTTACACGTTTTTCAAAGTATCAAATATTCAAATATGAAAAGTATTCATACAAAATAGAAAGTATTCATACCTAATATATCAAGTATTTATACTTAAGATATATAATTCATCAAGTATTTATACTTAAGATATCAAGTATTTACCGAAAAAAACTGGACTTATCTTTTACACGTTTTTCAAGGTGATTTAATGATTGACAAAGTTAGTTGGAAAAGAAATCAAGTGCGGGTATAATGCGGGTACTCAACTGCGGGTACCAAAATCTTTATTCTAATAAATATTGCAAGACAAGGGGATTGGGAATTGGAAAGAACTGAAACAAAATATAGAGAAATTATCAAGGTGTGAGAGGAAATTAGTACTACCAACTTGATGGACATGTGGGTGGTCCCCACGCGGTGGAGTGACGTACAACAGACTTAAATCGTGCCACGTGATGTGCGTGAAAAGTCTTACTTTTTCCCCGAGTGACCAAGTCACCGACCATTTGGTGAATTCGTATCCTCTGCATTAACTCAAAAGGGAAAATCTTTTGAGTTAATGAATTTCGACCATCCGATCTGTCTTAGGATTTCGGGTGGACTAGATTCTCACGAATATTGAAAATCTTCCTAAGTTATAGTCAGAAGCCGGATTGGCTCCGTTTAAAATCAGACGGTTTAGATTCATTATCTCAAAAGATTCCTTTTTGAGTTAATGCAGAGGATACGCGCTCCCATTTGGTGGTACTCCTTGATTATTTCGGATTGTCTACAGCGTAGTATCGCACTTCCTGCGGATCGTGCGGCCAAAATAGCTCCCAGATTCGCATATTTTGTTTAGATTCTGATAATAGTCATCAAACGGTCGTTGTGCGCCCCCCGCGCTGCCCGCGCAGTAGACGATAGTTGTTCTTGTTCTCGGTTGCTACTATAGGATCGGATGGGATAAGGGTTGATGTAGTACATATATGCCGCGTCTCGAATATTTTTCAATTTAAGATTAATTTTTTAAACATTTATAATATTTTTTAAATAAATAAGCAAATTTTGTTCCATTTGTTTTTGCTGATAGCTGCAAAGAAACAAGAAAAATAAAGGACTATGAAATATTTTACGACGGATGCTAGAGTGGAAAAATAGTTTTGGGCTTATGCTAGAAAAAAAAAATTAAGAAAATGTTTTCCTATTCCTGTTAAAATTTGGTCCTATTTTTTTTAAGAAAGAATAATCAATTAAATCATTTTAATTTTTCAAAATTAATTCAAATGAGATTCTAAAATAGTAAATCTGTAAATATATTATGAAAAATATTAATAGTCTAATTATTGAAAGAGGAGGGATCAAGTTACAACAAACATTTTTTTCATTTTCAAAATCTAAATCGTCGATCCAAACCGTTCAACATGATCTCCACAATAAAATGTGTTTGCAGATCAAATTTTACTTTTTTTGAATTTTTTACTATTTATTAAGTATTTTACAAAAAATAGTCATATTCAGACCATTGAATTTTGTACTCATCTTAATAAATAGTAAAAAAATTCAAAAAAAATGTAAAATTTGATCTGCAAGCACATTTTATTTAGATAATCATGTTGAACGGTTTGGATCGACGATTTGAACTTCGAAAATAAAAAAATAATTGTTGTAACTTTGTTATAACTCAAATTGAAATTTACGCAATTTAATTATAGTTTTTTTTATGATATATTTAAAAACTATTAAATTGAAGTCATTGAATATATGATAAAATATACATTCATTTTCACCATTTTCTATAAACATGAATTGTCTTACAATTTTTAATTTCAAATTGAAACTTTATTTTAAATATTGTTAAAAAAATCAATAATTATTACGCGATCCTCCTTTTCTTCTAAGATATGAGTTGTCTGTACATACAATTTGCGCTACTTGGACAAAATAACGATGTAATACTTCCAAGTCCAAAAAAAAAATTCGCAAGACCAATACATATATCCACTGTTCTAAATAGCGCGCTATAGCGGCGATATAGCGTTTTTGGACCTTAAACGCTAAGTTATTGGATAAAAATGCGCTATTTCAGCTACGACCGTTATGGCGGTAATAGCGGTCCGCTATTTGCGCTACACGCTACGCGCTATAGCGCACGTTATGCTACACAGGTTTTTATTTAAAGGTCCAAACTGAATTTTTTTTCAAGAATCAATTTTTTCAATGTCCAGATTGATTTTGCTTTTAAATAGAAAAATATAGATAGTTTATATCATTATGCTTAAGTTTTTTTTAATAGAAAAAAATATATAGTTTATGTTATTTTGAATGGAAAAATAGTTTATGATATTATTAGGATATTTTGAATAGCAATTTGTTTTGTACTGATTCAATATGAATATTCTAATTTCTTAATCAATTTTGCGTTACTTATTGCTATATGGGACTTTAGATAATGTTGATAATTAGTAAAAATATAAAACATAAATTTTTAAACAAAAAATGCTATGTAGGATAGCTTTCGTTATAGCTACGCTATTCGTGATAGCTTTTTATTTAGCTGTTCCGCGATGACGCGATAATCGCTATTTAGAATCTTGCATATATCAGATCTTTATTAAGTGGTACGGTCACAATTTTAGGTTACAGAAACTCTGTCCACGTCACACGCATCTATTAAGTGAGAGCGATTGTAATTAATAGTTTTGTAGTCTCTTGAAACTTCTGATTCCGTGTACATTTTTTTTTAAAATAATGCAAATGCATGATTCGCAAATCAATATGTCAAATTTAGGGATAGTTGAACTAGAGTGTTCTCAAGTTCATCAATTTTTTTTTATGAGTTTAACTTCAAAATTTATTAAATTGATTTTAAATAATAAATTTAAACTATTGAAATCGATTTATAATTTAATTTAGTATAAAGTCAAGCAGTAAAAAAGATTTATAAAATAATTTTAATGTGTTCATTTTTATTAATTTTTTAATAGTTTGATTTTATATTAAAATTAATTCGAATTTTTAAAATTTTTACATATAAATACATAACTTGTGAAGTAGATTGGTTTCAATAATTTGAATTCATCATTTAAAATCAATCCGATACTTCTTTAAGTTAAGTTCACCTAGAGATTTAGTGAACTTAAGAACACCCTAATTCTTACTCCTATATATATTCTTTGTTTTTATAAAACTAAATATTTTTAATGTAAATATTTTTTAAAAAAATTGCATAATTGTGCAATCTCCCGTGACTAGAACACTTCGTGACGTGGACAGATATAGTGTGAAAGATTTGGGTTTAAATGTTCCCATCAGTTTTCTAATAATAGTTTTACACGTGTATGCGATATTCTTAGTATTAAATAGATACTTTCTAATATATTTAACTTGCACAAAGAAAGACAAACGTTTCATAATCGATTCTCATTGTTACAATTTACATCCAATGAGCGTCTTGTCCAATGCGTTGGCACTAAAAAAAAAAAAAACTTTGTAGATTTAATTAAAGAGTGCTAATTGGTATAATAGTCGTTGTAGTGATAAAACATGAAACTAACCAACAAAAGTGTCAAGTGTCTACCATTAATGATAAATAACTGTAAACATACTACATGTGAGACTCTCTAAAAGTAAGGCCCATAAATGAAAGAACACATTTTACTTCTATTGGGCCTTAACAGAAAGGGCTTACCCATACATGGTACATTTCGAATTTATATTTTTAAAGGACTCTAGTTTTGTTCAAAGGGTTTTGAACAGATCTTATTTAAAGTACAGTTATATCCGATCAATCTGTCTTGAGATTCGTGCAATGGATTTCAGACAAACGCATATATTTAAGCCCTATTATTTGTACTTGACAAAAAAACCTTTAGATAAAAACTCAATATTTTTTAATTACTAATAATCTTTCTCAACAGTTCTTCTTGGGATGAAGCTCAAAGATCTTTAGAAGCATCTGAGAAGCTTGCGCGCTTACACTCCTACAAATAACAAAGAAAAAGAGAGCTATAATTAGTGGAACACAAATTTGCAATGCTCTTTTTTTTTTTCTCACTGACATATATATATTAATATATATAGAGAGTGGCTAAGGTCAAAGTGGTATGACCAAGGCCTTGGTGCTACCAATTAGTTTTTGCAATTTTAAAGTTCAAATAGTCGATTCAAACCGTTAGATGTTCAATCTATATTAAAATCTACTTGGAGACCAAATTTTACATTTTTTGGAATTTTTTTACTATTTTTTAAGCCACTTTGAAAATGGCAGATCCGGGTGAACAGTAAAAACAGTGCAACCAAATTCTGGACCATGTGATCAGCAATTTTCAAAGTGGCTTAATAAATAGTAAAAAAATTCCAAAAAATATAAAATTGGGTCTCCAAGCAGATTTTAATATAGAGATCACATCTAATGGCTTGGATCGACCGTTTGGACTTTGAAAATCCAAAAACTAATTGGTAGCACCAAAGGCCTTGGTCATACCACTTTGATCTTAGCCACTATATATATATATATATATATATATATATATATATAATTGTGCTATTATACATTGCAATGTATTGACCCCTCCGTGCATTGGACTAAAATCGTTGGATTCAAAGTCCAAATGACCGATCCAAACCGTTCATCTTGTTCTCCATATTAATATGTGCTTGGAGACCAAATTTTACATTTTTTGGAATTTTTTTACTATTTATTAAGCCACTTTGAAAAAGTCTGATCCGGTGGTCCAGAATTTAGTTGCACTGTTTTTACTGTTCACCCGGATCAGCAATTTTCAAAGTAGCTTAATAAATAGCAAAAAAATTCCAAAAAATGTAAAATTTGGTCTCCAAGCACATATTAATATGGAGAACAAGATGAACGGTTTGGATCGGTCATTTGGACTTTGAATCCAACGATTTTAGTCCAATGCACGGAGGGGCCTATGCATTGCAATGCACCATAGCCCATCTCTATATATATATATATATATAGAGAGTGGCTAAGGTCAAAGTGGTATGACCAAGGCCTTGGTGCTACCAATTTGTTTTTGCAATTTTAAAGTTCAAATAGTCGATTCAAACCGTTAGATGTTCAATCTATATTAAAATATGCTTGGAGACCAAATTTTACATTTTTTGGAATTTTTTTACTATTTTTTAAGCCACTTTGAAAATGGCAGATCCTGGTGAACAGTAAAAACAGTGCAACCAAATTCTGGACCATGTGATCAGCAATTTTCAAAGTGGCTTAAAAAATAGTAAAAAAATTCCAAAAAATGTAAAATTTGGTCTCCAAGCAGATTTTAATATAGAGATCACATCTAACGGTTTGAATCGACCGTTTGGACTTTAAAATTACAAAAACTAATTGGTAGCACCAAGACCTTGGTCATACCACTTTGACCTTAGCCACTCTCTCTCTCTCTCTCTCTATATATATATATATATGGTACATTTGAAAATTTTGAAAATTTGAAAAATATGTTTCTATTTATATGTTACATTTGAAAATTTAAAAATATGTTTCTATTTATATGTTACATTTGAAAATTTTGAAAATTTTCTGATTTGATGGTCCGTATTTTTTATTTAAAAAAAATGTTACAGAAAAAATAATCGGTGCGTGTACTGTTAAAGAAGAAAGATGTGAATTCTTCTGAATATGTTACAACTGGAGATAACAGGACCCTTCCGATACAAGACTCCAAACCAAAATCCGAAATTCCAAAACCTCAAAATTAACCTTACACTTTGTTCTTACGGGGCATGACACAAGCGGATACAAAATGCTAGTTAGCCAGTAGAAATTTGACATCTCATTATAAGTACATAAATGTAAATCAACTAGTTACTTATTTTAATTTATCCTCTCACCTCGTAGGTGCGCCATTTTTTAAATTCCTTGTTAGCGGGCTATATAATGCAAAAGTTGTTAATATTTATTACAACAATTTAAGGTGCTTAAACTCTCTCTCTCTCTCTCTCTCTCTTTTCAATGGATTGTTTCTCAGGTCTAAAATCAATCTTACCATTTCTCCCTATATCCATCTCTACCATCTCTTCATCTTCGCTCTCTCACCTTGCCTGGCCTGAGGAAGCTGAGAGTTCTCTCAAGAACCTGAAATTGGGTCCCACTGTCAGCCACGTCGATTCAGGCGCCAAATTGTTTGACTTCATATCTAAACTCCGGGATGAACTTGGTTTCTCATCACAGCCTCCCCTCTCTTTTGGTGCTTCCAATGGTTTCTCTATCTTCTTTGACCAGGTAATTAATTTGTTGTCCCTAGATATATTGTCAGTATGTTTTTTTTTTAAACAATATATTTTTGATGACCCAAAAAAACTTGCTTGGGCTTTATGTCAGCATTTAAGCTTTGTGCACATATTAATTGCAAATTTGGCACTCAATTATGCATTATCTATATGTTTGCCTAAGCAAACAAGGTTTTATTATATTACTGATGAGGAGGATTCAAATAATTTTATTTTTATGTCTATATTATATATTCACTTTTAAATTTTCTAATAACAATATTTAAAACATATTTGTCAAAATAAAACCGTTAATGTGATATATATTATTTTTCTACGTGCGCACAAAAAAAAAATTACCTTTCCGATTTATTTTTGTATAAATCATCAAGTTCAAAAATCAACATCCATAATTGTATTCACATAATTGTGTTTTTGCAAGCTCTTGATACTAATTATTTTTTATATGTGCATTGAAAAAATGATATAGATCATATCTAACAATTTTATTTTAACGTTCAAGTTATTAAAGTTTTAAAATAAAAACATAATAAAAACACAAAAAATAAAAGAATTTGAACCCTCCATTGCTGATAGATTGGTACTCAATTAACCATCTTTACCTTTTCACTTCATGAGGTAGGTGTTGATAGGTCATCAAATTGGTAATTACAGTTGGGGACAACAGGAACATTGATTTTTTTTCTTTTTAATGTTTGTACATTTGATGAGACAAAGTCAATATTGCTTCCATCAAAATTTGTTAAACATCATATAGGAGTTGCATGCATGTTCTAAAAAGTTTATTTATAGATCTACATTCTATCATAGAAAATTAGTTGACTAAGTCAGGATGGCAGAAGTTTCCTCACATTTGCTTTTAAAATGGAAAATGGTGTCACATTCTTAAAGAGGCAATGCATGCACATGCATGCATGCACGCACGATTTAGAGGAGGTCAGTTTGGTTCAACTTTTTTATTCTAATGTTGGGTGTCATGTTTCTTAATTTAATTAAGGTAGTTAGGGGATAATTATTTGTGGATAGATCGATAAACTGCTGACCTAGAGGCATTTTATTTTTATCTCAAACATTAAAAAAAGCCAGACTAAATTAGGGGTTTAATTACAACTAATATATATGGAAAAGGTAAGAGATTAATTAGTGATTTGTTAATTCATATTACAACATTCTTTGCCATTAATGTTAATATTCTGCAAGCATATTACACATGTATTCTAACAAGTTAATTTGCTAAAATCTTTCTTCTACCAACATTTACAAAAAAAAAAAAAAAGATTTGCTAAAATGTTATTTTGCTTAATCTTTTTACCATAGCACATGTCTAGAGATGACGCAAAAGCATGGTTTGATGAGGTTATTCCTGACCTTGCTTCTCTATTACTGCGGTTACCATCTCTATTAGAAGCTCATTATCATAAATCTAATGAACTAAGTGGTAATGACAAATGTGAGCTCCGGATTCTCGGTTCGCAAGATGCCGGCATTGTGATTCTGAATCGGGTAAATTATTAGTATTTTACTATTTTTCTATGAATTCTGTTACCCAGAGATGCCGATTGTGTAGAATTAAGGTCAGTACTGCTTTGTAACAGGACAAATTTGGTTTCAATTTGGCCAAAAATTTACAATTTTGGTGCTATAATATTATGACTTTCTTTTTTGATAAAAAATAGGGATCATGTCCCTATTTGTATATTGATAACAAAGTCTTACAAATCAGGTTTTGATATAAAATAGGGATCATGTCCCTATTTGTATATTGATAGCAGAAGTTAAGAGTGGAATATGTAGGTGCAATAGCGGTACAGGAAGGAGCTTTGTGGGGTGCATACTGCTAATTGTTTCTGTTTTTTTGTTTTGTTTTGTTTTTATGATGTTGTGATAGTGTATTTTCTAGAGCAATTGCAAATGTAATATGAACTAGATTCAACTTCGGCAGCCTCTGTCAGGTTTTATCAAAAAAAAAAGATATAAAACCTGTTACCCCTTACAAATGCGGACTCTACAACAAGTCCTTTTTGAATTTAAATAAAACAAAAACCAAGAAAACTACAGGAAAAAAAAAAACACGTCTTCTATGCTAATTCAAGTATGACCATTGATTGTGAACTTCTTCCGCCAGTTCAGTTATTGTCTTGCATTGTTTCCTAAATATGATGACTTTTTGGACTTGGAACAGAAAAAGTCTCAGAACAATCTCTTTTCTTTTCCATTTGGTCTTATTTTGTTTTAAGTTTCTAAAGTAAATCTTTTATTTTATATTAGGAGCTGATAGCTGGTCTGCTTGCTTGTGCATTTCTCTGCCTCTTTCCTACCAAAGATAGAGATTCAAAACATCTACCAATGATTAATTTTGACCAATTGTTTGTGTAAGCTACTTCTTTAAATCAAAATTTTTAAACAATTAATTGTCTTAGCAAAGAATCATTGTTCTCTTGTGCGGTTAACTCATGTATATATAGTCATATTACCTGAATAAAGAAAAATGAATTATATAAAGAACTTAAAAAGAAATGCGATGGAGTCCAATTCATGTTGGGGATAAAACTAAAAAGAAATGCTATTTTGAATGTCAAATATATAACACCAAACAGAGAACGCCGGGACATGCATCTCGGCAACTGTACATAAAAGTGTTACCTAAGAGGATGTGTTTCTAATGCACGATTACACCTCCTTAATATACTCAGGACCTTAGTCAATGGATGGAGACAATCCCAACATGAAAAGGTGAAGTGCTTTGTGCATTACTTTGGGAGGATTTGCAAAGATACACCGAATGGTGTGGTATCTTTCGAGCGAAAAGTTCTCCCTTCGTCCCCCGACGCTGAATTTTGGAAAAGTTCTGACACCCCTCTATGTCCTATCAAGGTACAATTGTAAAGAAATTTAGTATTACACTGATTTCAATTATTCTTACTTACATGTGGCTTCTATTGGTAGGAATTGAGAAACAATTAATAATATAAATTATGTAGATGTTGGTCTACTAGTTAGTTTCCTTGAAAATCAACATTTTATTTTTATTTTTCAATAAGTAGATCTTTACTTCTGGCTCAATTGAAGATCAACCGCATGAAGCTCTTGAAGTTATCTTTTCAAATGAAAAATTTGGAGGCAATTCCCTTAATATGGGCTGTGTCCAGGTATTAAGTTGTTAATTATAAACATTTTACTGTATATTTCTAAGAAGGAGGTTTTTGTGATTTATTTATGTTCATTGACAATCACTTTTAAGTAATTTAGTAATGACAAAACACATCTCTAAGCTTCACTTTTCTTAATTAACTTGTTTTTTAAAATTTCTAATTTTTGTCATTGTAATTACACAACAGGAGCACATCAGGTTCATGATAAATCCAGAACTTGTTGGCGGGATGTTGTTTATGGCATCCATGGGTGATAACGAGGCTGTAGAAGTTGTTGGAGTCGAAAGATACGCACAATACACGGGGTTAGCCACATATTTGCATGTTCTCTGTTTCTCTCTAATTTTTAATAATTTTATTTCTTTTTGAGAATATTATTAGTAGATCTAGTACAAAGGCAGCATGAAAAAGTTCCACAGATGCTATACTATTATATAAACAAAAGAGATTTTATATAGAAACTAAGGGAAACACCATAGCAAGACTCAATAAAAAAAATAGTATACTTGTGCTGAAGTGCTATATGCTGTTACAAAGTCGACTGAATCAAGCAAGTTTATACTCCGCAGGTAAAAACTGCATTTTTGAGATGGTTTTGCAATATTATTTTCCTTCTAAATTTTGCAATTATTGAAGAAATTTCCCTTTAAAAACCAAAGTTCTGGCTTATTGCTTCTGTAGGTATGGTTCATCATTTTGTTTTAGCGGGGAATACGTGGATAAGAAGCCAGTTGATTCAATGGAAATAAGAAAAACACGGATTGTAGCTATTGATGCTTTGAATAAACCATCAAGAGAGCAAATTTATACCAAGTCTCTCCTAAGGTATGTGTGTACCAGTAAGTATATTAGTGTTAGTTAAAGTGTATTTTTTATACTTTTCTACAAACACAGAACATCTTTTTTGTTTTTCCTTTATTATAATTTCGATCTGTTCAGATTCCATGGAACTTTTTTAAAGCAGGGATCTACAGGAATTTAATGCAAAATTTTGCTAATTTATACTGTTTTTCTCATTTTCTTTAATTTTGTTTCAGGGAAGTAAACAAAGCATTTTGTGGATTCAAGGGATCAGAATATGAGTCTAACCTTGTCAATTTGCAGGTTCTTAGTTTCTCATACTGCCATATTTTCTAATTAAACCATATTTCTACACCGACATTACTTGTACATTCGTACCAGAACTGTACTTGACTGGTACTGACATGTTGTTGGGGCCATGAAAGGGATTGGGTTTTGTCCAAAGGGCTTTGGACAAAGCCTCATCCAAAGCCAAACTTAAATGTCCGATTTGCATTGATATTTGTGCAAACATATTTAAAACTTAATAAATCTAAATGGCTCCTTGAATCTTAATATCTGTACGAATTTGGATGCAGATCGGACGGTTTAGGTCCGGCTTTGGATGAGGCTGTCCAAAGCCGTTTGGACAAAACCCCCACCTGCCATGAAATTAGACAAACTTCATTAAGCACTTATTTAACCATAAGATGATCACAAACATTTTATAATACCAACAAAAGTGTACCAGTAAAAGGTTGAGATTAAGGAAGCAAAATAGTGTTCCTTTGTTCTTGTCAAGGTCTCATGACTTACACAAATTCCAGAAATGCAAAGCACCACCTGAAGATGGAAAAACTGCAATTACACGTAACTCAGTATGCAATGAACAAGAGAAAGGTGATGACAGAGAGAATCGACAAGCAATTGCAAATGAAAGTGATAATGCAAGTGCAAATGCAAATGCAAATGTTGGAATTGCGACTGGAAATTGGGGGTGTGGAATATGTGGTGGGGACCCACAAATTAAGTGCATAATTCAATGGATAGCTGCTTCTCAGGTACTTCATTTTGACAATATTTAAGTAACAATTAGCATATTTATATTATTTTTATGAGAACTCTAATGTGATTTTGTGTCTAATTAACATCTTTTGTTGAGCAGTCAAACAGGCCGTTTATTCATTATTACACATTTAATGAAGGATCCATGCAGAGATCTGAACAGGTACACTTTCTTGAGAAATTCCATCTCATTTTTACTATGAAGTATGAAGTATGAATTCCATTGCAATTCATGATATAGCTGATTAAATGAAATAGTTAACTCTATTAATTATATGAGAAAAAACAACATTAGAATGAATTAAAAATATATACATGTGCATGGTATGTCAGATGCTTATGTGTTAGCTAGTTTCATAATTTATCAGTAACTGAGTTTTAAGGTATGATGTATCTTTATTTTACTGACAACAGGTAATTGAATATATAATGAATAAAAAATGGAATGTTGGCGATTTGTGGACAAAACTGGTAGAATACACCTCAATGAAATTGGATGAGAAGACAACACTAGACCTCTTTTCTTGGATTCAATCAGGAAATAGTAACAGTAATGGTCATAAGGGGCACAATACCTTGTTGGGTTCCAAACGAGATCCGGACCCGATCCAACAAGATGATCGGCCGAATCGGGCTAAGCGCAAACCAGTTTGGTTGAAAGACTACGTGATCCGTTGATTTGGATTGATAGGAATGCAATATCAATCATTGTTTGCTTACAATTCAACCCAAATTAATTTTTAGTACATGTTAAGTAATATTAATGTAATTTGTTTTACTGTAGTGAGATTTTTTGTAAATCAACTTTTCTATATGATCTTTTTATTTTTTTTTTTTTTAAGAAAGAGAGCAAAAGGTAGGTTTCTTGTAGCCTTGTAGGGACCTAAAATATACAGAGGCCACTATCCAAATTGGATATGGATTATATTCTCAAATACATAATTAATTATCTAAGTTTTATTCCTTTTTAGTTGTCACTTACTGTATCTTGAATTGTCAACAATTTAAAATTCACATTCTTCTATCTAAAAAGGAAAAAGAAGTTAATTAGACGCCACCTGGGTAGGAAAATATTATACCAATTCAGCTATAAAATTTGTACATTATCTTTAATTTAATTTTTTTTAAGATTTAGGAAAATTATCTCGAAATACAAAATAAATTCATGATGAGACCAAACAATATATATCCTTATATATACAACTTTTTTTTCATAGTAAATTAAGACTCACTGTCAAATTGTAACAATTTAAAGTTGAATTGGTGCTATTAGTTTGTGGTGTGCGTCTGTGGGTACCTGACTCTAGTACCAACAACATAACATGGTTTCACTTGCTGATACTCTTTAAAATATTTATGTTGTTGGTAATAAAGTTGAATTGGTGATATTAGTTTCCGGTTGCTGATACTCTTTTTTGCTGTAGTGAGAGGAGAGGAGCGGGGCAGAAATTGCCTGGTGCGATTTAGGTTTAGAGAGACTCTGAGTCTGACAGAAGGAAGATCGTGTGTGTGGGAGAAAGCCATGAACTCAAAACAAAGCAAGTTAAACCATGTTATGTTGTTGGTACCAGAGTCAGGTAACGAGACTTCACATAAAGCTATAACACCCGTAAATACACTAGACTTCTCATTCTTGGAACACCACTACACTATGACTTTTCATTCTTGGGCAGCATTTTTGTACCTTCAGAACATCCTCTTTTTCATACTTGGCTTTTGACGTGTTTCCTGATAAAAAAGCATAAACCGCGTCAATAGAGACACAAGAACATACTGAATTTTACTTCAACATTACCCAACTTGACTTTTATTCATCGAGGAACCAAGATTCAATTTATTTTTGTTTAGTATATACAGTAAATAATTTAGAGGTATAGGACATAGAACAAAAAAAATTCAAGGGCCAAATTAAAGCTTGTTGAAGATTAAAAAAAATGATAGAAGCAGCAAGAAACCTGTACAAATTGCGTTTGCCGTAGATATGCCAGCAAAGTTGCCATTCTGCAGAAAATAAAAAATAAAAGTTTTATAATTCATTTATTAATAAAATTTCATTTACTTATTTAATTCGTTTGACATAGTTTTCAGAAAAAGAAAGCAAACAAACAAACCTGGTCATAGAATACTGTTTGGGAGCCCTTATCAACAGTCGGGATAATTGCACGACCTATTTTTCAGGCAAGGTAAGAATGTCATGGAAAAAGATCTTTACACAAAAAGGAAAACAAGATTTAGCCTAGTTGATACTGGTAACCAAGATCTGAGATGGAATCACCCACTGGATAAGACTTTAACAAGCATTCGCTATTGTTTCTGCCGATCAGCTCTAACCTGCTACAAATATTGAACCAAAACTTGCCCAAATTTTGGAATATTCAATCTAACACGAAAAATAGCAGCTCCAAATCATTTTTTTTGTTCTTGAGTCCAAAAGAACCCAACACAAAAACCTCAATATGTGAGTAAAGAGTCAAGCCTGGAATGAAAGTAAACCCATAATGGAGAGAAAAGTACCTGATCGGCTCCTGCGGATATTTGACTCAGATAGGGAAACATAATCTGTGGCACCATGCGCCTATTGTATCATTCATTACAAACAGACAATGTATTTATACCTGTGCTCTTTCAAGAGTATATTAGATATTAAAAAAAGTATATTAAATGTAAAGTTTAATACCATATTTGCTCGTCGGCTGCCTTTGCCACTTGTCTTATCTCTTGAATACAATCTTTGCAACTAAAAACCATAATGAATACAATCTTATCAAAAGTAAATCACATTGATGATAGACCTAAGCTCAGCAGAATTTCATTTTTAGTCCTTCAGATTTAGTTATTGTAACACTGACAGCGGCTGTCAATATTAAAAAAAAAAAAATTTAGTTATTGTATTATCTTACCATCCGTGCTTCATGCTATAAAGGCTCTGTTATTTTAGAAAACAAACAATAAGCAAGAATCTACAGAGATGGTAATTTTGCGTCCTAAAAGTACTCTCAGAAAGATTTATTGCATGGAAAACATAGAAGAAGTTGGTAGCAAGATCCTCTCAGATAATTAGGTTTTTGTAGGAGAATGAAAATGTATGATAAATCATGAGTATGATTCTCATGAAGTGATGCATCCGCCGCACTCAGCGTTCTATTATTTATTGTTCTTTCTTTTTTGGAGGTTTATGGATTTAGGATTAGTTAAATTAAACCCCATTTAACTAATAGCTAAAACCAAAACATGATTGGAAGAAGAGTTCTCACTTGATCATAATTCTTGCGTGACTCTTCAAGAGCTCGGGACAATTCATGGACTCGTTTTTCGGAGACATCCCCATTGGGAGACTTGGCCCTTGATTTGTTAGATATTTCATTTTGAAGAGGGGTACCACCCCTGTTGGAAGCAGTCATTTAAAACGTCTTCGCACTTGATTTGTTAGATAATTCATCTATGTGTGTCTGCAAGGCCACACAAATCTCTTCCCCCTATTAAGACAACAACCAAGCCTTTAGTTCCAAACAAGTGGGGACAAATTTATTTTTAAGAAATCATGCCAAAAGAAAATAGTTGGTGTGGCATGACCTTTTTTTCTTTTTCCTTTTTTTATGACTGAATCTGCCTTGATTGTTATAATAGAACTTTTCTGATTCAATATAACACTACTCTTTCATAATCATGGAAGCAATTGTTGACCAATTATAACCTTTCGTTTTCTTTCTGCACATTAAAGCCCCTCAAATATAACATAATTAAACTTGTTTTTCCGAACAATTAAAAGTTTGGAATACACACTAAAAAAATTAAAGCATGTCACTTGTCCAACCAAACAAAAAAAACAGTGTCTGGGTTGTCCAAGAAGTCAAAGCTCACTATTCTACCAACGGGATACATCTCGAGGCAAATATATACAGAGTGAAAAACTACCTGTTTAGTCTGAAATTGAAAAATGTGAAGAACCCCAGCTACTTGCCTGGAGATGTGAGATATAATGGAATATGGCCTCAAATTGAAAAGTACCTACATTTTTCAATTTGAGATCATACAGAGCTGACAGATATAGAGGAATGTGGTAGCAAAAACGACGCTGTTTGCTACCATATTCCTTATATCTCTCAGCTCTGCTGAATGTAGGTACTTTTCCTTCACCGGCTGGATGAAATGCACCTATTGTCCATTAAATAACCAATATGTAACTTAATAAAGATATATTGATTCAGATTTACTCTTACCAAAGATTTCTGAGGCTAGAAAGCCATGTTTCAACTTTCAAGTTGCTACAGATAAAGTTGGTCAATGGTTATCTACTTCAATACAGGATAGTTCCAGTAATGGGCTGGTCGATGTTAGCCACTGTCTCATGAAGTGTTTTCAGTGGAGATTGGGAAATACTGGGGGAGAAAAGCAAAAGTTCTAGGTATGTCAAAGAAAGACATTTTGGTGGACTTGATCAGGAAAGATATGCTGGTCAGACAAAAGGTATACTTCAGGCAGTTTGACAATCAATGTTTCCTTATCTTTATTTTAGATTTAATTTGAAAGGAGGTGTAAGAAAACTGATTTGGGTTTCTTTGATAACAAAACATTTTCATGTTTCAGTAGGTGCAACTTACCCATCCTTTATTGATTCCCAGAAAAATTTGATCCGGCAAAAGTCCGTGGGGCCATCAATCTTTCTAATCCCAGTGATGTCGCCATTGAATCAAGTGGGGTAAGAGTTTAGAGTTTAGACTCAGAGAAAAGGTTTAGACAGAGCGAGGAGATGGAGGCTGCAAATACCTTTGGTTAGTTATTATATATAAAGAGTATTGAACGATCAAACAGCTATATTCTGACCGACATAGAACATTAATATTCTTCTCTTACCGAGAAGCACAAAAAGCGCCAAACGCGTGCAGATTTTAAAAGAGTAGTTATGGCTATCGGTCAGATTTTGTTAATGGCCCGTCAAACTATATACATTCCCAATAGGTGTCATTAATAGAGAATATAATATCGAGGTTTGCTCTGAATCTACGTATTTTGAAAAAAAGAAGAAAAAGAAAAATTAGAGGGTGTTTTTTTTGTAGAAATTCACTTTTATAAAAAATTTATTAGTTTCTCATTGTTTTCTCAATTAATATAAGCAAATTAAGTTTCTTCCTTTAAAATCTTACAATTGTTGATTGAATCTTTAATTTATAAAAGGAGTTTTAAAGAAATTTAAGATAGTAGGTGAGCTTCTTGGAATTGGAAGAAAGAATAGAGAACAACTTATGCAAGGCTGATTTAATTAATTTACTAGAATTTTAAATTGACTAGTGAATATATATTTAATTTACTAGTGAATATGAGCAGGGAAATTTTTTTTACAAATATACTGAAATTGAAGTTGTATATTTGGAACTTTGGAATGAGCTGTTCCATATTCAAAATTAATTCCTAAGATTTTATTTTACTTATTCCTAAAAGAATTTACGTAATTCTAAAATTTTATGTCAGGAAGTAAGGAAGTATGTCACTAATAATAATCACCTTGCTACTGCTTAATTATTATTATTTTTAAGTTGTTGCATGCATCGTTCCAACTTCCAAGTGACCTATTTATTCATAAGAATCTCTCATTAATTATTACTTTTTAAGTTGTTGCATGCATCGTTCCAACTTCCAAGTGACCTATTTATTCTCTACTACAATCTAGATCAAACTACAGAAAAAGAAAAGGTAACCAAAACTTCTCTTCTGTTGGTTGGTATTGGTGTCTCGCATTTTTTTTTATTGAACTTTTAAGCCAGGCGAAACATACACCAACTAAATTTCATCCCTTTTTTGTAACAAGAAACGTTGGCAATATAAACCATGCCTATAATGTTAATATCAAATTTTTACTTTATATTAATATTATGAAAATAAAAATTGTCAAATAATTTTCTACAGAAAAATAAAAGCATTGCATATACAAGATAAAAATGCAACATAGGAGTACTGATATTTTGTAGCATTAATTGCATATTATGTGACAAAATAAGAGCATTGCATATTAATGACACATTTTCTATATTCCAATCAGTCTAATTCTATTTTATTTTCTTATTTTTTTACTATTTCAAATAATCCTCTCAATGTATTCCATATAATTTTAATATAATATAATTTTTTGACTCTTCGTATTTATACTATTGCCACACGCTGCCAACTTGGCTCCGGAGCATTACTTAACATTGTGCTCTTTTAATTCATCTATTTTCATTATCCACCCCACTCATGTGCATGCTGAATATGAAATTTATAATTTTCCAAGATATATATCGATCTCAATGTATAATTTTCAGGTTAGATAGCTATATCGTCAGCGGAGAGCTGGGATGGAGTCATCGACTGCGCCCTAGATGTCGGTGGAGGAGAAGGAGTAGTCATTGTCGGCGGTGGAGGACGAGGCGTAAGGGTTGTAGCCGTTGCGTCTGCAGTGTCGCGCTTCTGTGCACATGATTGTTCGTCAGAATGCGGGGAGAGGATTAGATAGAATTGATTTTTTAATACTTCATAGTATAACTAACGGGTTGTTTCATTCTTTGTTAATTTACATTACAAGTGTATATCAAATTGGTTGAGCATGCTAAAAATGAATTTTGGTTGAGCATATCATTATTCATTCATATTGTTGTATAGTAACGTGTTATGATATGATTCGTAATATTTTTATTATGTATTACACTAGTGATAGTTATAGATCTAAATCTTCATCCAGTCGCAAGACATTTTAATAAATTACTTCTTATAAATTTCTTAACTACTATTACAAAGCAAATCATTAATTTTATAGAATCTTCACATTTAAATGTTTTTTGAGTTAGGTTATAGTACTTTGCAATGTACACTTATTTATTGTACGTCGATACAAGAATCGTTAGATGTGCTTCGATTTTCATCCAACGCGCATCTTAACACTCAGTCCTTTTACTGTATCTAGCTATCTTAAATCTCGTTAAAACCCATCATATCCTACGCAATTAATATCATGATATGTTAAAATAAATGAAATAATAATAATGAAATGCATCACGGAGTCAAACCTCTAAAAATTCAATTTTCAACAATAAGTTTTATATAATATATACGGCTACTATCTGCACATTTGACCTTTTGTAATATATAGTTATTTCTTTTATCTAATATTGTTGAATTTATGAATTCTGAGGAGATGAATTTATTGAGCAAAAAACTGTAGTGTTTTACAATCCCCTATTCTCTATTTATATTATGGTACCAACGGTTCAATTAATATTATCGTTGGTACCCTACCTATTTACTGTTTACAGTACCGTTTGGTACTTTACTGTTTAGTCCTCTATTCTTGACTTAATCCTAGCCCTCTATTCTTAATCGATGATGATGATTCAATCTGAGATCAATGTTCTATATTTTTAACACTCCCCCTCAAGCTAGGAAGGTATATATCATGCAATCCTAGCTTGCTAGTGATCGTTTCAAATTGTGTCGGATCCAACCCTTTAGTAAAAATATCCGCTAATTGATCTTTGCTCCTCACGAATGGTGTTTCTATTTCTTTGGCTTGGATCTTCTCTCTAATGAAGTGACAATCCACTTCTATATGCTGGTTCTTTCGTGAAACACCGGATTTGACGCGATATATCGAGCGGAATTATTATCGCAATACATCTTCATAGGTTGATCAAATTCGATGCTCATGTCTCTAAGTAGTTGTTTAATCCATATTAGTTCGCTTGCGGTAGATGCCATAGCTCGGTATTCCGCTTCCGCGCTTGATCGAGCCACGACATTTTGTTTCTTGCTTTTCCATGTGACTAGATTCCCGCCTACAAATGTGCAAAAACCGGTTATAGATTTTCTATCAAAGCTACCGGCCCAATCTGCATCGGAATAGCCACATATTTCATTAGAATTATTGTTCATCATTTTTATGCATTTTCCGGGATTTCTTTTTAAATATTTTAAAATTCTATTAACGGCTTCTAAATGGGGTGTTCTTGGTGAATGCATAAATTTACTAATTTGGCTTACGGCAAATGAAATATCCGGACGAGTTACGGTAAGATAAATTAATTTTCCTACAAGTCTTTGAAATTGGGTTATGTCTTCCAAAGGTTCACCATCCTCGGTATTTAATTTATATTTGTTATCTATTGGTGTAGAGGCCGGTTTACAACCTAATTTGCCGGTTTCCTTTAACAAATCCAAGGTATATTTTCTTTGTGAATGTAAAAGGCCTTTATTTGACGAGGCTACTTCTATTCCTAGAAAATATTTTAAATATCCTAAATCTTTGATGTCAAAATTTTCTTTTAATTGGGATTTGATTTTTCTAATTTCTTCTAAATTATTTCCGGTAATTATTAGGTTATCTACATATACTAATACAAGGGTTATATTTTTTCCTTCCTTTTTGGTAAATAAAGAATGGTCGGCACTACTAGTTTTAAAATTACAAAAATTTAAATATGAGCTAAGTTTGCCATACCATGCCCGAGGCGATTGCTTCAATCCATAGATTGATTTATTCAACCTACAAACAAGATTAGAGTTGTTTTCTATTTTATGGCCGGGTGGTAAGGTCATATACACATTTTCTTCAAGTGTTCCTTGAAGAAAAGCATTTTTGACATCCATTTGGTATATGTTCCAATTATTATTTACCGCAATAGAAAATAAAATTCTAACGGTATTCATTTTTGCTACCGGCGTAAAGGTTTTGTTTAATCTATACCATAGGTTTGAGTATACCCTTTGGCCACCAATCTAGCTTTGTACCGTTCTACGGTACCATCGCTATTGTATTTTATTTTGTATACCCATTTACACCCTACGGTTTTTTTATTTTTTGGTAGTTGTATAATTTTCCAAGTATCATTTTTTTTAAGGCCATTAGTTCATCTTCCATGGCCTTACATCATACCGGTTTGGTTATTGCCTCTTGGTAGGTATTTGGTTCTACCTCTTTTTGGATAGAAATAAGAAATGCATGATAATCGGTTGAAATGTTTGCATATGATACAAAATCTTATATAGGGTATTGTACCGTATAAGTTATAAAATCCTTGAGTTTAGTGGATGGTTTGCGCACTCTTATGGACCTTCTAACCATAGTATTATCGTCTTCCTCATTATCATTATCATTATTATTGTTATTATTTATTTCTTCTTCATTATTATTGGATTCGTTTTCATAATCCTCATTTTGTATAAAATCTAAGTCATCTAAGAGAGGTAACATTGGCCAAACTAAATCATTTTCTAACGGTTTATCATCGATCCTCTTTTTAAAATATGGTTCATCTTCATTAAAAATTACATCTCTAGATATAAATACTTTTTTTGTAATAGGGTCATAACACTTGTAACCTTTTTTGTATGGTGAGTATTCTAAAAAAATAGCCTTTTTTGACATAAAATCAAATTTATCTTTCCTTTTAATATGAACAAAACATACGCACCCAAAAACTCTTAAATGATCAAGATTCTTTTTTTGTTGATAAAGAATTTCGGTTGGACTCTTATTTTTTAACGTAATACTACGTAGTCTATTAATTAAATGCGTAGCACAAAGGATGGCATCCGACCAATATATTTTTGGAACATTATTTTGAAATAATAATGCACATGTCATTTCTAATAAATATCTATTTTTTCTTTCCGATACTCCATTTTGTTCGGGAGTATTTATACAAGTCGTTTGGTGTATAATTCCTTTTTCTTTAAGAAGATTGGTAAAATTTTTGTTTACAAATTCCGTTCCATTATCCGATCTAAAAATTTTAAGTTTCGTGTTGAATTGAGTTTCTACAAGACATAGAAATTCTCTAAAACACATGAATACCTCGTCTTTTGATTTAAGTAAATACAACCATATAGCTTTAGAAAAATCATCAATAAATATCACAAAATATTTAAATCCATTATAAGAATTAATTGGGGCCGGACCCCATACATCGGAGTGGACTAAGTCAAAAGGGGCTTCACTTCTACTAGTGGAAAGTGAGAAGGGAAGTCTCGTTTGCTTAGCTAATTTACATATATCACAATTAATACAACTAGAATTTGGAAAATTTAAAAGGCTATTTAAAATCTTATTGGAGGGATGCCCAAGTCTCTTGTGCCACCTATCGTAATTAATCGAACTTGTAGAAGCACAAATTCTTGAATTTTCAATATCCAAAATATAATGTCCGTTTTTAAGCACACCCTCACCAATCTTGTCCCCGGTTACCCGGTCCTGAAATATTACATTTTCATGTGAGAAAATTATTTTACAATTAAACTCTTGTGTTAGTTTTTTTACCGAAATTAGATTTATAGGAAATGCTTTTAAATATAAAACATTGTTAATTTTTTTGTTATTCAAAGTAATTTCTCCTATTCCATGAATTTTTTCTTTCATACCATTTGCTACGGTCACATATTGGTCAATTTCGGATGATTTCAAATTTTCAAGGAATTTTGTGTTTCCAAACATATGGTCGGTTGCACCACTATCAACAATTATTTGGTTGAACAAATTAAATTTTTTTGAGTTAGATATAGTACCACATGAAGAACCAGAACTGTTTTGAGACAGCAGCATGGTTAGTTGCTGCAAAATTTGTTGCATTTGATCTGCTGACCCGCCTGACCCGCCAGCGCCTGACCTGCCAGCGCCAGACCCGCCAGCAATTAAACCCGGTTCACCCAACCCGGTCCCCTTTTTTGTTTCTACGGTCTGCATAGCATAGCCGCCCCCTTCTTTTTCGATTCCCTTCTTCTTTCCTTCTCTTTCTCCGCCTCCTCTCTTCGGTTCATCTTTCCACCATTTTGGCCGAAGGTTGGGGTGAAGGAAATAGCATTTTTCGGCCTTATGACCCTCCTTTTTGTAGTGAGAGCACGTCTCACTCTTTTGATTCTGCCAATTTTGAGTCTTTTGGAAGTTAGGGTTTCGGTGATTTTGGGGAAAATGTGAGGCATGGCCGTGGGGCTCATGTCCCTCGCCGTGACTGGCTTGAGGACCCCCCATAGCCTCTCGCAGCGAGTCTTCGCATTGTATTTGGTTGACCACCTCGGAGAAAGAGGGAAGATCGGGTGCTCGAATGATTTGTGACCGGATACCTTCGTAATTTGCATCAAGGCCCGCAAGGTATGAGAAAATCCGATCTTCTTCTTTTCTTTTTTTGAGGTCTTTCGGGTCTGTTGTGAATGGACGATAAACATCGAGTTCATCATGCTTCTTTTTGAGAGAGGCAAGGTATTCTAAATGGGTTCGAGATCCCTTTTTTTCTTGTTGGATTTCAAGTTGAAGCCGATAGACATGGGAGTGATTTTTTTGTTGCCCGTAAAAGGCTTTAAGCTCGTCCCACAATTCTTTGGATGTATCACAACTTTGGAGAAATAAGTCTGTGATTTGTTGCTCCATGGACCCATATAGGAGAGCCATTACTGTATGATCTTCTTTTTGCCATTTTCGGATTTGGATTTTTTCGGCGTCTGTTGGTTTTTCTGGATCTGCTGGTTTCGGTTTTGCATGATCTCCTGTGATGAAATCTATTTTATCTCGGCCACTTAAAGAAATGGTTACTGATTTGGCCCATGATAGATAATTCAAACCGTTTAGCAATGTCGGAGTCAATTTCGATGGGTTGGTAGCTTCACTGATTTGCTGCCCCCATTGATCCATTTTGACGTTTGCTTGATTGGTGAATTTCTGTTTCGGTTTATGAAGTTACCAGTTTTACTGGTAATTATGGTTATCGGGTTATTTATCAGAACCGCGCTCTGATACCATGTTGAATTTATGAATTCTGAGGAGATGAATTTATTGAGCAAAAAACTGTAGTGTTTTACAATCCCCTATTCTCTATTTATACTATGGTACCAACGGTTCAATTAATATTACCGTTGGTACCCTACCTATTTACTATTTACAGTACCGTTTGGTACTTTACTGTTTAGTCCCCTATTCTTGACTTAATCCTAGCCCTCTATTCTTGATCGATGATGATGATTCAATCTGAGATCAATGTTCTATATTTTTAACAAATATCCAGTACATTCGTACATAGATACATGTACCCCACAGACGCACACCACAAACTAATTAATATCACCAATTCAACTTTAAATTGTTACAATTTGACAGTGAGTCTTAATTTACTATGAAAAAAAAAGTTGTATATATAAGGATATATATTGTTTGGTCTCATCATGAATTTATTTTGTATTTCGAGATAATTTTCCTAAATCTAAAAAAAAATTAAATTTCTAGTCAAAGAATAATGTACAAATTTTATAGCTGAATTGGTATAATATTTTCCTACACAGGTGGCGTCTAATTAACTTCTTTTTCCTTTTTAGATAGAAGAATGTGAATTTCAAATTGTTGACAATTCAAGATACAGTAAGTGACAACTAAAAAAGGAATAAAACTTAGATAATTAATTATGTATTTGAGAATAGAATCCATATCCAATTTTATCTGTCCATTGTATGTATAGCGCTAGCCATAAAAGGTTAGGATGAAATGCATCATATGATCAAGCCAATACTGAACAATGCCCGAAATTTTTATTTATAGCATAAAAAAAACCAAATCACTCCGGTTTTGTGGAAATTAGGAAAATACCAAGGCCGCTCAGCGTTCTGCGGCCCCAAATAAATAGCTGAGGTTTCAATTCAACGGGTTCAAAAGTTCGTGATTTGGAAATAATTAGAATATAATTCGAAAATGATTTAGTACCACAAGGAAGCAAAAAAAATCCAAAAAAAATTATGTTTTACTCGCGAATAAAAAGTAATACATTTTTTTGCATTTTATTCGGTGTTTAATTCGGACTAAAAAAAAAACGAATTATACGCGAATTATGCATGAATTATTCGCATAGCATGTTACTATAGCTGCTCATATAATATGCAAAATCTAAAATGAAACTTCAAATGAAGACTGACAAATTATTTTACTACATGCATGACTTTTTTTAGTTTTTTATTTTAATCTTTAAACAACTGTTTAAGTTATAGAAGTAATATAATGTAAGTATTTGTACCAAAAATAAAAAGAAATGAATATTAATAGATCATGTATCACACAAATTACGTCCACAGGAGGTCACAGATAAAGGGAAATAAATCTGCTGCTATTCCAAAGGATCGCAGGGACCCACAAATTAAGTGCATAATTCAATGGATAGCTGCTTCTCAGGTACTTCATTTTGACAATATTTTTAAGTAACAATTAGCATATTTATATTATTTTTATGAGAACTCTAATGTGATTTTGTGTCTAATTAACATCTTTTGTTGAGCAGTCAAACAGGCCGTTTATTCATTATTACACATTTAATGAAGGATCCATGCAGAGATCTGAACAGGTACACTGTCTTGAGAAATTCCATCTCATTTTTACTATGAAGTATGAAGTATGAATTGCATTACAATTCATGATATAGCTGATTAAATGAAATAGTTAACTCTATTAATTATATGAGAAACAACAACATTAGAATGAATTAAAAATTTATACATGTGCATGGTTTGTCAGATGCTTATGTGTTAGCTAGTTTCATAATATCAGTAACTGAGTTTTAAGGTATGATGTATCTTTATTTTACTGACAACAGGTAATTGAATATATTATGAATAAAAAATGGAATGTTGGCGATTTGTGGACAAAACTGGTAGAATACACCTCAATGAAATTTGATGAGAAGACAACACTAGACCTCTTTTCTTGGATTCAATCAGGAAATAGTAACTGTAATGGTCATAAGGGGCACAATATCTTGTTGGGTTCCAAACAAGATCCGGACCCGATCCAACAAGATGATCGGCCGAATCGGGCTAAGCGCAAACCAGTTTGGTTGAAAGACTACGTGATCCGTTGATTTGGATTGATAGGAATGCAATATCAATCATTGTTTGCTTACAATTCAATCCAAATTAATTTTTAGTACATGTTAAGTAATGTTAATGTAATTTGTTTTACTGTAGTGAGATTTTTTGTAAATCAACTTTTCTATATGATCTTTTTTTTTTTTTTTTTTTAGAAAGAGAGCAAAAGGTAGGTTTCTTGTAGCCTTGTAGGGACCTAAAAAATACAGAGGCGTTAAAGAAATATGAAAACTATAAATTACCAGGGGCTCTTAACAGTGAATATAATTGACTTGATTAATTACAGACCTAATGTTTGATTGCAATAGTCTGTATATATATAAGATCTAGATGATGAATTGCAAAACATAAATTATTGATTTTAATTAGTATATTAACACTACATCAAATCAAGGTTTCAGCGACTGGGGTAATTGGTTGCTGAAGGTATGTCACCTGTCGCTCAAACGTCGGTTGCCAAAGCCCTCGTCACTCTTTCACTTCATGTCTTTTTAAATTTAAGTGATGCAACAATAAATGTGCAAGCTGAATATAAAATTTACGATTTTCCCATATAAATAGCAATATAGCAAAGTGAAAAAAGAAGGTTAATTTATGATTGGTTCATTGTACTCAATTCTGAAAATGTAGGTAGTAAGGATGTTATTCTGATATCACTTAGCTCTCCTAAAAAAAAGATATCACATAGCTGCATTTGTTATTTTTGAAACAAACTTTACTGCTACCATAAGAACATTAAAAAAAATACTTTTAATTGTTTGCAGATAGTAGAAAATCACTCATTTTGAATGATTCATAATTTTTAGATCAAGTAATTTTCTATCTATCTAAAAAAATTAAAAATTGTAAAATTTGATTTTAAAGTATATTTTTATATTGAGACTACGTTCAATTATTTTATATTTAACTCCTGTCACACGGCTCTCTGTTGAATTTAGCGGAAAAGCAGAAATGAAACAGAGAGCATGATGAATTTATTTCTTTGTATAAATTCTGATTATTTGTTTCTACAGTGAACTATCTAAAAATAACAAAACATAACGGCCTCATGATTGAAATTCTGCGGTTACCCTGAAAATATGGCGCCGAGTAAACAACAAATAAAATAAATTAGTTATCTTTTTTATACGTCTTCTAAAAGAAATAAGTGGCGCCGAATAAAGTCCAAATAAAATAATTTACTATGTAATATTTCTGGAAGAAAGAAAAATAGTTTGACTAACTAATGATATAATAATCTAAATGAGTCTCTTGGCTGTTAAACCAAATAAGTAGGAATATCACTTGGCTGTAACATGCTAGAAAGCCATGAACTCAAAACAAAGCAAGTTAAACCATGTTATGTTGTTGGTACTAGAGTCAGGTAACGAGACTTCACATAAAGCTATAACACCCGTAAATACACTAGACTTCTCATTCTTGGAACACCACTACACTATGACTTCTCATTCTTGGGCAGCATTTTTGTACCTTCAGAACATCCTCTTTTTCCTACTTGGCTTTTGACGTGTTTCCTGATAAAAAAGCATAAATCGCGTCAATAGAGAAACAAGAACATACTGAATTTTACTTCAACATTACCCAACTTGTCATTTATTCATCGAGGAACCAAGATTCTATTTATTTTTGTTTCGTATATACAGTAAATAATTTAGAGGTATAGGACATAGAACAAAAAAAAAATTTCAAGGGCCAAATTAAGCTTGTTGAAGATTAAAAAAAATGATAGAAGCAGCAAGAAACCTGTACAAATTGCGATTGGCGTTGATATGCCAGCAAAGTTTCCATTCTGCAAAAAATATAAAATAAAAGTTTTATAATCCATTTATTAATAAAATTTCATTTACTTATAAAATTTCATTTACTTATTTAATTCGTTTGACATAGTTTTCAGAAAAAGAAAACAAACAAACAAACCTGATCATAGACTACTGTTTGAGAGCCCTTATCAACAGTCGGGATAATTGCACGACCTATTTTTCAGGCCAGGTAAGAATGTCATGGAAAAAGATCTCTACACAAAAAGGAAAACAAGATTTAGCCTAGTTGACTGGTAACCAAGATCTGAGATGGAATTACCCACTGGATAAGACTTTAACAAGCATTTGCTATTGTTTCTGCCGATCAGCTCTAACTGCTACAAATATTGAACCAAAACTTGCCCATATTTTGGAATATTCAATCTAACACGAAAAATAGCAGCTCCAAATCATTTTTTTTTCTTGGGTCCAAAAGAACCCAACACACAAACCTCAATATGTGAGTAAAGAGTCAAGCCTGGAATGAAAGTAAACCCATAATGGAGAGAAAAGTACCTGATATTTGACTCAGATAAGAAAACTGATTTGGGTTTCTTTGATAACAAAACATTTTCATGTTTCAGTGGGTGCAACTTACCCATCCTTTATTGATGTGCTCCGAAGAATTTGATCCGGCAAAAGTCTGTGGGGCCATCAATCTTTCTAACCCTAGCTCCCCAGGAACAAAAGATTGATGACCCCACAGTAACTCTGCCGGATCAAATTCTACTGTGCAATTGTGGTACCCATGCTAGTTGCCATTGGAGTGTTAATATTGTCCACTCTCATTAACCCCCACACACTATACACACAGTGAGATCGCCATCGAATCAAGTGTGGTAAGAGTTTAGAGTTTAGACTCAGAGAAAAGGTTTAGACAGAGAGAGGAGATGGAGGCTGCAAATACCTTTGGTTAGTAATTATATATAAAGAGTATTGAACGATCAAACAGCTATATTCTGACCGACATAGAACATTAATATTCTTCTCTTACCGAGAAGCACAAATAGCGCCAAACGCGTGCAGATTTTAAAAGAGTAGTTATGGCTATCGGTCAGATTTTTTTAACTATCGGTCAAACTATATACATTCCCAATAGGTGTCATTAATAGAGAATATAATATCGAGGTTTGCTCTGAATCTACGTCTTTTGAAAAAAAAAAAAAAAAAAATTAGAGGGTGTTTTTTTTTGTAGAAATTCACTTTTATAAGAAATTTATTAGTTTCTCATTGTTTTCTCAATTAATATAAGCAAATTAAGTTTCTTCCTTTAAAATCTTACAATTGTTGATTGAATCTTTAATTTATAAAAGGAGTTTTAAAGAAATTTAAGATAGTAGGTGAGCTTCTTGGAATTGGAAGAAAGAATAGAGAACAACTTATGCAAGGCTGATTTAATTAATTTACTAGAATTTTAAATTGACTAGTGAATATATATTTAATTTACTAGTGAATATGAGCATGGAATTTTTTTTACAAATATACTGAAATTGAGGTTGTATATTTGGAACTTTGGAATGAGCTGTTCCATTTTCAAAATTAATTCCTAAGATTTTATTTTACTTATTCCTAAAAGAATTTACGTAATTCTAAAATTTTATGTCAGGAAGTATATCACTAATAATAATCACCTTGCTACTGCTTAATTATTATTATTTTTAAGTTGTTGCATGCATCGTTCCAACTTCCAAGTGACCTATTTATTCATAAGAATCTCTCATTAATTATTACTTTTTAAGTTGTTGCATGCATCGTTCCAACTTCCAAGTGACCTATTTATTCTCTACTACAATCTAGATCAAACTACAGAAAAAAAAAGGTAACCTAAACTTCTCTTCTGGTATTGGTGTCTAGCATCTTTTTTTATTGAGCTTTTTAAGCCAGGCGAAACATACACCAACTAAATTTCATCCCTTTTTTATAACAAGAAACGTTGGCAATATAAACCATGCCTATAATGTTAATATCAAAATTTTACTTTATATTAATATTATGAAAATAAAAATTGTCAAATAATTTTCTACAGAAAAATAAGAGCATTGCATATTATGTGACAAGATAAAAATGCAACATAGGAGTACTGATATTTTGTAGCATTGCATATTATGTGACAAAATAAGAGCATTGCATATTAATGACACATTTTCTATATTCCAATCAGTCTAATTCTATTTCCTTTTCTTATTTTTTTTACAATTTCAAATAATCCTCTCAATGTATTCCATATAATTTGCTTGACTCTCCGTATTTATACTTTTGCTCCGGAGCATTACTTAACATTGTGGTCTTTTAATTCATCTTTTTTCATTATCCACCCCACTCATGTGCATGCTGAATATGAAATTTATAATTTTCCAAGATATATATCGATCTCAATGTATAATTTTCAGGTTAGATAGCTATATCGTCAGCGGAGAGCAGGGATGGAGTCATCAACTACGCCCTAGATGTCGGTGGAGGAGGAGGAGTAGTCATTGTCGGCGGTGGAGGACGAGGTGTAAGGGTTGTAGCCGTTGCGTCTGCAGTGTCGCGCTTATATGCACATGATTGTTCGTCAGAATGCGGGGAGAGAATTAGATAGAATTGATTTTTTAATACTTCATAGTATAACTAACGGGTTGTTTCATTCTATGTTAATTTTACATTATAAGTGTATATCAAATTGGTTGAGCATGCATGCTAAAAATGAATTTTGGTTGAGCATATCATTATTCATTCATATTGTTATATAGTAACGTGTTATGATATGATTCGTAATATTTTTATTATGTATTACACTAGTGATAGTTATAGATCTAAATCTTCATCCAGTCGCAAAACATTTTAATAAATTACTTCTTATAAATTTCTTAACTACTATTACAAAGCAAATCATTAATTTTATAGAATCTTCACATTTAAATGTTTTTTGAGTTAGGTTATAGTACTTTGCAATGTACACTTATTTATTGTACGTCGATACAAGAATCGTTAGATGTGCTTCGATTTTCATCCAACGCGCATCTTAACACTCTGTCCTTTTACTGTATCTAGCTATCTTAAATCTCGTTAAAACCCATCATATCCTACGCTAATTAATATCATGATATGTTAAAATAAATGAAATAATAATAATGAAATGCATCACGGAGTCAAACCTCTAAAAATTCAATTTTCAACAATAAGTTTTATAGAATATATATGGCTACTATCTGCACATTTGACCTTTTGTAATATGAGGAGGGTTCAAATGCCTCAATTTTTCATGCCTCCACCATGCCTCCATTTTTTAAAACTTTAATAACTCAAAATTTAAAACTTAAAAGTCAAAATAAAACCGTTGGATATGATTTATATCATTTTATCTATGCATATGTAAAAAAATATGACATTTCAATTTTGTTTTGGTTGTCATCAAGAGCTTGTAAAAAACGTACTAATATGGATAATTTCTAGACGTTGATTTTTCAACTTATTGATTCACATAAAAACAAAATCAAAATGTGATAATTTTTTATGAGCACATAGATAAAATGATGTAGATCATATCCAACGGTTTTATTTTGACTTTTAAGTTTTAAATTTTGAGTTATTAAAGTTTTAAAAATGGAGGCACGGTGGAGGCATGAAAAATAGAACCCTCCTCTTGTAATATATAGTTATTTCTTTTATCTAATATCCAGTACATTCGTACATAGATACATGTACCCCACAGACGCACACCACAAAATAATTAATATCCCCAATTCAACTTTAAATTGTTACAATTTGACAGTGAGTCTTAATTGTTACAACTTTAATTTGTTACAATTACAATTTGACAGTTAGAACTCTGATTAGAAGAGTCTAACCATAGTTGACTAGAAATTATTCATGGCCTATATATATAAAGGCATGATCTGACACTACAAGAAAATATACCTTTCCCGGCGCTTGCAAACGCCGCTAAATACACTCATAAATGCCACTAAATATCTTTCCCGGTGCTTGGACAAGTGCCTGGAATACCACCGTCGGCAAAAGCCTTTCCCGGCATTTATAGCCCTTTTTCCGGCGCTTTCTAAACGCCGCCAAAAGTCTTGCCATTTTTAAAAAAAAATTATGTCTTTCCCGGCGTTTGAAAACGCCGCCAAAAGTCCTGGGTAATAAAAAAAATGAAAATTTCAAAAATTCACTATAAATCATAGAAAATTCCAAAAATGGAAATTCTTGTTCTGGGATGTTCATGGGAGTGTTGTCTATATGCATGTGCAATGGCTTGGCTTAATTCAACCTAGAATCAGAATTTCTATCTAATTTGGTCTTAAGGGTTGTTTTAGGCATATGCTGTACCAGTATAGGTTTCTTTTAGTTTTGTTTGTGTTGAACACTGGTACAGGTATGCTGATATGTTGGTATGATGGCCTATGAGTTATCAATGGAGCCTACATGGTCTGGTCATGCATGGATCAAGAAATTGAGACTTGAGATCACAAAAAACACTTATCAACTTTATCAAGTAGTGTCAATTATTTGGACATAATGCAATTATGTGTGCCTAAATATTCTTAAATCAATGAAGCACACTAAAACCATATCGAAAACATCAATGTCAATAAGAGTAGTGATGATAAGAAAATTGAAATGCCAAAAGATAAGTTCCCTACTAGTACCAAGCCCTAGATTATGAGACCTCAAAAAATATATACCATTTTGTTTTCATTATTTCATATCAGTAACAAAGGCAAGTAATTATTTAAAAATCAGAAATTACAGATTTTGTTAGCAGAGTAACAAGGTTATTCTGGTCATGTGACTTTCTACCCATCTAAAAAAATAGTAAATAAATTCTAAAAAATGTAAATTTAGTTTACAAGTTCATAATTATATAGAGATCATGTTGAACTATTCAGATCGGTCGTTAGGACTTTGAAACTGAAGCTTTTGAGTTCATAGCGCGGGCCAATTTGCACTATGCATAGTACCATAGCCTCACTCTAATAAAATTATCCAGGAATATATTTGAGAGATTGATGAACAAACCATGATGGTGCTGGCAATTGATGCAGCTCATGTTGTTACATATTCACCTGAAGCAAAATGAAACCAAACCAGTTAAGATTTTATCAATTGCATATTATTTTTGACAACATACTGTTATCAGCAATACACACATGAATAGACTACAATATGAGCTAATGTGATGTAATTAACGTGTTGACCTATTGTGGCAGTGTTGGTAGCTTATTTCTTGGAAGATATGGAGACTCCAAAGAGGCAGCAGAACTAAAATTGGCCACCAAAAGCTGAATGTATCTGACATCCATGACTGCAAGTACTATCTGGTATTTTCCCTGTATAAGGAGAGAAAAAAAATACCTGATCAATTGTTCAAGTGTTGATATTTTGGCTTGGCCAATCACATCTGAAATTCTCTTTAATACTTCATATCCCTGTATATATGCCATTGTAAGTATTAAAAAATATACAAAAGAATAAAAATCATATTTTGGTCATGTACCAAATAACATAATCTCAAATAGAGACTTGAGCATGCATACTAATTCCAAATCCAAACCTTTCGTATTGTAGATTTGCTAAGCTTTCCTAAAACCCAACCTGACCCATGATGACCCAAATCCGACAATCATTCGAAGTCAAACCGACCTAAACCTGATCTAGACCAGACCCGTCCAATTGCCACCTCAAATATTTATTGTGCCAGTGAAATTAAGAAAAAAACAATCCTTCAAAATCATGCTAACATTGCAAATCACTGATATAAAATCAGCATTCGTCGCTCCAGTTTAGTCGCCTTGGGTGCGCCACTAGTCGACCCCTTTCCCTTTTTTTTCCCTGAACAAACCCCAAAATAAACATTGAATAAAAATAAAAATAAAATAAAGAAACAATAATAAAATCATCCAAGCATCTAATTTAACAAAGTGCTTGATGCTCAATAAATAATCATATCTGCTGTACCCAATCATAGAATTATACATGATATTTATTGTGCCTATGTGTTGATTTCAGATTTAAATTCTATTTGTATAATTGTCAATAGGAATAATTATCAAGTGATTCCTCCTTTTTCTTATATAAACACAAAAAAGAAATACATTACAACCAAACTTCTTTAATAATTGCGACAATTATGTCATGATTAAAAATAACACTAACCTGTCGTAACTGTGCATTAACCTCAGAGAGAAAAACTTCATCAAGGTGGCCTTCTTGCTCTTTGGTTGATGAAAGCATATTTTCAACCACAACTTGCTCGACCTACTTAAGAAAAGACCAAATGCTATAATTAAACCGATCAATTGTACAATTGTACTATAGTTTTACTGAATAAGACTTTCATACCAAGAACTTGCTGAGCTGTCAGACGCTTCTTTGGTTCAGGATTTGGCTTCCCTTGTACCAGGGTCCTTTACATTGTCAGAGACCCTAAGCCAAGGTTCTCTTTTATTGATCTAATCAATTACTGATCTAATAATAGCTTGCGCCACTCCTTGTTCCATTTGTACACCACAGAAAAATTAACATAAATCATGAATCAACTCAAAGAGAAATAATTAGAGAAGGGGGTAATAGCAATTGTACCGAATTCACCATGACCAAGCTCTCAGCCAAGTACCGGATTGAGCGTCGATCTGTACGATAATATGGCAGGGAGAGAGTACCAGTTGAGTAGAGTGCTCGGTGCTCGGACTCAGAGAGAGAGACAGCGGGGGGAGGTTTTGGGCTCGGTGCTCGGTAGAGAGAGAGAATGGTGGAAATGGTGGCTCGGGAGAGAGAAAGGAATGGTGTGGAGAGGGTCTAGACTTGGGTCTAAGGCGGCGATGAGGTCGGGATCTGAGGCGAGAGAGCGAGAGAGAAAGGTTTTGGGTCGGCGGAGAGGACTAGCGAAGAGAGAGAGAGAGAGGAAGAGAGGAGAGGCAGTGGGAGGCGGGGTCTAGATTTGGGTCACGATCAGGAGGGAGAATGAATTTTAGAGAGAACTCGCGCAATTTATTTAGTGGTTTGGCGCGATATTTTTTTTTTAACCAAAATTTTCAATGCCGGCGTGTGCGCGATTCAATAGAGCTCACCTACGCCATATGCTGGCATTTGTCGTAGCGCCGCATAGGTTAGCGCCGGCAAATACCATATTTCTTGTAGTGTGAGCATGTACAATTCAATCAAGAAATGAATAAAGATTCTTGTATTCATAAAATCTCCTCTCTCTAATTACGAGTTTTAAAAACCAAAACATGTTGCGTAGAAAAAAAAAAAGCAACACCGAGCTGGCAGAAATAATCCAATCGCAATCTGCCATTATTTATTGGCCTAGTTACATCGTGCTATATTTTCTTCTTCTTTTATAAAACCCGTTGGCAAGATATTCATTGGTCCTCTGCCCTTCTTTAATTCAGATAAATAAGATAAATTTAAGTTATAATTATTGATTTAGCCAAAGAAGTAATATTCATGTTCAGAACTGCTATTGGAGGGGGGAAAGGAGAGATCGAAAGGAGAAGAGACTGCCATGGAAGGAGGAAATATCATATATGAAGTATAAGGGAGGAAGAAGATAATTAGAAGCAAAGGACACCTTTATTTTAAACTAAAGGACATATTGGTCAATTCAATTTTTAAAATAATTAAATAGAAGGTTAAATAATCAAAAGGAAATACAAGAAAGAATGTTAACATTTGTGCGGATTTTGGATATTATGGTGGTTTGATGGGAAAATTGGCTATTTCAAAAGTTTTTATGAGCACACTAGATATTTTCTCTTATAATAAAGCATGTCGTCCAGCGAGTAATAATAAATTAGAGTAAGTAGCTGTCATGGATATGGAACATTTGGTTTGATAGACTCCAAAGCCGTCTATTCCGCTTCAAAATTTGTGTGCACGAAAATTAAAATAGACTCGCACAATATTAAAACAGAGGACACAAATTTTGAAACATATTAGACTGTCTTGAAACTGATCGAACCTAAAGTAAATCAGATGCTCATCAGACCTAGCTACTCCGCTCTAATAATAAATTAGTCAATTTAATACATTTTTAAGCCCACTACAAAAAAAAAAAAAACATCACTAAGTTCTTGGAGGTATCAAACCAAAGAATGCCCGAATCTAACCTGCTCTTTATTTTACAAAGCGTGTCCGAGTGTCTCCGCATATATATATATCCGACACATTTTCTAATTTTTTTTTTCCGATTTTACATGAAAATCATTGGATTAAAAAGTGTTCGGTCTAACAGTTTTGCAATGTACAATATCCTTAATTTGTAATTGACCAATCACAAAAGTTTGATCAAGATTGAATGGTTACGAAATTTTACAGCGGAAGTTAAAAGTAGATCATGTCAGACAGTCTGTTTTTTTTCAAGTGAGGCCTTGGAATATTTATTTTCTATTGGAGGCTGATTTTGATTTTTAAAATGTTTATTGATGCAAATTTTAGATTGAGGTTATTTTTAATAAAATACTCAATACACTTTTGTGGGCATAACAAGTCCAATATTAAATATGTTGTGGGCATGATAGCTATTATATTGCTTTATCAGATTGGACCTCAAAAAATATATATGTAGCTTACACTTTTTTTAGTTATTTGATACAAAAAAACCAAAGAATAAAAATGTCTTTAGCATTTGTAGTTTTGTACTGATCTTAATCTGTAGTACATTTGTACCAAATTTCTTATTAATCCCACAACAAAAAAATTGAAATAAAACAAAACTCAAAGGTCTTGTAAACAACCAAATTATTCTTGCAGAATTTATAACTTTATAATTAATAAATCAAGTCTCCTTTTGAAGGAAATTAGCTACTAAAGCAGTAAAATTCCTAACAAATTTGCCAATAGATTAAAAAAAAAAATCATATAATGCCACCTTTACTCAAAATTGCTCAACAAATAACTTTTGTCAAGGCAATCAATTTAAATCGTTAAAATCAACAATATATATACAATACACCTTTCAATATATCACCAACAACGCTTGATATTTTTTAATTTCACAAAAAAAAAATATTAATATACTAATTAACAAATCTTATCATTCTATTTTTTAGCGCACCGTATAAAATTTGTGCATACAAATATATTCAGATAACTATAGCAACATTTATCAATTCTTTCTAATCTAAATTCTTAAAAAAAATAAAAAGAGAAAAATATCTATATATTTTATCCAAAAATAATAATGTTAAAAGTTACTATACTATCTTATGTACAGAAGTTATTAAAATAATATATATGGAGACAGATAAGTTAAAGTGATTTATAAAGCATAGCCTTTTTGGTGCTTTATATTTTGTATTGTTGAATCTGCTTCAGTACACGTGCAGATGAATTCTCTGATCACTTCAAAAATTTAGTAAAATCGATGTCTGTTAACTAAAAGTATCCAGTATATGCTCCTCCCCCTCTCTCCCAGCGACTTTAATTTTTTTATTTCGCTCACCTCTCTCTAACTCACCCTGTCGTAGTGAACCCCAGTCACTGATCCCTCTCCCTCTCCGCCCCATCCACAACCCACCAAATCGCCACTATGTACTTTCTCGCGCAAAACCTAACTCATATCTATACATTTCATCATTATTTTTCAGCTCGGGAATGAGAGAACTGGGAACATCTTATTCTTGACTCAACTCAGGCTCCATTCCAGATAAGCTTTCTCTCCCTCCACTTTCGTATCTCTAATTTTCTTAAATTTTATAAATATTTTGTAGCAATTTGATTTACGAAACTTGTTTTTGCTAAAACTAGGCTTTGTTGAAATTTTGTAGCATTGTGTGATTAGAATTTGATTAATTCATCTTTTTGTAATAATTTTAAATTGAAAACTTGTTTTGCTGAAATAAAAATTTGGTGAAATTTTGTATGAATTTTGTACCAATTTATTGATCTTAATTATTTTGTCCATAATTATTAAAAAAAATGGAATATTACTTCCATCTAATTTATAATATATATACAAATAATTATTAAGACCACCGTCAAACTAATAAAATCATACACGTAACTTTAAGTTTATTCCATAAAAGTATAGTTTTGTTTTCTCCAAAATCTAATGATTTTATTAGATAATAAATTATACATATTTAATTTAAATCATATCCATATATTTTTTATATTTTTTAAGACACAAAAAATAATATTTTAGGACATAAAAATTGAGCACTTTATCTGTTCATGTTCGTATCAGTTTTATCTAGAGCAAAGAATAAAAAACGCGTGATAAGCATCTTACAGCAAGTTATTAATTGCATGATCTTGTCACACAAATTGGCTCAATGTTGAAAGTGACCAGATATGACAACTATTTTTCACCTGAAAGCGAAAAAAGCACTGCAAGCTAGTTACCCAAATAAAAAGATATTTCTATATTTCATGTATGCAAAAATAAAACTGTAAAAAAATTAAACTTTGGTGATTTTGGATGGAATTCATTGACAATATATCAACACGATAATCTCCACAATAGTAAAAAAAGTAATTTGTAATTTTTTTACTTTTAAAATATATGATCTATATTTTGTTTATATGATACTCATTAAAGATGATTGAAATTTAAATGACAAATTTAAATTGTTCAAACGGATTTATTTCACGAATTATGCATTAATTATGTATGTGATGTCACTCTTCTATTCTTAAAGCATCAATGACTCGATCACACGACACACTAATAAAAATCTAGATTTGTTTAAACTTAATTTATTATAAAATTTATTAACTTAATTTTTCATAATTTTCATTACTAAATTATGTTTATAACAACAATCTTTCATTGTGAAAATTATCGAAATAATTTTGTCCTCATTAAAATCTTATCTTTTACCACCCCCACCCAACAATTATATACTTTAAAAACAATTTAGTGTTACTATCAAAGTTTCAGTTTTAAAATTATTAGTTTGAACTGCACAAGGTCATGCGTACACTACAACTTTTCAAAACAATTAGTTTCACACCGGTAGTGCCAAGTGCATTTTACAATAGGAAATGAGAACGCTCATTTAGTAATTAACTAGCCAAAGACAATAAACATAATTTTAAATTACAGAAAGGTCATGAATTCCACACATTTTGATATATGATTTTAAATGTATAAATAGGTTTAAGATTGAAAGGCTAGCTAGATAAATAAGTGTCATGTAATTGTATCTTATGAGAATTAAATAATATTAATTCACGTAAAAATTAGAAATTTTAAAGAACATAAATAAATTTTTTTAATTAATTATAGTGGAACTTAGACTGTAATTTCAATAGAAATTTTATGTACAGAAGTAAAAATTCTAGAAGTACATTTGGATGAGTTTTTAAATTATATTCTTTGAACAATCGTTGACAATTCTTTACAATATTAATTTTATTTAACTAACCTTTAATTTAGTGGCAAAGATACATAGTCTCTAATGTAAGAATTATAAATTCAAAATTCAGATGAATAACATGAAAATTAAATAGTTAGATGTCTTAACCTCCAACTTTTACTTACAAAAAAATTCATTTTACATTTTACCAACAATAATTCACCCGGAAAAACAGTATCTACAGTAACAAAACAGTCCCAAAAAAATGGCATTACACCTAACTCATGAGTTACCTGTACTCAAGCATAAATCAACATCAAGAGCATATAAATTAACCAGAATGTGAATCACATAGCCTTATTATATTCATTTTTTTTATTTTTTAGCTATTTGCGTCTCGAACGTTAATTTATTGATGTAAATAATACTTGATTAAATGCTGAAAATGATGTCTGACCTTAATATGTATAAAATTAAAGTTTATAATTTTCACCTCGAAAACCACGTGTTGAGAAAATATGAACACTATATATATTATTAAGTTATGTAAAATTTTACAATGACTTGCTATAACAATAATTTCATCTCTGTCCATTTATTTTTTCTTCAAACCAGCTAAATTAGGATTTTACCGACTTACAACAAAACTAAAAATTAGTATAACCACCATCTCATCTCTGTGCATTAATTTTCTTACAACTAGGTAAATTAGGATTTTACTGCTTACAACACCAAATTAAAGAATAGTATAACAATTAACCATTTCACCTCTGTCCACTACAATATCTTCTTAATTGAGGGACCAATATTAAATCCAATAATTATATATAAAGACAATGACATGAAAAATAAAAAATACTTTAAATAAGAAGGAAAATTTGACTTTAATATGACAGACAAGGAAGGAAAAAAAAGTCATCTCGTGATTAGATCCGTCACGTCACATCATAGCATGACAATTATATAATGTGACTCGTATGTTACGTGACGTGGTTACTCTCAGCTGAAAATAGTAGAAACATCACGCCATGCAAATCTTCCTTGACACATCATGTAGGGCTAAATTAGTCATTCCCTTTCAAATTATATTTCATATATAAAAAATATTTTTAGTTATTGCTAACAGTTTTGTAATATTCATTCCCTTTCAAATTAATTTCGTAGGTTTTCAAGAGTAAAATTGTTTATGTAAGTGCCTTTAATACAACGGGTAGATAGTTTTTCTAGTACGTACTGTTGCAATCCTTAGCAACGGATACATATTACTTCTTTGTGATATCATAAAAATGCCTTTCTTGACAACGAAAATTCGAATTAATTATGGCCAAGTGGGCTAACTACAGTATTTTCTTGTGGGAACAACAAGTCTAATTAAATCATACACACACAAGGACATAACAAATTTAAATTGTTCTTTCTTAAGAACTCTTCTTTCGGGTACTATAAATTGGATCAATATATACAGAACTCTCACCACAAGGCTCATCAGCTCTAACAAAATGGCACCAACATATGAATTTAGCACCAATCAAACTAATAGTTCTCCAAAAGATTTTCAGGAATTTGATGAGAGAAAAACTGGTGTGAAAGGCCTCGTCGACTCCGGCATAAGCAAGATTCCCGAATTCTTTGTTCATCATCAAGAAATCTCCTTAAAAGCATCTGATCAGGCCGTACCTTGCGATCTCCAAGTACCTGTCATAGACCTTCAATCAATTGACAAAGATGAAGCTTCCTATAAACAGATTGTTCAAGAGGTACCAACGACCCCATAATGCTAATAAATTATCCTATAACTTGCCAATGTGTATATATTGCGGGGCCCACCGACCACTGTCGTCAGTTACCTTCTCTAACATTATTTGCTGTAACAGGTACTCGAAGCATCAGTTTCTTGGGGAGTTTTCCAGGTGGTGAATCATGGGGTGGTGAAAGATGAGTTAGAGAATGTCATTGAAAAAGTAAAAGAGTTTCATGAGGGAAATAAGGAGGTGAAGGAGAAGCTCTACAACCGCGATCAATCCAACAAAGTAAGGTTTCTCTCCAACCTCAGTCACTTACAGTCAGGTGCTGCCACTTGGCGCGACACGCTTGTTTGTGTCTTTGATGGTACCCTGGATCCTACTCAAATACCACTGGTATGCAGGTAAAATATTTTTTACAATTCGAAAACAAATTATTTATTACGTGTACCATTAATTCTGGTCATCCACAGTATATATAAAGTTCGATGGTTGAATTTGAGGGAGACAATTATGAAGTACAAAGAAGGCATATCTCGTGTTGTAGAAATATTGTATGAGTTGCTATCAGTGGCACTAGGTTTGCCTCCAGACTACATGAAAGCCAGGAACTACGACTACACAAAACCAATGTTTATGCATTACTATCCCCCTTGTCCAGAGCCGGAGCTGACGATAGGTGTTCGCATGCACACCGATCCAACCTTCATCACTGTGCTCCTCCAAGACGATCTTGGTGGCCTTCAAGTGCTTCATGATGGCTATTTGGTCGATGTCACGCCCGTTCCCGGGGCTTTAGTTGTCAATATTGGTGATCTCCTTAAGGTACATATATCATAATTATCTATTACTCTCAAACTGGTACAAAAGTATGCATATTGAATACATGATCAGTACATTTCTTATTTGTTCAAAATCTGAACTCATTTTTAATATAATTATTGTATAGTAATTAATTTGAGCTCTCAAAAATCAAAGTACAAATACCAAGTGGTTTAATTAGATCTTTTGAATTAATCAAATTTTTTTTGCATTTAGTTTGTGTTGAGAAATAGAAATTTGGTCTCAGAGAATTATCATTGGTCAATTAGAAAATAAACCAATTAGCATTCTAATATTAGCTGTATAGCTAATTTAGGTACCTAATCAATCTAATTCTGTAATTAGACAATCCAGAGAATAAGAAAAGTAACCAACGGCTAATAGAGACAAAAGAGTTATAAAATACCCTATGCATTATGTAATCTGTACACAAAAAAATCAACATTATTCAATCATTTTCTTCCATCAATTCATTCATATTTCTCACAGTTTGAATAGTGTTTTAGCAATGACAAGTTGAAGAGCACTGAGCACCATGTTTTAGCAAGCAAAAGAGGACCCAGGATCTCAGTTGCAACTTGTATTACTCCAGCTTTGGATTCTGAGAAACCTTTTGGCCCTCTGAAGTTGCTATTATCTGATGAGAATCCTCCACTGCACCAGGAGTTTCTTATTCCTGATTATGTGAAGACCTACCTCTCAAAGGAGCCTAATAATTCGGTTTTAAGCTATTATAAAATTTGACTTTAAATGAGTAATATATTAAGGGTTATATTTGGGTTCGGAGTACGGATTGTAAAATTTGAAATTCTCTTTTGCAACTATCTTCAGCCTTTTCTCTTTTGGAGATCATGCAGATCTTCCTTCAAGTATAGCATCTACTCTTACATCACAAGGTTCTCTATTAAATGGCACAGAATCGGCTTGATAGTTAAAAGTACATATCGGATGTTTACATCATGAATTCGGCTAGAAATTTTAAATTAAGCAAAACTAAAGTAAATAAATTAGTGATGTGTACAAATTAAGTGTAACATACATCGCAATAAAAAACTAGCTGCAATATTGACCAAATTAATTCAGTTAAAAAATATGACTGTTACAGTGTTACTCCAATTTGAAACTAATAAGTATCACATTTCTATGTATCGTTTGTTATGAATATAATTGTAGATATCTATCGATTTTGTAACTCTCAACATTAATCACCTCAATTCATTTCTCATTTATTATTACAATTTGTAACACAAAAATAGAGTATTTGTAATCTTACATTATACACATCAGAAATATATATGAATAAAGAGATAGTCATTATTTACATTCTCTATATCTTGTTTATGTTTGTTTATCTTTATTTTTACAACATCGTTGAGCATATAGTATAGTACTACTTGACTACTCCAAACATATAATATATGCATGATAAGAGTAGAACTAGGGTGCTCCTAAGCTCACCAAGCCCTTCCGTGAGCGCGGCTCTAAAACCTATCAAATTGACTTCAAACGACATTTCCAAACCGTTAGATGTTCAATCTATATCAAAATCTACTTGGAGACCAAATTTTACATTTTTTGGAATTTTTTTACTATTTATTAAGATGGTTTGAAAATCGCTGTTTTCCAATGGTGCAGAATTTTAATAAAAACAGCGATTTTCAAACCATCTTAATAAATAGTAAAAAAATTCCAAAAAATGTAAAATTTGGTCTCCAAGTAGATTTTGATATAGATTGAACATCTAACGGTTTGAAAATGTCGTTTGAAGTCAATTTGATAGGTTTTAGAGCCGCGCTCACGAAGGGCTTGGTGAGCTTAGGAGCACCCTAGTTCTACTCTGCATGATAATACAAGTTCAATTAAACCATTTTTTGACAGTAGACTTGACTAATCATAAGTAATTTGTGCAGTTGAAACCGTTTCTGATAATATAATTAAGCATAAGAATTGGAATAATTATCATTTCTAATTAAATAATTCATCTTCTACTAGTTGTATTTCATGTTCTACTGATTGTCTTTCATATTCTAATAGTTGTCTTTCATCTTCTTCTGGATGTCTTTCATCTTCTACTAGTTGTCTTCATATTATATTAGTTGTTTTCCATCTTTTTCTAATTGTTTTTCACTTCTTCTAGTTGTTTTTTATCTTGTATTGGTTGAATTTCATGTTCTACTGATTGTCTTTCATGTTCTACTGGTTGTCTTTCATATTCTACTTGGTTGTCTTTCATATTCTACTTGGTTGTCTTTCATCTTTTACTGGTTGTATTTCATCTTCTTCTAGTTGTAGTTCGTCTTTTTCTAGTTGTCTTTTATCTTTTACTGTTTGTCTTTCATCTTCTTTCCGTTGTTTTTCATCTTCCACTGTTATTTTTCATCTTCTTATAGCTGTCTTTCATATTCTACTAGTTGCGTGTCATATTCTTCAAGCTGTCTTTCATCTTCTCCTCGTTGTCTTTCATCTTTTACTGGTTGTCTTCCATCTTCTTCCCGTTGTCTTTCATCTTCCACTAGTTGTGTTTCATCTTCTTCTAGTTGTCATTCATATTCTATTAGTTGTTTTTCATCTTCTACTATTTGTCTTTCATCTTCTTCTGGTTGTCTTCCATCTTCTTTAGGTTGTCTTTCATCTTCTATCAGTTGTCTATCTTCTTCTAGTTGTCTTTCATCTTGTAGATATTATCTTTCATGTTCTACAGGTTGTCTTTTGAGAGATGGAAGGGGCGAGGAAGAATTGGTCTGACACTTCACAGTGCTTAAGGATCATCCATCAGTTATTCTAATAACAAGAAGATGAATCAGATGTTCCGTGCAAAGGCCTTGTATACATTTACAGCATTATGGGACGGACACACTATCTGCTTTTGATTTACGACCTCTCTTGACTGCTTGTTTTCTTGTTATATGGGTTGTCATTTATGTTCTATTAGTTGTCTTTTATTTTATACTGGTTGTCTTTCATTTTCTTCTAACTGTTTTTTATCTTTTTCTAGTTGTCTTTAGTCTTCTACTAGTTGGGTTTCATATTCTTCTAGTTGTCTTTCATGTTCTACTAATAGTCTTTCATCTTCTTCTAATTGTCTTTCTTCTTCTTCTAGTTGTTTTTATGCTTTTACTGGTTTTCTTTCATCATCAACTGGTTCTCTTTCATATTCTAATAGTTGTTTTCATCTTCTTTAAGTTGTCTTTCATCTTGTGCAGGGTGTCTTTCATGTTATTTCATGATCTATTAGTTGTCTTTCACCTTCTGCTAGCTGTTTCGCATTATCTAGTGGTCTTTCATCGTCCTTTTGGTTCTCTCTTCTTCTTCTGGTTGTCTTACATCTTCAACTAGTTGTGTTTCATCTTCTTCTCTTTGTCTTTCATCTTGTATAGGTAGTCTTTCACGTTTTACTTGTTCTCATTCATGTTCTACTAGTTTTCTTTCATTTTCTACTAGTTGTCTTTCATCTTCTTCTAGTTGTTTTTATCTTTTTCTAGTTATTTTTCATCTTCTATAAGTTGTGTTTCATCTTCTTTAAGTTGTCTTTCATATTCTACTGGTTGTGTTTCCTATTCTACTTGTTTTTTTCATCTTCTTCTACTGGTTGTCTTTCATCTTCTATTGGGTTTTCTTTCATATTCTATTAGTTGTTTTCATCTTCTTTTAGTTGTCTTTCATTGTTTGCGTGGTGTCTTTCATGTTAAACTGGTTGTATTTCATAATCTATTAGTTGTCTTTCATCTTCTACAGTTTTTCATTATCTATTGGTTGTCTTCCATCGTCTTCTGGTTGTCTCTCATCTTCATCTTCATTTATTTGTCTTTCATCTTCAACTAGGTGTGCTTCATCATCTTCTCGTTTTCTTTCATCTTGTACAGGTTGTCTTTCACGTTCTACTCGTTGTCATTCATGTTCTACTGGTTGTCTTTCATTTGCTACTGGTTGTCTTTGATCTTCATATAGTTATTATATTTCATCTTCTTCTAATTGTTTTTCATCTTCTACTAGTTGTGTTTCATGTTCTACTATCGTCTTTGATCTTCTACTGGTTCTCTTTCATATTCTATTAGTTGTTATTCATCTTCTTCTAGTTGTCTTTAATTTTGTGTTGGGTGTCTTTCATGTTCTATAGGTGGTCTTTCATGATCCACTTGTTGTGTCTCCTCTTCTACTAGTTGTGTATCATCTTCTTCTAGTTGCCTTTCATCTTGTACATGATGTCTTTCATAGTCTACAGGTTGTCATTCAGGTTTTATTTGTTCTTTCATGTTCTACTAGTTATCTTTCATCTTCTTTTCGTTGTGTTTCATCTTCTTCTTATTGTCTTTCATCTTTTTCTAGTTGTCTTTCATATTCTACAAGTTGTTTTTCATAATCTTCTATTTATATTTCATTGTTTATTGGTTGTCTTCCAACTTCTTCTAGATGTCTTTCGTCTTCAACTAGTTGTCTTTCATTCTACTGGTTCTCTTTCATATTCTATTAGTTGTTATCCATGTTCTTATAGTTGTCTTTCATCTTGTGTTGGGTGTGTTTCATGTTTTACTAGTTGTCTTTTATGATCTCCTATTTAGGTATCATCTTCTTCTAGTTGTCTTTCATTTAGTACATGATGTCTTTCTTGTTGTACAGGTTGTCATTCCTGTTCTACTGATTTTCTTTCGTGTTCTACTAGTTGTTTTTCATCTTCTTCTCGTTGTCTTTTATCTTCTACTAGTTGTGTTTCATCTTCTTCTAGATGTCTTTCATGTTCTTCTAGTTGTCTTTCACCTTCTTCTAGTTGTCTTCCATCTTCTTCTAGTTGTCTTTCTTCTTCTACTAGTTGTTATTCATCTTCTTCTAATTGTCTTTCATCTTCTTCTAGTTGTCTTTCATATTCATCGAGTTGTCTTTGATTTTCTCCTAGTTTTCTTTCATATACTTTTGGTTGTCTTTTATTCTCTACAGGTTGTCTTTCATATAATCCTGGTTGTCTTTAATATTCTATTAGTTGTTATTGATCTTCTTCCATTAGTTTTTCATCTTGTGCTGGTTGTCTTTCATGATCTACTGGTTGTTTTCTTTTCTATTAGTTGTGTATCATCTTCTTCTAGTTGTCTTTCATGGTCTACAGGTTGTCATTCATGTTTTATTTGTTGTCTTTCATGTTCTACTAGTTATCTTTCATGTTCTTCTCATTGTCTTTGTTCTTTTTCTAGTTGTCTTTCATATTCTACTAGTTGTTTTTCATATTATTTTATTTTGAACTTCTACTGGTTATCTTTCATCTTCTGCTAGTTGTCTTTCGTGTTGTACTGGTTGTCTTTCATTTTCTATTGGTTCTCTTTCATATTCTATTAGTTGTTATTCATCTTCTTTTAGTTGTCTTTCATCTTGTCCTGAGTGTATTTCATGTTCTACTGGTTGTCTTTCATGATCTACTAGTTGTATATCATCTTCTTCTAGTTGTCTTTCATCTTATACATGATATCTTTCTTGTTCTGCAGGTTCTCATTCATGTTATACTGCCTTTATTTCGTGTTCTACTAGTTGTCTTTCATCTTCTTCTCGTTGTATTTTATCTTCTTCTAGTTGTCTTTCATATTCTACTTGTTGTGGTTCATCTTCCTCTAGTTGTCAATAATGTTCTACTGGTTGTCAAATCTTCTTTTAGTACTGGTTCTTTTTCATATTGTATTAGTTGTTATTCATTTTCTTCTAGTTGTTATTTATCTTCTTTTAGTTGTCTTTCATTTTATTTTAGTTGTCTTTCATATTCATCGAGCTGTCTTTCATTTTCTCCTAGTTGCGTTTCATCTACTTTTGGTTGTCTTTTATTCTCTACTAGTTGTCTTTCATCCACTCCTAGTTGTATTTCATCTTTTTCTAGTTGTATTTCATATTCTATTTGTTACTTTTCATCTACTTTTGTTTCTCTTTCATCTTTTTCTAGTTGTCTTTCAAGTTCTACTTGTTGTCTTTCATCTACTTGTTATTTCATCTTCTTCTAGTTGTGTTTCATCTCCTTCTAGTTGTCTTTCATATTCAACTAGTTGTTTTCCATCTTCTTCTAGTTGCCTTTCTTGTTCTTCTATTGTCTTTCATCTTCTACTGGTTCTCTTTTATATTCTATTAGTAGTTATTCATCTTTTTTTAGTTGTCTTTCATCTAGTGCTGTGTGTCTTTCATGTTTTACTGGTTGTCTTTCGTGATCTACTAGTTGTGTATCATCTTATTCTAGTTGTCTTTTATCTTGTACATGATGTCTTCCTTGTAAAACAGGTTGTCATTCATGTTCTACGAGTTTTCTTTCTTGTTCTACTAGTTGTCTTTCATGTTCATCTAGTTGTCTTTCATTTTCTACTAGTTGTGTTTCATCTTCTTCTAGTTGTCTTTCATAAGGTGCAATCTCTTTCATGATCTACTAGTTGTGTATCATCTTCTTCAAGTTGTATTTCATCCTATACATGATGTCTATCTTGTTCTACGAGTCGTCATGCATGTTCTACTGGCTTTCTTTAGTGTTCTATTAGTTGTCTTTTATCTACTGCTAGTTGTGTTTCTTCTTCTACTTGTTGTCTTTCATCTTCTACTAGTTGTCTTTCATCTTCTACTGGTTGTCTTTCATCTTCTATTAGTTGTTATTCACCTTCTTCTAGTTGTCTTTCATCTTCTACTTGTTGTCTTTCATGATCTACTGATTGTGTTTTTTCTTTTACTTGTTGTGTACCACCTTCTTCTAGTTGTCTTTCATAATGTACATGAAGCTTTTTCATGTTCTACAGGTTATCATTCATGTTCTACTAGTTGTCTTTCATCTTCTTCTCGTTGTGTTTCATCTTCTTCTAGTTGTCTTTCATTTTCTTCTAGTTGTTATTCATTTTCTTCTAGTTGTCTTTCATCTTTTTTCTAGTTGTCTTTCATATTCATCAAGTTGTCTTCGATTTTCTCCTAGTTGTGTTTCATCTACTTTCGGTTGTCTTTTATTCTCTATAGGTTGTCTTTCATATACTCCTGGTTCTCTTTCATATTCGATAAGTTGTTATTCATCTCTTCTAGTTGTCTTACATAATGTGCAACCTCTTTCATGATCTACTAGTTGTGTATCATCTTCTTCTAGTTGTCTTTCATCTTGTACATGATGTCTTCCTTATAATACAGATTGTCATTCATGTTCTATTGGTTTTCTTTCTTCTTGTACTATAATACAGATTGTCTTCCTGTCATTCATGTCTTTCTTCTTCTTCTCATTGTCTTCATCTTCTTCTAGTTGTCTTTCATTTGCTACTAGTTGTGTTCATATTCTTCTAATTGTCTTTCATAATGTGCAATATCTTTCATGATCTACTAGTTGTGTATCATCTTCTTCTAGTTGTATTTCATCTTGTACATGATGTCTATCTTGTTCTACTGGTTGTCATTCATGTTCTACTGGCTTTCTTTAGTGTTCTACGAGTTGTCTTTCATCTTCTTCTAGTTCTCTTTCTTATTCTATTGGTTGTCTTTCATCTTCTACTAATTGTCTTTCATCTTCTATTAGTTGTCTTTCTTATTCTACTAATTGTCTTTCATCTTCTACTGGTTGTCTTTTCAACTTCTTTGTTATTCATCTTCTTCTAATTGTCTTTCATCTTCTGCTTGTTGTCTTTTATGATCTACTGGTTGTGTTTTCTCTTCTACTAGTTGTGTATCATCTTCTTCTAGTTGTCTTTCATATTGTACATGATATTTTTTCATGTTCTACTGGTTGTCTTTCATGTTCTACTAGTTGTCTTTCATCTTCTTCTCGTTGTGTTTCATCTTTTTCCTGTTGTCTTTCATATTCTACTAGTTGTTTTTCATCTTCTTCAAGTTTTGGTTGTCTTTCATTTTCTATAGGTTCTCTTTCATATTCTATTAGTTGTTTTTCATCTTCTTCTAGTTGCCATTCATCTTCTTCTAGATGTTATTCATCTTCTTCTAGTTGTCTTTCATCTTCTTCTAGTTGGCTTTCATATTCATTGAGTTGTCTTTGAGTTTCTCCTACTTGTGTTTCATCTACTTTTGGTTGTCTTTTATTCCCTATATGTTGTCTTTCATATACTCCTGGTTCTCTTTCATATTCTATTAGTTGTTATTCATCTCTTCTAGTTGTCTTTCATATTGTGCAACCTCTTTCATGATCTACACGTTGTGTATCATCTTCTTCTAGTTGTCATTCATCTTGTACATGATGTCTTCCTTGTAGAACAGGTTGTCATTCTTGTTCTACTGGTTTTCATTCTTGTTCTACTAGTTGTCTTTCATCTTCTTCTAGTTGTTTTTCATTTTCTACTAGTTGTGTTTCATCTTCTTCTAATTTTCTACACGGATTTTTTCATCTTGTGCTGGGTGCCTTTAATGTTCTACTGGTTGTCTTTCACGATCTACTGGTTGTGTTTACTCTTCTACTAGTTGTGTATCATCTTCTTTTCGTTGTCTTTCATCTTGTACTTGTTGTGTTTAATGTTCTACAGGTTGTCATTCATGTTTTACTGGTCGTCTTTCATCTTTTTCTGGTTGTCTTTTATCTTCTACTGATTGTCTTTCATCTTTTTCTAGTTGTCTTTTATGTTCTACTTGTTGTATTTCATCTACTTGTTGTATTTCATCTTCTTCTAGTTGTGTTTCATCTTCTTGTAGTTGTCTTTCATATTCAACTAGTTGTTTTCCATCTTTTTCTATTTGTCATTCATCTTCTTATAGTTGTATTTCAACTTCTTATAGTTGTCTTTCATCTTATTATAGTTGTCTTTTATCTTTTAGTCTTTCATCTTCTTCTAATTGTCTTTCTTCTTCTGCTGGTTGTCTTTCATTTTTTACTGGTTCTCTTTCATATTCAATTAGTAGTTATTCATTTTCTTCTAGTTGTCTTTCATATTATATTAGTTGTTATTCATCTTCTTCTAGTTGTCTTTCATCTTATGCTGGATGTCTTTAATGTTCTACTTGTTCTCTTTCGTGATCTATTGGTCGTGTTTCCTATTCTACTAGTTGTGTATCATCTTCTTCTTGTGTCTTTCATCTTGTACGTGATGTGTTTCATGTTATATTATCTTTCATCTTCTACTGGTTTTCTTTCATTTTCTACTGCTTCCCTTTCATATTTTATTATTTGTTATTCACCTTCTTCTAGTTGTCTTTATCTTGTGTTGGTTGTTTTTCATGTTCTACTTGTTGTCTTTCATGATCTACTAGTTGCATATGATCTTCTTCTAGTTGACTTTCATCTTGTACATGATGTCTTTCTTGTTCTACAGGTTGTGATTCATGTTCTACTGCTTTTCTTTCTTGTTCTACTAGTTGCCTTTCATCTTCTTCTCATTTTCTTTAATCCTCTTCTAGTTGTCATTCATGTTCTACTGGTTGTCTTTCATCTTTTTCTAGTTGTCTTTAATCTTCATCTAGTTGCCCTTCTTCTAGTACTGCTTATTCTCTTTCATATTCTATTAGTTGTTATTCATTTTTTTCTAGTTGTCTTTCATCTTCTTCTAGTTGTTATTCATCTTTTTCGAGTTGTCTTTCATCTTCTCCTAGTTGTGTTTTATCTACTTTTGGTGGTCGTTTATATTCTACTGGTTGTCTTTCATATACTCCTGGTTTGTCATCTTCTTTTTGTTGTCTTCCATATTCTACTTGTTGTTTTTCATCTTCTTTTATTTGTCTTTCATCTTCTACTGGTTGTCTTTTATCTTTTTCAAGTTGTCTTTCTTGTTCTACTTGTTGTATTTCATCTTCTACTAGTTGTGTTTCATTTTCTTCTAGTTGTCTTTCATATTCAACTAGTTATTTTCCATCTTTTTCTATTTGTCTTTCTTCGTCTTTTGCTGTCCTTCATCTCCTACAGGTTGTGTTTCATCTTCTACGCATTCTACGGGTTGTCAGTTTTGTTCTACTGGTTGTCATTCATTTTCTTATAGTTGTCTTACATATTCTTATAGTTGTCTCTCATCTTCTTATAGTTGTCTTGTATCTTCTACTAGTTGTCTTTTATCTATTCTAGTCGTTTTTGAACTTCTACTAGTTGTCTTTCTTCTTCTAATAGGTCTCTTTCATATTCTATTAGTTGTTATTCATCTTCTTCTAGTTGACTTTTATCTTGTGCTGGATGTCTTTCATGTTCTACTGGTTGTCTTTCTTGTATTACAGGTTGTCATTCATGTTCTACTGGTTTTCTTTCTTGTTCCATTAGTTGTCTTTCATCTTCTTCTAGTTGTCTTTCATTTTCTACTAGTTGTGTTTCATCTTCTTCGAACTTTCTTTCATAATGTGCAATCTCTTTCATGATCTACTTGTTGTGTATCATCTTCTTCTAGTTGTATCTCATATTGTACATGATGTCTGTTTGTTCTACTGGTTGTCATTCATGTTCTACTGGCTTTCTTCTAGTTGTATCTCATCTTGTCTTTCATCTTCTTCTCGTTGACTTTCATCTTCTACTCGTTGTCTTTCATGTTCTACAGATTGTCTTTAATCTTCTACTGGTTCACTTTCATGTTCTATTAGTTGTTGTTCATCTTCTTCTCGTTGTTTTTCATCTTTTGCTGGGTGTCTTTTATGTTCTACTTATTGTCTTTCATGATCTACTGGTTGTGTTTACATGATCTACTGGTTGTGTTTACTCTTCTACTAATTGTGTATCATCTTTGGTTGTCTTCATCTTGTACTTGTTGTCTTTCATGTTCTACAGGTTGTCATTCATATTTTACTGGTTGTCTTCCATCTTCTTTTGGTTGTCTTTCTTCTTCTACTGATTGTCTTTCATCTTTTTCTAGTTGTCTTTCATGTTCTACTTGTTGACTTTCATCTACTTGTTGTATTTCATCTTCTTCTAATTGTGTTTCATCTTCTTCTAGTTGTCCTTCATATTCAACTAATTGTTTTCCATCTTTTTCTATTTGTCATTCATATTCTTATAGTTGTCCTTCATCTTCTTATAGTTGTCTTTCATCTGCTTATAGTTGTCTTGTATATTTTACTAGTTGTCTTTCATCTTCTTCTAATTGTCTTTCGTACTCTATTTGTTGTTATTAATCTTCTTCTAGTTGTCTTTCACCTTGTGCTGGATGTCTTTAATGTTCTACTGGTAGTCTTTCGTGATCTATTGTTGGTGTTTCCTATTCTACTAGTTGTGTATCATCTTCTTCTAGTGTCTTTCATCTTGTACGTGATGTGTTTCATGTTCTGCAGGTTGTCAATTATCTTTTACTTGTTGACTTTCATGTTATACTAGTTATCTTCTACTAGTTTTCTTTAATTTTCTACTGCTTCCTTTCATATTTTATTATTGTTATTCATCTTCTTCTAGTTGTCTTTATCTTGTGCTGTGTCTTTCATGTTCTACTTGTTCTCTTTCATGATCAACTGGTTGTCTTCTATCTTCTTCTAGTTGTCTTTCATATTGTACATGGTGTTTTTTCATGCTCTATAGGTTGTGTTTCATGTTCTACTAGTTGTCTTTCATCTTCTTCTCGTTGTGTTTCATCTTCTTCTAGTTTTTTTGTCTTTCATTTTCTATAGGTCCTCTTTCATATTCTATTAGTTGTTTTTTATCTTCTTCTAGTTGTCTTTATATTCTGCTAGTTGTTTTTCATCTTCTTCTAGTTTTGGTTGTCTTTCATTTTCTACAGGTACTCTTTCATATTCTATTAGTTGTTTTTCATCTTCTTCTAGTTGTCTTTCATATTCAACTAGTTGTTTTCCATCTTTTTCTATTTGTCATTCATCTAATTATAGTTGTCTTTCATCTTCTTATAGTTGTCTTTCATCTCCTTACTAGTTGTGTTGTATCTATTCTAGTTGTTTTTGAACTTCTACTAGTTGTCTTTCTTCTTCTAATAGTTCTCTTTCATATTCAATTAGTTCTTATTCATCATCTTCTAGTCTTCCATAATTTATTAGTTGTTACTCATCTTCTTCTACATGTCTTTCATGTTCTACTAGTTGTCTTTCATGATCTATTGGTTGTGTTTCGTCTTCTACTAGTTGTGTATCATCTTCTTCTAGTGTCTTTCATCTTGTACTTGGAGTCTTTCATGTTCTACAGGTTGTCATTCATGTTTTACTTGTTGTCTTTCTTGTTCTATTGGTTGTCTTTCATCTTCTACTAGTTATCTTTCATATTCTATTAGTGGTTATTCATCTTTTTCAAGTTGTTTTTCGTCTTGTGCTGGGTGTCTTTCATGTTTTACTGGTTGTCTTTCATTATCAACTAGTTGAGTATCATCTTCTTCTAGTTGTCTTTTATCTTGTACATGATGTCTTCCGTGTAATACAGGTTGTTATTCATGTTCTACTAGTTTTCTTTTTTGTTCTACTAGTTGTCTTTCATCTTCTTCTATTGTCTTTCATTTTCTATTAGTTGTGTTTTATCTTATTCTAGTTGTCTTTCATAATATGCAATCTCTTTCATGATATACTAGTTGTGTATCATCTTCTTCTAGTTGTATTTATCTTGTACATGATGTCTATCTTGTTCTACTGGTTGTCATTCATGTTCTACTGGCTTTCTTTCGTGTTCTACTAGTTGTCTTTTATCTTCTTATTGTTGTCCTTCTTCTTTTACTGGTTGTCTTTCATCTTCTACTGGTTGTCTTTCATCTTCTAGTAGTTGTTATTCCCCTTCTTCTAGTTGTCTTTCATCTTCTACTTGTTGTCTTTCATGATCTACTGGTTGTGTTTTCTCTTTTACTAGTTGTGTATCATCTTCTTCTAGTTATATTTCATATTGTACATGATTTTTCTTCTTGTTCTACAGGTTGTCTTTCATGTTCTCCTAGTTGTCTTTCATCTTATTCTCATTTTGTTTCATCTTCTTCTAGTTTTAGTTGTCTTTCATTTTCTACAGGTTCTCTTTCATCTTCTACTCATTGTCTTTTATGTTCTACAGATTGTCTTTCATCTTCTTCTACTTGTTATTCATCTTCTTCTAGTTGTCTTTCATATTCATCGAGTTGTCTTTGATTTTCTCCTAGTTGTATTTCATCTACTTTTGGTTGTCTTTTATTCTCTACATGTTGTCTTTCGTATACTCCTTGTTCTCTTTCATATTCTATTAGTTGTTATTCATCTCTTCTAGTTGTCTTTCATAATGTGCAACCTCTTTTATGATCTACTAGTTGTGTATCATCTTCTTCTAGTTGTCATTCATCTTGTACATGATGTCTTCCTTGTAGAACAGGTTGTCATTCTTGTTCTACTGGTTTTCATTCTTGTTCTACTAGTTGTCTTTCATCTTCTTCTAGTTGTTTTTCATTTTCTACTAGTTGTGTTTCATCTTCTTCTAGTTGTCTTTCATAATGTGCAATCTCTTTCATGATCTACTAGTTGTGTATCATCTTCTTCAAGGTGTATTTCATCTAGTATATGATGTCTGTCTTGTTCTACTGGTTGTCATTCATGTTCTACTGGCTTTCTTTAGTGTTCTACCAGTTGTCTTTTATTTTCTTCTAGTTGTTCCTTCTTCTTCTACTGGTTGTCTTTCATCTTCTTCTGGTTGTCTTTTATCTTCTATTAGTAGTTATTCACCTTCTTCTAGTTGTCTTTCATCTTCTACTTGTTCTCTTTTACTAGTTGTGTATCATCTTCTTCTAGTTGTCTTTCATATTATACATGTTGGTTTTTCATGTTCTACAGGTTGTCTTTCATGTTCTACTAGTTGTCTTTTATTTTCTTCTTGTTGAGTTTCATCTTCTTCTAATTTTGGTTGTCTTTCATGTTCTACAGATTGTCTTTCATGTTCTACAGATTGTCTTTCATCTTCTTCTACTTGTTATTCATCTTCTTCTAGTTGGCTTTCATCTTCTTCTAGTTGTCTTTGATATTCATCGAGTTGTCTTTGATTTTCTCCTAGTTGTGTTTCATCTCCTTTTGGTTGTCTTTTATTCTCTGCAGGTTGTCTTTCATATAATCCTTGTTCTCTTTCATATTCTATTAGTTGTTATTTATCTCTTCTAGTTGTCTTTCATAATGTGCAACCTCTTTCATGATCTACTAGTTGTGTATCATCTTCTTCTAGTTGTCATTTATCTTGTACATGATGTCTTCCTTGTAATACAGGTTGTCATCATGTTCTACTCGTTTTCTTTCTTGTTCTACTAGTTTCCTTTCATCTTATTCTTATTGTCTTTCATCTTCTTCTAGTTATTTTTCATTTTCTACTAGTTGTGTTTCATCTTCTTCTAGTTGTCTTTCATAATGTGCAATCTCTTTCATGATCTACTAGTTGTGTATCAACTTCTTCCAGTTGTATTTCATCTAGTATATGTTGTCTATTTTGTTCTACTGGTTGTCATTCATGTTATACTGGCTTTCTTTTGTGTTCTACTAGTTGTCTTTTATCTTCTTGTTGTTGTCCTTCTTCTTTTACTGGTTGTCCTTCATCTTCTACTGGTTATCTTTCATCTTCTATTAGTTGTTATTCTCCTTCTTCTAGTTGTCTTTCATCTTCTACTTGTTGTCTTTCATGATCTACTGGTTGTGTTTTCTCTTCTACTGGTTGTCTTTCATCTACTCCTTGTTGTATTTCATCTTCTTCTTGTTGTCTTTCATATTCTACTTATTGTTTTTCATCTTCTTTTATTTGTCTTTCATCTTCTACTGGTTGTCTTTCATGTTCTACTTGTTGTCTTTGATCGACTTTTTGTATTTCATGTTCTTCTAGTTGTCTTTCATATTCAACTAGTTATTTTCCAACTTTCTCTATTTGTCTTTCATCGCCTTTTGTTGTCTTTCATCTTCTACTGGTTGTCTTTCAACTTCTTCTCATTCTATAGATTGTCAGTATTGTTCTACTGGTGTTCATTCATCTTCTTATAGTTGTGTCTTTCATTTTATTATAGTTGTCTTTCATTTTCTTATAGTAGTCTTGTATATTCTAGTAGTTGTCTTTCATTTATTCTAGTTATTTTGAACTTCTACTAGTTGTCTTCTATTCTAGTTGTCTTTCATGTTCTTCTAGTTGTCTTTCTTCTTCTTCTAGATGTTTTTCATCTTCTACTGGTTGTCTTTCATCTTCTACTAGTTCTCTTTCATATTCTATTAGTTGTTATTCATCTTCTTCTAGTTGTCTTTCATATTATATTTGTTGTTATTCATCTTTCTCTAGTTGTCTTTCATCTACTTTTGGATGTCTTTCATCTTCTCCAAGTGGTGTTTCATCTACTTTTGGTTGTCTTTTATTCTCTACTAGTTTAACTTCCATCTACTTCTGGTTTTATTTCATTTTTCTAGTTGTCTTTCATATTCTACTTGTTGTTTTTCATCTTCTTATATTTGTCTTTCATCTTCTACTGGTTGTCTTTCATCTTTTTCTAGTTGTTTTTCATGTTCTACTTTTTGTCTTTCATCAACTTGTTGTATTTCATTCTCTTTTAGTTGTATTTCATCTTTTAGTTGTATTTCATCTTTTTCTAGTTGTCTTTCTTCTTCTACTGCAACTCTTTCATCTTCTCCGGGTTGTCTTTCATCTTCTACTGGTACTTTTTCATATTCTATTAGTTGTTATTTATCATCTTCTAGTTGTCTTTCATCTTCTGATGGGTGTCTTTCATGTTCTACTGGTTGTCTTTCATGATGTACTAGTTGTGTATCATGTTCTTCTAACTGTCTTTCTTCTTGTATTGGTTGTTTTTCATTTTCTACTGGTTATCTTTCATTTTCTACTAGTTCTCTTTCATATTCTATTAGTGGTTATTCATGTTTTTCTAGTTGTTTTTCATATTCTATTAGTTGTTATTCATCTTCTTCTAGTTGTCTTTTGTCTTGTGCTATATGTCTTTCATCTTCTACTGGATATCTTTCTTGTTTTACTGGTTGTCTTGCATGATCTACAAATTGTGTACCATCTTCTTCTAGGTGTTTTTACATCTTGGATATGATGTCTTTGATGTTCTACAGGTTGTCATTCATGTTTTTCTCGTTGTCATTCATGTTCTACTAGTTGTCTTTCACCTTCTACTGGTTGTATTTCATTTTCTACTGGTTCTCTTTCATATTCTATTAGCTGTTATTCATCTCTTCTAGTTGTCTTTCATAATGTGCAACCTCTTTCATGATTTACTAGTTGTGTATCATCTTCTTCTTGTTGTCTTTCAACTTCTATTCATTGTCTTTCGTGTTCTACTAATTGTCTTTTATCTTCTACTAGTTCTCTTTCACATTATATTAGTTGTTATTCATCTTTTTCTCGTTGTTTTTCATCTTGTGTGGTTGTGATTACCCTTCTACTAGTTGTGTATCATCTTCTTCTAGTTGTCTTTCATCTTTTACTTGAGGTCTTTCATGTTCTACAGGTTGTCATTCATGTTTTACTTGTTGTCTTTCATTTTCTTCTCGTTGTCTTTCATCTTCTGCTGGTTGTCTTTCATTTTCTTCTGGTTCTCTTTCATATTCTATTAGTTGTTATTCATCTTCTTGTAGTTGCCTTTCATCTTGTGCTGGATGGCTTTCATGTTCTACAGGGGGTTGCCATTCATGACCTACAAGTTGTGTATCATCTTCTTTTAGTTGTCTTTCAACTTGTACATGATGTCTTTCTTATTCTACAAGTTGTCATTCATGTTCTACTAGTTTTCTATCGTGTTCTACTAGTTGTCTTTCATCCTCATCTCGTTGTCATTCATCTTCTTCTCGTTGTCTTTCATCTTCTACTGGTTCTGTTTCATATTTTATTAATTGTTATTCATCTTCTTTTAGTTGGCTTTCATCTTGTGTTGTTCTAAGGGTTGTCTTTCAAGATCAACTGGTTGTGTTTCCTCTTCTACTAGTTGTGTATCATCTTCTTCTAGTTGTCTTTCATCTTGTACATGATGTATTTCTTGTTCTACAGGTTGTCATTCATGTTTTTTTGTTGTTGTCTTACATCTTCTACTAGTTGTCTTTCATCTTCTTCTAGTTATCTTTTATATTCTATTAGTTATTGTTCATATTCTTCTATTTGTATTTGAACTTCTACTGGGTTGCCTTTCAACTTCTTCTGATTGTCTTTCATCCTCTACTGGTTCTCTTTCATATTCCACTAGTTGTTATTTATCTTTTTCTCGTTGTCTTTTATCTTGTGCTGGGTCAGTGTCTTTCATGTTCTACTTGTTGTATTTCATTATATACTAGTTGTGTATCATCTTCTTCTAGTTGTTTTACATCCTGTGCATGATGTCTTTCTCGTTCTACAGGTTGTCATTCATGTTTTACTGTTTTTCTTTCATCTTTTTCTCATTGTCTTTCATCCTCTTCGAGTTGTCCTTCATCTAGTTTTCTCCTTCATCTACTTTTAGTTGTGTTTCTTCTACTTTTGGTTGCCTTTTATTCTCTACTGATTCTCTTTCATCTACTCCTGGTTGTATTTCATCTTCTTCTTCTTGTTGTTTTTCATATTCAACTTGTAGTTTTTCATCTTTTTTAATTTGTCTTTCATCTTCTACATCTTTCATCTTTTTCTAGTTGTCTTTCTTGTTCTACTTGTTGTATTTCATCTACTTCTAATTTTGTTTCATCTTCTTCTAGTAGTCTTTCATATTCAACAAGTTGTTTTCCATCTTTTACTATTTGTCTTTCATCGTCTTTTGCTATCTTTCATCTTCTACAGGTCGTCAGTCTTGTTCTGCTGGTGTTCATTCATCTTTTTATAGTTGTGTCTTTCATTTTCTTATAGTTTTCTTTCATCTTCTTATAGTTGTCTTGTATCTTATAGTAGTTGTCTTTTATCTATTCTAGTTGTTTTTGAACATCTACTAGTTGTCTTTCATCTTATTCTAGTTGTCTTTCTTCTTCTACTGGATGTTTTTCATCTTCTACTGGTTGTTTTTCGTCTTCTACTTGTTTTCTTTCATATTCTATTAGTTGTTATTCATCTTCTTCTAGTTGTCTTTCAAATTAAATTAGTTGTTATTCATCTTACGCTAGTTGTCTTTCGTCTTCTATTTGTTCTCTTTCATATTCTATTAGTTGTTATTCATCTTGTTATAGTTGTCTTTCAAATTATATTAGTTGTTATTCATCTTGTTCAAGTTGTCTTTCATCTTGTGCTGGATGTCTTTCATGTTTTACTGGTTGTCTTTCATCTTCTCCAAGTGGTGTTTCATTTACTTTTGGTTGTCTTTTATTCTCTACTAGTTTAACTTTCATCTACTCCTGGTTCTTCCTCTAGTTGTCTTACATATTTTACTTGTTTTTAATTTTCTTATATTTGTCTTTCATCTTTCACTGGTTGTCTTTCATCTTTTTCTAGTTGTCTTTCATGTTCAACTTGTTGTCATCTACTTGTTGTATTTCATTCTCTTTAGTTGTATTTCATCTTCTTCTAGTTGTCTTTCTTCTTCTACTGGTTGTCTTTCATCATCTCCTGGTTGGCTTTCATATCCTACTGGTTCTTTTTCATATTCTATTAGTTGTTATTCATCTTCTTCTAGTTGTCTTTCATCATGTGCTGGGTGTCTTTCATGTTTTACTGGTTGTCTTTCATGATCTACTAATTGTGTATCATCTTCTTCTAGGTGTTTTTACATCTTGTACATGATGTCTTTCATGTTCTATAGGTTGTCATTCATTATTTACTTGTTGTCCTTCATTTTCTACTGGTTGTCTTTCATTTTCTACTAGTTCTTTTTCATATTCTATGAGTTGTTATTCATCTCTTCTCGTTGTCTTTTGTGCAACCTCTTTTCATGATCTTCTTCTACAGCTTGTACATGATCTTCTTCTAGTTGTCTTTCATCTTGTGTTGGGTGTTCTCATGTTCTACTGGTTGTCTTTCATGATCAACTAGTTGTGTTTCCTCTTCTACTAGGTGTGTATCATCTTCTTCTAGTTGTCTTTCATCTTGTGCATGATGTCTTTCTTGTTCTACAGGTTGTCATTCATGTTTTATTTGTTGTCTTACATCTTCTACTAGTTGTCTTTCATCTTCTTCTCCTTGTCTTTCATCCACTTCTAGTTGTCTTTCATCTTTTACTTGTTTTTTTTCGTATACTTCTATTTGTAATTGAACTTCTCCTGGTTGTCTTTCATCTTCTTCTGATTGTCTTTGATCTTCTACTGGTTCTCTTTCATTTGCCACTAGTTCTATTTCATATTCCACTAGTTGTTATTCATCTTCTTCTCGTTTTCTTTCGTGTTCTTCTAGTTGTCTTTCATATTCTACTAGTTGTTTTTCATATTCTTCTATTTGCATTTGAACTTTGTCTTTCATCTTTTTCTGGTTTTCTTTCATTTTCTACTGGTTCTCTTTCATATTCTATTAGTTGTTATTCACCTTCTTCTAGTTGTCTTTTATCTTATGCAGGGAGGGTGTCTTTCATGTTCTACTAGTTGTCTTTTATCTTATGCAGGGAGGGTGTCTTTCATGTTCTACTAGTTGTCTTACATGATCTACTAGTTGTGTATCATCTTTCTTGTTGTTTTACATCTTGTACAAGATGTCTTTCCTGTTCTAGAGGTTGTTATTGATGTTTTACTATTTTTCTTTCATCTTCTTCTCGTTGTTTTTCATCTTCTTCTAGTTGTCTTTTATCTTCTTCGACTTGTCTTTCATCTTCTCCTAGTTGTGTTTCATCTACTTTTTGTTGTCTTTTATTCTATACTGGTGGTCTTTCATCAACTTCTTGTTGTATTTCATACTCTTTTTGTTGTCTTTCATATTCTTGTTTTTCATCTTCTTTTATTTGTCTTTCATCTTCTACTCGTTGTCTTTCATGTTCTACTTATTGTCTTTTATCGGCTTTTTGTATTTCATCTTCTTCTAGTTGTCTTTCATATTAAACTAGTTGTTTTTCATTTTTTTCTATTTGCCTGTCATCGCCTTCGCTGTCTTTCATCTTCTACAGGTTGTCAGTCTTGTTCTACTGGCCTTCATTCATCTTCTTATAGTTGTGTCTTTCATTTTCTTATAGTTGTATTTCATCTTCTTATAGTTGTCTTGTATCTTCTACTAATTATCTTTTATCTATTCTAGTTGTTTTTGAACTTCTACGAGTTGTCTTTCATCTTCTTCTAGTTGTCTTTCTTCTTTCACTGGATGTTTTTCATCTTCTACTTCTTGTCTTTTATCTTCTACTGGTTCTTTTTCATATTCTATTAGTTGTTATTCATCTTGTTCTAGTTGTCTTTCATATTATATTAGTTGTTATTCATCTTCTTCTAGTTGTTTTTCATCTTGTGCTGGATGTCTTTCATGTTTTACTGGTTGTCTTTCATCTTCTCCAAGTTGTGTTTCATCTACTTTTGGTTGTCTTTTATTCTCTACTAGTTTAACTTTCATCTACTCCTGGTTTTATTTCCTCTTCCTCTAGTTGTCTTTCATATTCTATTTGTTGTTTTTCATCTTCTTATATTTCTCTTTTATCTTCTATTGGTTATATTTCATCTTTTTCTAGTTGTTTTTCATGTCCTACTTATTGTCTTTCATCTACTTGTTGTATTTCATTCTCTTTTAGTTGTATTTCATCTTCTTCTACAGGTTGTCTTTCATCTTCTCCTGGTTGTACTGGTTTTTTTTTTATATTCTATTAGTTGTTATTCATCTTCTTCTAGTTGTTTCTCATCTTGTGCTGGTTGTCTTTCATGTTCTACTAGTTGTCTTTTATGATCTACTAATTGTGTATCATCTTCTTCTAGGTGTTTTTACATCTTGTACAGTCTTTCATGTTCAACAGGTTGTCATTCATGTTTACTTGTTGTCCTTGATGTTCTACTAGTTGTCTTTCATTTTCTATTGGTTCTTTTTCATAGTCTATTAGTTGTTATTCATCTCTTCTAGTTGTCTTTCATAATGTGCAACCTCTTTTCATGATCTACTAGTTGTGTATCATGTTCTTCTATTTGTCTTTCAGCTTGTACATGATGTCTATCTTGTTTTACCGGTTGTCATTCATGTTCTACTGGTTTTCTTTCGTGTTCTACTAGTTGGCTTTCATCCTCTTCTCGTTGTCTTTCATCTTCCATTGATTGTCTCTCATCTTCTACTGGTTCTCTTTCATACTTTATTAATTGTTATTCATCTTCTTTTAGTGGTCTTTCATCTTGTGTTGGTGTCTTCACGTTCTACTAGTTGTCTTTCATGATCAACTAGTTGTGTCACCTCTTCTACTTGTTGTGTATCATCTTCTTTTAGTTGTCTTTCATCTTGCGCATGATGTCTCTTGTTCTACAGGTTGTCATTCATGTTTTATTTGTTGTGTTACATCTTCTACTAGTTGTCTTTCATCTTCTTCTCCTTGTCTTTCATTCACTTCTAGTTGTCTTTCATATTATACTAGTTATTTTTCGTATACTTTGATTTGTAATTGAACTTCTCTTGTTTGTATTTTATCTTCTTCTAGTTGTGTTTCATCTTCTTCTAGTTGCCTTTCATATTAAACTAGTTGTTTTCCATCTTTTTCTATTTGCCTTTCATCGCCTTTTGCTATCTTTCATCTTCTACGAATTGTCAGTCTTGTTCTACTTGTGTTCATTCATCTTCTTATAGTTGTGTCTTTCATTTTGTTATAGTTGTATTTCATCTTCTTATAGTTGTCTTGTATCTTCTACTAGTTGTCTTTTATCTATTCTAGTTGTTTTCGAACTTCTACTAGTTATCTTTCATCTTGTTCTAGTTGTCTTTCTTCTTCTATTGGATGTTTTTCATCTTCTACTGGTTGTCTTTCGTCTTCTACTTGTTCTCTTTCATATTCTATTAGTTGTTATTCATCTTCTTCTAGTTGTCTTTCAAATTATATTAGTTGTTATTCATCTTCTTCTAGTTGTCTTTCATCTTGTGTTGGATGTCTTTCATGTTTTACTAGTTGTCTTTCATCTTCTCCAAGTGGTGTTTCATGTACATTTTATTGTCTTTTATTCTTTACAAGTTTAACTTTCATCTACACTTGGTTTTATTTCCTCTTCCTCTAGTTGTGGTTTTTCATCTTCTTATATTTGTCTTTCTTCTTCTACTGGTTGTCTTTCATCTTCTCCAGGTTGTCTTTCATCTTATACTGGTTCTTTTTCATATTCTTTTAGTTGTTATTCATCTTCTTCTAGTTGTTTTTCATCTTGTACTGGGTGTCTTTCATGTTCTACTAGTTGTCTTTTATGACCTACTAATTGCGTATCATCTTCTTCTAGGTGTTTTTACATCTTGTACATGATGCTTTTATGTTCTACAGGTTGTCATTCATGTTTTACTTGTTGTCCTTCAAATTCTACTAGTTGTCTTTCATTTTTTACTGGTCGTCTTTCTTTTTCTGCTGGTTCTTTTTCATTTCTATTAGTTGTTATTCATCTCTTCTAGATGTCTTTCGTAATGTGCAACCTCTTTTCAAGATCTACTAGTTGTGTATCATCTTCTTGTAGTTGTCTTTCATCTTGTACATGATGTCTATCATGTTCTACTGGTTGTCATTCATGTTCTACTGGCATTATTTGGTGTTCTACTAGTTGTCTTTCATCTTCTACTCGTTGTCTTCCATGTTTTATTGATTGTCTTTCATCTTCAACTAGTTCTCTTTTATATTCTATTAGTTGTCATTCATTTTCTTCTCGTTGTTTTTCATCTTGTGTTGTGTGTCATTCATGTTCTACTAGTTGTCTTTCATGATCTACTGGTTGTGTTTACTCTTCTACTAGTTGTGTATCATCTTCTTCTAGTTATCATTCATCTTGCACTTGAGGTCTTTCATGTTTTACATGTTGTCATTCATGTTTTACTTGTTGTCTTTCATCTTCTACTGGTTGTCTTTTATTTTCTTTTGGTTCTTTTTCGTATTCTATTAGTTGTTATTCATGTTCTTCTAGTTGTCTTTCATCTTGTGCTGGATATCTTTCATGTTCTACAGGGGTTGTCTTTCATGACCTACAAGTTGTGTATCATCTCTTCTAGTTGTCTTTCATCTTGTACATGATGTCTTTCTTGTTCTACAAGTTGTTATTCATGTTCTACTGATTTTCTTTCATGTTCTACTAGTTGTCTTTCATCCTCATCTCGTTGTATTTCATCTTCTTCTCGTTGTCTCTCATCTTCTTCTGATTGTCTTTCATCTTCTACTGGTTCTCTTTCATACTCCACTAGTTCTCTTTCATATTCCACTAGTTGTTATTCATTTTTTTCTCGTTGTCTTTCGTGTTCTTCTAGTTGTCTTTCATATTCTTCTAATTGTTTTCATATTCTTGTATTTGCATTTGAACTTTGTCTTTCATCTTCTTCTAGTTGTCTTTAATTTTCTACTGGTTCTCTTTCATATTCTATTAGTTATTATTCATCTTCTTCTAGTTGTCTTTTATCTTGTGCATGAGTGTCTTACATGATCTACTAGTTGTGTATCGTCTTTCTTCTAGTTGTTTTACATCTTGTACAAGATGTCTTTCTTGTTCTACAGGTTGTCATTCATATTTTACTGTTTTTCTTTCATCTTCTTCTCGTTGTCTTTCATCTTCTTCTCGTTGTCTTTCATGTTCTTCTAGTTGTTTTTTATCTTCTTCGAGTGGTCTTTCATCTTCTTCTAGTTGTGTTTCATCTACTTTTTGTTGTCTTTTATTCTCTACTGGTTGTCTTTCATCTACTCCTTGTTGTATTTCATCTTCTTCTTCTTGTCTTTCATATTCTACTTATTGTTTTTCATCTTCATTTATTTGTCTTTCATCTACTACTGGTTGTTTTTCATGTTCTACTTGTTGTCTTTCATCGACTTTTTGTATTTCATCTTCTTCTAGTTGTGTTTCACCTTCTTCTAGTTGTCTTTCATATTTAGCTAGTTGTTTTCCATCTTTTTTTTATTTGTCTTTCATCGCCTTTTGTTGTCTTTCAGCTTCTACTGGTTGTGTTTCATCTTCTTCTCATTCTGCAGGTTGTCAGTCTTGTTCTACTGGTGTTCATTCATCTTCTTATAGTTGTGTCTTTCATTTTCTTATAGTTGTCATTATCTTCTTATAGTTGTCTTGTAACTTCTACTAGTTGTCTTTTAACTATTCTAGTTGTTTTTGAACTTCTATTACTTGTCTTTAATCTTCTTCTAGTTGTCTTTCTTATTCTATTGGATTTTTTCATCTTTTACTGGTTGTCTTTCATTTTCTACTTGTTCTCTTTCAAATTCTATTAGTTGTTATTCATCTTCTTCTAGTTGTCTTTCATATTACATTAGTTGTTATTCATCTTCTTCCAGTTGTCTTTCATCTTGTGCTAGTGATCACTCAAAAGAGAGCGATGTTTCTTTTAATATTTATAAACTCGGAAATGCTATCGGTTCGAACTGCAAGCGCACAATCCTATCGAGTAGTATATTCGAGGTCGATCCACAGGGAATATTGGTTCAGAGTCTTGAGCGATTGAATCACAATATTTCGAAAGGCTAGACGAAATCTGAAAATTGAGAGTTGTTATTGTGATCAATGTAAATTAGGAAACAATTAAAAGTAATTAAAATAAGATAGAGATGAGAATTCTTAGGATTTCAGCACACCATTGCTACTCAATCCGTTTTGATAACATATTTCTGTCGGGTCTGATTTCCTATTGTTGTTTTTATGAAAGACACCACATAGGTCACTGCGAGTTATTTTAGGCAAGAATGACAGATCTTTCATCGAGATTCTACATAGGACACTGCGAGTTATCTTACGCAAATGACTGATATCTTAAATACACAAGTTACTACACATATCACTGCGATTTACTTTACGCAAATGATGGAACTTGGTTCGCATTTTGTTGTTCTGGTTTATGATTTTCTCACTAAGGTTTTCTTCACATAAACCTAATAGATCTCAACGAGGCTAATTCGTGCAACATAGTTTCTCTTACCATTAAAGTACTGTCACTACCCTAACGGATTAAACTAGATCATCGAAGTTAGATGAAAAGATAATAAATCACAAAAGCATTTGGATTAAACAACAAGAAATCATAATCAACAGAAAATATATATATCAAAACATCAAGAGTAACAAAGTTTACTGCCTAGCCCCTAAGAAAGGAACTTAGCCGCGGAACGGCATGGTTACAATTACTCCTCTCTTATCTCTTTAATCAAATCTAACCCCTAATTACAAATATAACTTCTTCTTCTGCCCAGGGGCCTTATATAGGAGTGGAGAGACGTCTGGAGTTGAGTGGAGGCTAAGAAACTGATCTGGATACAGCTGTCGGCAGTTATTCTCCCAAGAGGTGCATTGGTTACGGTCCGTATCAGATGATACGGTCCGTATTGAGACCATATCACTGAAGGGTTTAATGCGTATCACGCTATCTTCTGGTCCGTATTCGGCTAGGTCCGTATTAGGCAATACGGACCGTAACAGAGACTTAGTCAATGAGCGTCGCTGATCCGATTGACCCTATTCTTGCTCCATTTGGTGTAAAATAGTTCCAAAACCTGTTTTCTGCAATAAAACATAAAGAATTGTGACAGTGGCCTTTTTCTCTAATAAATTAAACATAAGTGTGAGAAAATATGCAAACCTAAGCCAAAATCCTACGTAATTCATCATTATTTTGACTCTGATCAGCTAGATGTCTTTCATGTTTTACTAATTGTCTTTCATCTACTTTTGGTTGTCTTTTATTCTCTACTAGTTTAACTTTCATCTACTCCTGGTTTTATTTCATCTTCTTCTAGTTGTCTTTCATATTCTACTTGTTATTTTTCATCTTCTTATATTTGTCTTTCATCTTCTACTGGTTGTCTTTCATCTTTTTCTAGTTGTATTTCATGTTCTACTTATTGTCTTTCATTTACTTATTGTATTTCATTATCTTTTAGTTGTATTTCATCTTCTTCTAGTTGTCTTTCTTCTTCTACTGGTTGTCTTTCATTTTCTCCTGGTTGTCTTTCATCTTCTACTGGTTCTTTTCCATATTCTATTAGTTGTTATTCATCTTCTTCTAGTTGTCTTTTATCTTGTGCTGGGTGTCTTCATGTTCTACTAGTTGTATTTCATGATCAACTGGTTATGTTACCTCTTCTACTAGTTGTGTATCATTTTCTTTTAGTTGTCTTTCATCTTGTACATGATGTATTTCTTGTTTTACAAGTTGTCATTGATGTTTTATTTGTTGTCTTTCGTGTTCTACTAGTTGTCTTTCATTTTCTACTGGTTCTCTTTCATATTTTATTAGTTATTATTCATCTTCTTCTAGTTGTCTTTCATCTTGTGCTGAGTGTCTTTCATGTTCTACTGGTTGTCTTTCATAATCTACTAGTCGTGTTCTACTAGTTGTCTTTCATATTCTTCTCATTATCTTTTATCTTCTTCTAGTTATCTTTCATGTTCTTCTAGTTGTCTTTCATCTTCTTTTAGTTGTCTTTCTTCTTCTATTGGTTGTCATTTATTTTCTTATAGTTGTCTTTCATTTATTTTCTAGTTGTCTTTTATCTTCTACTCGTTGTGTTTCATCTTCTTCTAATTGTCTTTCATGTTCTACTTTTTGTATTTAATCTTCTTCAAGTTGTTTTTCTTCTTCTACTGGTTTGTTTTTTATCTTTTTTGCGTTGTCTTTCATCTTCTCCTAGTTGTGTTTCATATATTTTTGGTTGTCTTTCATTCTCTACTGGTTGTCTTTAATCTACTCCTGGTTATATTTCATCTTCTTTTAGTTGTCTTTCATATTCTACTTGTTATTTTTTATCTTCTTCTATTTGTTTTTAATCTTCTACAGGTTGTCTTTTATTTTTTTTCTAGTTGTTCATCTCCTCCACGTAATCATCTTTTGAAATTGTTCTTTTCTGATGAGAATCGTCCAATCTACTAGGAATTTCCTATGGCTGATTATGTGGAGGCCTACTTCTCAAAGGAGACCAATATTTAATCTATTTTAAAATTTGACTATTAATGAGTAATATTTAAAATATATTTAATAAATGTGACAATCAATGTAATATGTATAAAATCAAAAGAAATAAACACCTAAATATGGTCTTGAATTTTGGTGCAATATGAAAATCATTTGGTTATATGTTGAGGCATTTAAAATAGTGCAACTGATGATCTCCATCATTTTCTAGTTGCACAAAAATACTTAGTCAATATCTAATTTCACGTTTGATTGTCATAGTTGTCTAATAATTTACATCATTTTGAACGGTTCAGATCGACCGTTAAGATTTTGAAAATGAAAATATTGATCCGTAGTACGGACCAATCCGTACTATGCATAGTTCCATAGACACACTCTTCAATAAATGTCTTTGCTTAATTAAATAACGGTGGAAGTTTATCATGTAAAATGATATTTGTGAATAATATTATATTGGTATTGCTAGAAATTTGATTCCTCAATATTGTTTAGTATTTGTTTGTATGACTGATACTAATGCATCAACAGAAGCCATCTACATTCTATTTGCGAATCATATTGTGTTTGGTCTCGTTCTCACAAAAGAAAAACAGACAGGTGGCTGAATGTGGAGAGATCAGAGCCGTTAGTTTGATTTGAACTAAATAAATGAACTGTTGGGCAAACCAACCTATTTCTATTTGATTCCAAATTCTCTCCACCGAGATATATAAATGACATCCATTTAAGAGACATCAAATTAACGGACAAAACAACTAGAGCAACCGACCTATTAAACCCCTTAATAGATTAATTAAAATCCATTTTGATATATAAATTGAAGAGGGAGAGAGAGAAATAGGCCGGTTGTTCCGATATTTTTATTAATACCCCAAAAAAAAACAAATTATCAAATCTCCCTCACCCCAAACTTATTTTTAAATCTACCCCAACCGCCCGTCCACTGGGCGGTTCACTTTCCCCACCAGACCGCCCAGTAGCTGGGCGGTTCACTATCCGGATCTGACCGCCCAGCAGCTGGGCGGTCCGCTATAAAACCCCTATAAAATGGGTTTTTCTCTCTCCTGAGCAGCACAGTATTCATTCCCCAATCCAACAAATTTCCAGAACCGAATGAGAGAGCTGTCAGGCGATTTTGAGGCGATGGTGAACAGTAATTCCAGCACAGTAATCCAAGCACAGTAATTCCAGCACAGTAATTCCAGCACAGTAATTCCAGAACAGTATTTCCAGAACAGTAATTCCAGAACTCTCATATGTTGGTTGCACTGTATGTGGGCGGGAAGTTTACCCGGGGTGCGGAGGGAGCACAGTACACTAAGGAAGCAGCCTACGGCTTCGAGGTAAATGAAAATACCTCATTTGTTGAACTGAAGGGAATAGTGTATGAAAAGATCGGTGTGAACCCCAACCGGTATGATATAGATTTAGCTACCCGGATTAACACAGTAAGTGGTGGTAGACCTTACTATACCAGGTATCCAATAACAGATGAGTCGTTATGGAGGAGTGTTTACAACACTTTTCAGTCACAGGGGGTAATGGTAATGGACTTATATTCCAGGAGAGTTCAGCGTGAACCCGGGGTTGGAACATCTAGGGAAAATAGAGGTTATGATCACTCGGGTTATGACAACCCGCGTCACTCGAGTTATGACAGCTCGAGTTATGATCACTCGGGTTATGACAACTCGGGTCGTGAGCACTCGGGGTATGACAACCCCCGCCACTATAGTTATGACAACCCCCACCCCTCGAGGTATGACAACCCCCGCCACTCGAGTTATGAACCGCCTGTATCACCCGTTTATGAGAATTATGTACCTGATTTTACCACCGATCTACCACCACCACCACCTCCTCCTGAAACCCCAATCCAACCCAGATTTCCATCTGTACCACCATCAATACCTATAGTGTCACCCGTTGCTACCCGGAGAGACCTTGACCTTGATGCTGAGCTCGATGTCGTACCACAAAGAAATTTGGAAACAGGTGACGAATGGGAAGGGGATTGGGATTCTGATCACCTGTCAGAAGGTGATGGAGATTATTTACCTAATGAAGGCAGATTTTCGATTAGCGGTCGGACAGATAGGCATCCGTGCCCCACATTCAACGATACCACTGCTTTTGAAGAGGCAGACATCTCATTTTTTGGGCCGCGTGTCAGGTACAATGCAGAGCTTGCTCCGCAGTAGGTTTACGCCAACATAGATGAACTTGTGAAGAAAATAAATGAGGTCCATGTTCACGGCAACTGGGAGTGCAGAACTGACAAAAGGGACCGAAGAAGGTTAGTAATTGTTTGTGTCGACGAAGCGCATTGCCACTTCCGTCTATATGCAACCCCTGTGGGTAGGGGCGAGGCATGGATTATTAAGAAGTGCGAACCACCTCACACATGCAAAGCTCCGTCATCAAGGAAAGACCATGCACAGCTTACGGCTTCACTTATTGCCGATGTAATTGAGAATGACGTTAAGGAGGACCCATCGATGAGCCTTAAGGAGGTCGGTAAAGCTGTCAGACGGGTTTACAAGCATGTCGTCCCAAAATACAACAGGTTATGGAGAGGGCGTGAACTTGCGATTTGTCGAATGTTCGGTAGCTGGCATGGTTTTTATACAACTTGCTTGCACCATTGCTGCAGGCCATAGCAAGTACAAATCCCGGCACTATCTTTGAATGTTGGAATATAAGCGTACTGACTGTCGACAACGCGTTGCAATTCAAGGCCATAGCATGGGCGTTCGGTCCATGTATTTGTTACCACCAAAAAGGTATAGTACAAAGTTTCAGTACAGCAAGCTGTACCTTTTAACCTTAAATACACTTCTGGTTCAGACTGCAAGTATACAATCCTACCGCGTAGTATATCGTCGGGTATCGATCACAGGGACGGTTCAAGTGTTATCCGGACTCTACCTAGGTTAATTAAAAACTAGAAGTTGGAAAAGGTTGATTTTGGTTGTTTATGTTTCCTACAGATTTAAGACAATAATAAAGTGCAAGAAAGAAGATTAAACTGGTTTTAATCGATAAATAAAAGCGTTCCCAGGGTTAAGACTTCATCTCAGTTTTGCCCTCTGACTGTCCTGTCCGGGCCGTGTCATTTCCTACACGGGCCGTATCAGTTTACACGGGCCGTGTCATTTTGCTACACGGGCCGTGTCAGCCTCGGGTTAATGCAGCAGCTACTGTTTCTTTGTATCGTTCCTTTGTGTAGGGTTCTACTGACCGGACCTAATGTTTCTGGACCTCAACTGTCGTTTGTTGGTTCATCAACTTGGTACGGAAACTGCAATATATGCCCTCGTCGGGTTCTAGACCTCAACTTTCGTGTGTTGGTCCCTACTACCTAGTTGCTTGATTGGTATACTAAAGGTAACTCCTATCCGTCGATAGAGAGTAATTTTCGCCTTTCGGTTACTACTTGGTTTCACCTTTCGGGTCACAAATCCTACCTCATGTACTTAGTTTGGTTGAGAGACGTTAAAGGGCTATAGTGCCTTCTAGATGTGCGCATTCATCTAGTAGCAAACCAATATAAGTCAAACACTTCAATCTAAGCAATTAAAATACTACTCAATCAATCAAACACAAATTTCAATACAAAGATTCAATAACTAGCATGCAAGACAAAACATTCGATTACATCAAAACCCTAGAAACAAAGAAAACTACTCACTCATGGTTCTAAAACAGCAAATACAAATAGAGATAGAGTTGATCATGACAAAACCCAAAGTGCAAAGAAGATCAATCGAAAGTGCAAGAAATTCGCTTCTCCAATTCGCCTCCAAGCTTAGCCGCCAAAGACAAACCCTAGACTGTGCTCTCCTGTTCCAGAATTGCCTCTCCTGGAGAGAAATCCCGATTATATGCTTAATTGGTCGACCTTCCTTCAATAGCCTTCTTTCCAGATTTCTAGATTTGTTTCCGGAATTGCTTGACACGGGCCGTGTCAAATCTGTCCGGCCCGTGTAACCTGTGTACTTAGCTCAAATTGTAGATCTTCTCGCAAGCTTTCCGAAAAGTGGTCATACACTCAAAACGGAGTTACGAGTCAAAAGTTATGACTGTTTTAAGTTCGGGTGCTGAAATTTCAGCATCATATGGATGGTGTCCTGGTCGTGTCTGTGGTCGAGTCGAGGTTGACACGGGCCGTGTAGAATGTGACACGGGCCGTGTAGAGACTTCAGAATTCCAGATTTCTCCTCGATTTCGTCCGAATCCTGCAAAATAAGAATAAACTTGCAGCAGTACCACATTCTAAAGATATTCAATGAAATACAACTGATTTAATAGATTTAAACACAGGTTTGGTACAGAAATTGGTCGGAATTATAGATAAGTTTGCGAGATATCAGTATTCAAGCTGTGCCATACATTAGACCGGTCATCAGTGTAGATGCATGCTATTGCTTCCTGTCTGGCCGTTACGACGGGAGACTGCTGATCGCATGTGCATATGATGATGAAAACCAGTTCTTGCCTTTGGCCTTTGCAATTGTTGAGAAGAAGGACGGGGAAAACAAGGGATTTTTCATGAGGTTCGTAAGAAGACAAGTGGTTGGCGACCGGTTCTTTTGTGTCATATCAGACCAGCACAAATGAATCAAATATGTTTTTGATCGCCCAGATTTCAGGTGGTCGACAACGAACGGCGATTGTGTGCACAGGTTGTGTATGCAACATGTTACAGACAACCTACACAAGAACTGCGGACCTGAAAAATGGGTTGCAAATACATTCAGAATTGCTTGCAAGAAGAAGAAGCCGAGAAGGGTGGAAGAGATGTTCAAAGATTTTGCCAAGGTATGTATATTTTTATTTGTTGACTTATATTTTCTGAATTATTTACTTAAATTTTCTCATCTGAATTTTTTTTTTGACAGTACTGTCCAAAGGCAAATTTGTACTTACTCAAGGTGGAAAAAAATAATCCCGCCGATCTTGCTGAGCCACCCGCATATGAGAAGATATTGCAAGCCCGTGATGGAGGTTTCCGATGGGGAATTATGACCACAAATGGGTCTGAGTCCTTGAATGCTGTTTTCAAGCAGAGCCGGCAGTTGCCCGTGACAGCAATTGTGGAGGACACCTTCTACAAGTTAAATGCATGGTTTGTTGCACGGCGTGTTAAAGCCCTCGAATTACTGTCCAAGTATGTATATTTTTATTCAGAGATTTTGCCAATGTATATATATTTTTATTTGTTGACTTATATTTTCTGAATTACTGTCCAGGAATCAAACGTTTTCAACAAGGGTGGAGGGGAAACTCAGGAAACATAGGGAGAAAGGTGCAGTTATGAAAGTTGTCCCGTACGGGGAGAACCAATTGGAATTCGAAGTGCACTGTCCAGATGAGTTTGCTCCAACCGGCCGTAGACCGGATGGGACTATGGAGTTTGTGAAAAGGATGTTCAAGTATGTTGTTATTTTTGCACCTGACAATACTGTAACATGCACTTGCCAAGGAATCCAGTTGGCCCACCTACCTTGTTCTCATGTTATGGCGGTGTGCCAAGAGAGAAACTTCTCTGAGGATGATTATGTCGCAGACATGTACCGTACCGAGTACCTTGCGAGTACTTGGGGTGCATCTTTCCATCCTTATCCCAACCAGTATCAGTGGCCGCCCTATGTTGGTGATAGAGTCTGTCCCGCAAGCGGGTGGATCAGAAAATGAAGAAGACCCCACAAGCGTCAAGTAATGAACATGGACGAGATGGAAGGTAGGCGAATGGGACATCAGGCCCGCCGTTCAACAACTGACAGGCAGCGAGCAGGTACGATTGATTTTATTTATTTACTTATATTTTATTTCAACTGGAATGCAATGCAGATGCCATTAACGAAGCCAACGAAAGAGAAAATGCTAGAGTTGTTGCTGAGGCTACCGGTAGTAGCCACCGCACTCATGAAAGCCCAGGAACCGGTAGTAGCCATGGAGAAACATCCGGTAGTGTCGCACAACCAGCTGCACCCAGACCCAGACGTCGTATTTTGAGTTTGTTTGGCCGTCGTCGCTGATTACCAAGTTTTGTTAAATTATGTTATGAACTATTTTAGATGTATATTGTGAACTATTCTAATTGGTAGTTTGTGAACTATGCAATTTTTTATTTGCCTCGATTATTTTATATGCTTCATTATTTGTTATTTTTATTACTTAATTACATATACAAAAACTAACAACATAAAATATAAACAAACACAAAACTGATGAAATAAAGTCTACGACATAAATTCCTAAACATTCTACAACATAAATTCCTAAAAAGTCTACTTCTTACAACGAGCCTTGAAAGTGCATGGAACAAAGTCATCATCAGAGTTTGCCTGATCTGGATCAGTCACAGCAGACGAAGTGGTAGCCTTACCAGTACAAGGAACAAACTCGTCGTCCGATGCTGGAGGCTCTGGATCAACTTTCTTCTTTTTCAAACCAAAGCCGTAGGGGTTTTCCACAAAGTCATCGTCTGAAATTTCATACCGACCATGTCGTCTACTCCATTCCTCCATCTTACATGTCTCACAATTAAGAAAATCATGACATACTTGACACTTGTACTTTTTTCTCTCGTTTTTACCTCGATCACTAATAGACACTCCTCTCGCTACGCCACGATCTCGGTTGCTCGCTTTCTTACCTCGTTTGTTACTGTCCATACCTCTACTAGCCTCAAAATGACTCAAAATCGCCTCTCTTTCGGTTCTGAAAATTGGGGAATGAATACTGTGCTGCTCAGGAGAGAGAAAAACCCCTTTTATAGGGGTTTTATAGCGGACCGCCCAGCTGCTGGGCGGTCAGATATGGGTAGTGAACCGCCCAGCTGCTGGGCGGTCTGGTGGGGAAAGTGAACCGCCCAGTGGACGGGCGGTTGGGGTAGATTTAAAAATAAGTTTGGGGTGGGGGGCAAATTTGATAATTTGTTTTTTTTAGGGGTATTAATAAAAATATCGCCCGGTTGTTGGACTTAAACAAGACTATATATAGTTCTAAGCTGAATACATCCCCTTACTGGCAAGCCCAGCATAGTCAGTTTTCAAGAGGATGGGGAGCTTTCAAATAAGGCCCACACTATGTGTCTCATTTTTCCTTGAGAATAGTAGCGGAATTAGAAAATTTAGAATGAGATACTAAAACGTAAAATACATAATGTATGGCTAGTGAGACTTAAATGCAAGTCTCTGCAACTACAAAATTAAATTCTAACAACTACTAGCACACACTAAATATTTTTATTTATTTACAAAGTTAAACATTCATTTGGTCTACAAGGTTGGATACTACCACATGTTTTTTATGGTGTGGTCAGTACATATAGGTCTATGTTACCTGAAGTGCATTGTTCCGTTAATGCTTCTTAAAGTTAGCTAAGTCTCAATATCTCCGCCAAGATGTTCAGGCTATATTTTGGAACCAAACTACATGAATACCAAAATTAATTATAAACTCAAAAAGTATAAATTTTATGATTTACGAAATTATTTTTTCAGTTTGTGACCTTTTAAAGTCTAGTGCTATAAATTTGTGGCTATAAACCTTCGAGTACTTTAAACAACTCTAATACAATTAATTTTTCTTCTCTATATTGAGGCTTAGTTGCTTTATTGTGGGTTATTGTGTCAGAGAATAAATGAAATCATATTGAAATGGAATCAAGTAACTTTTCCATTATTTGGCCCGATGGCGTCGCTCTCAACTAGAAGGGCGAATCAGAAGGCGATTGTACGAGCAATCCAAGAACGCAGCGCAACCCTACCCCCACGAACCAAGCCATCCTACGCCTCAGCAGTGAAGGGCCAGGTAGCACAGCCGCCACTGCCAAACGATGCGCCCAAGAGTTGGCCACACAAAGAGGCTACAAACCCAGTTACCATCAAACCCACTAAGGCCATTAATGACCCTCATAACACCAACCACCAAGATGCAGCTGTACCCACACTGTACGAAGGAGAGACTACCCACTCAGAGGCACCATTACACGCAGCAGACAAACAAAATCCATGGGTTTTGGTAACGAGGCGTAAGAAACCAAGCCTGGCCAAAGAAAGACAACCTCAGACCAAACGAAGCAAATACATTCAGACTTTAATGGAACAACAGAGGTGTTTTAAATGTCTGGATAAAGGGCACAGGCAATATCAGTGCCGAAATGGTGTTAGATGCATTAAATGCCATGGCATAGGCCATATCTCAAGGAGATGCACTATAAAACAACCCCTCAAACCAACCAAGCTGATTACGAATACTCCCAGCCTCTCAACACAACACAAACCACACCCACATAACCTAAGTTCAAACCAGCAGCTCAACAACACCACCATGGACCTAGAAAACTGGGAAACAATGCCCCTTGAGGATCCGGAATACGTGAATGCTGGCCGGAACCAAGAGTTGAGGGTCTTCTTTCCACCCAACGACGACATCCGGAGCCCAAACACGCTCTTGCATAGGTCTGCTATAGTCCTTGTCGGCCCAGGAGCAAACCTAAGACAAATGCCATACCGAATTGCAAATGCACTTGCAGCGGCCTTGGCAAGACACCCCGCTGAGTTCACTGTCTCAAAAATGGAACCAACTTTTGGTGACTATCTAGTCACCTTTACGTCCAACATGCTCAGAAATATGGCAGTATACCAAGGGGTATTCACGGTAGCGCAAGGTGTAGAAGTTCAGCTGAGGGCATGGACACCCAACCTAGGCATGGTAAGAGACCCCACTACACACAAAGCACGAGTTCTGCTCCGTGGCTTGCCATTGCACTACTGGGACTATCATGGTGTCAACCACCTAATCTCGGGTTTCGGATATGTTGTTCGTTTGGCACCGGTGATAACCAATGGTAACTTTGAAAGCCTCGGGGTTTTAGTAGCATGTCACAACCCAGTCAACATTCCGCCGTCCATCTGGATCACCAAGGATCCCTTCTCCAAAATAGTCTATGTTGAACTTGAAGGTTGGATACACAACGATGACCTGCCACAAGATCCACCATATGACTATGGCAGTCACGGCAGTGACACAAGCAGCGATGGAGATAGTGATGGTGAGGGAGGACAATCCACTACCATACCGAGGGACACAAACAGTCGTAGGATGCATAGTTACAGGTCCAGTGAAGGCAACCCTAGTCGGGCAGGACAGCAGCATCAGGGAGGTAGACCGGAGAGAAGGGGTGCAACAGCAAACCGCCGCAGGGCTACCTCAGCGGATCCGAAAATGCCAACTGCGCATCTACTGGACGCTCAAGTCATCAGAACGACTGTAGAAAACACCACAGGAGCAGCTATCTCCAAAGGATGTGATGAGGTAAGTCATGAGGGATCAAAATTGACAGACACCTTTATGCAGAAAAATCCTTCCTTGTTGGTGCAAGCTCAGAATCTCAACGGTCAACAAGAAAACCACCCCACTATACTTACCACAAATACTGGGGACCAACAGGCAACCTTAGCACTATTGTGCTCCCTGTTCCCTGGCTTGAGGCAAAAAGAAGGTGAGACCTTTCTAATTTCGGGTGGCCACACAGGCTCTCAGAATAGTGACCAGGGCATGCACAATTACCATAGCATGCAAGGAACCTTAGACCACGTGAACAGTACAATGGATACGCATGAGGGTCAGCAAGCCACTGGAATCTGGCCCAGTATGAGCAAGGCCCACAAATAGATAGGCAGCAGCAGAATGATAAAGGACCCCCAACTACAAGACTCGAGCCGACAGCCCAAGAGAGCCAAGTTATTGAAACTAACGGGCCTAAGGTTGTTATTGAAGAAGTCCAAAATTCGCCACCAGGCTTTGAGGGCCCGCCAAGGTATAAAAAGGCTAACAGAGCAAGTTCCCGTCTACGGGCCAAGCAAGGAGGCCGATATATTTCGGTGGTTGACAAAGCCCGAGCTAATAGAGGATTTATTAACATAGCGGGTTTGATGCAGAAGGTTAAGATAAAGAAGAACAAGCCTTGCAAGCCTGTTCCAGAATACTTGAAGAATTTTGACCCACTGACAAGAGAGCATGCGCAGGCACTGCTGGCAGCTGCAGGAGTTGGAGAGGATGACACGATTCAAGCTCAGATTGAAGAGGCCCTTGCAAATCCGGGTGGGGGAATGGTCCCAGTCATCTCCAACTAGGGGACTTTGCCAAATCGTGCCAGTAGCAGAAGAACACACCATGTTGATGTATCTTACACTTTTAATGTCTTTTTTTAGGATTTTTGTCTTTTGTAATTTCTCTTCTTTCAATTGGGTTGAGGATAAAACTTTGGAGGTTAGCAGATGGGGGGAGTACAATTTGTGGTTCAAAGCCGCTGAGGCGGGTGTGTATCAGGCGCGATTGTTTCAGTGGAAGTTTATTTGGTGTTATAAATGAGTCACAAAATAAAATTAAAAATTATGACCTGGAATGTCAGGGGGCTAAATGACAGGAGAAAAAGGTTGGCAGTGCGTCAAGCAGTTCTGGTAGAAAGACCCGATTTAATTACACTACAAGAAACTAAACTTCATCAGATGAACCAAACAATTTTCCGAGAAATATGCGGAAGGCGCATCGATCAGTATGTTTTCTTGCCGGCACTAGGGACAAGAGGAGGAATTCTTATAGCATGGAAGCAGAGCACTCACACATTGCTAAGTCACACGATGGGGCAATACACACTTACAGTGTCGTTACAGAGAAACACTGATCTAAGTGAATGGGACTTCACGGCTGTATATGGTCCAACGGCGGACCAGCACCGACACCAATTCTATGAAGAGTTGAGGCAAGTGAAACCACTCCACGGCAAACCTTGGCTTATCGGAGGGGACTTCAATGTCACGGCAATGATGCAAGATCGAAATGTTAATGACAATACATGGAGGCACACAGTTTCATTTGCATCACTGATCTCAGAATTGGAACTATTGAATTTAAACCTAACTGGAGGTCAATTCACTTGGTCCAATGACCGTCACTCGCCACACATGGCACGGCTTGATCGGTTCCTGCTCTCGTCAGAATGGAACAGTAAGTTTCCCAACTCAAATCAAAGAAAGGCGGCAAACACGTCATCAGACCATGCCCCTCTGATCTTGATTGCACAGACGGAATTCAAGAAAACTAGAATTTTTCGATGTGAAAATTTCTGGTTGAGGGTGCCCGAATTTACAGAATTGGTTACTAAAATCTGGGTTGAGACGGCACGGGCTCAGTCACCACAGCAGCTCAATCAGAAACTAACCATCCTACAACGAGCAATTAAGGAATGGGCTAATGACAGAATAGGCACAATCAAATTTCAAATCATGGCGTGTAGAGATTTTCTACAGTGGATGGACAGATGCAAAGAATTAAGGCAAGTCACACGATTAGAAAGGCTAATCATGGCGTTCATAAGAAAAAGGCATGTCGTACTCTCAGTGATGGAGGAAGATATATGGCGGCAGAGGGCTAGAACAAAATGGGACCTTCAAGGTGATCGGGGTACGGAATACTTCCATGGTATCGCATCAGGTGCAAAAAGGGCAAATCAAATTGCACAAATTGAGCAGGGAGGGAGTCTCCACTCAGACCAGAACACTAAAGCGAAAGCTTTTTTTGAATTCTTTAAAGAATTAATGGGTACTTCACCAACCCAGCTGCCGAATTTAAACTGGAGAAGCTTATACCCTTCGCAACACAACCTGCACCGCTTCGAAGAACAGGTAACACCCACTGAAATAGAGAAAGCAATCATGTAATGGCCAAACAACAAAAGTCCGGGCCCGGATGGATTCTCGGGGGAGTTTTACAAACAATTTGCCTCATTACTTTTGCCGGACATATACGAGGTATTTAAGCAATTGATGGGTACGGGAGGTCAAATGCGTCCACTAAATGCTTTGTATATTGTACTAATACCGAAAAAAGAATCTGCACTAAAGCCGGGTGACTACCGGCCAATAAGCTTGCTTCATGGTATACAAAAAATATTCTCCAAGGTGCTGGCAAATCGGCTACAGGAGCACATGCCTATACTGATTTCTGATGTGCAGAGGGGATTCCAAAAGGGAAGACAGGTGACTGAGAGCTATGTGTATGCGCAACAAATCTTGCACCACTGCAAAAAAGAAAAAATCTCGCTGGCACTGCTAAAACTAGACATCAGGAAGGCCTTTGACACAATTAGTTGGGAGTTTGTTGTAAGGGTAATGAAAGAATTGGGATTCCCGAATGCATGGTTACAATGGATACAAAACTCTGTTCTTCAGGGATCCTCTCAGGTTCTAATAAATGGTCATCTTGGCAAGAGATTAATTCTGAGAAGAGGTGTTCGTCAAGGCGATCCCCTATCACCTCAACTTTTCATAATAGCGATCGATTTCTTAGCCCGCTACTTACAAAAACTCAAAGAAGCAGGCACAATCCGATTACCATATGCAAGCATGAGACCATGCCTGCTATATGCAGACGATGCACTGCTATTTCTAAAACCAGATCCTAACCAGGTTACGACGGTCAAACTAGCGCTCTCGATATTCCAGCACATATCGGGACTTGCAATTAACCTCGACAAATCTGAATTGATGCTAACAAATGTTGATAGCCAGCAAGGAATAAACCTAGAATCCATCCTTGGCTGCCGGTTAAAATCATTCCCCTTCACTTATTTGGGAATTCCACTATCAGACAAGCAACTGCCGAGGACGGCATACATCCCATTAATCGAAAAACTCAACAAGAAATTAGCAGGATGGGCAGCAAACTTTTTATCAATAGCGGGGCGCTTGGTGCTGCTCAATTCAATCCTTTCATCCCTACCAATGCATTACATGTCAGTACTTGCACTACCGGCATGGGTCTTGCTAAAAATAGATAGGATTCGAAAGAGGTTTCTGTGGAAAGGAGCATATGAGCAAGCAACATGATACCACTTGGTTGATTGGGAAACGGTCTGCAATCCAAAATCAGTAGGCGGATTGGGAATTCTGGATATGAACATCTTCAACCAAGCATTGCTCCTCAAATGGATATGGTGGTGGCTAAAGGGAGAAGAAAAAATTTGGAAGCCAGTAATGGAATTGGGGGGAAATAGGCAAAATACACTGCCAATGGTCCCCATCTTCAGAGCTGTTAGAAAAGAAATCATTACTTTCTTCAACAACTCAACAACATTCATACCGGGGGATGGCACAACAATAATCTTCTGGGAGCATAATTGGGGATTCGGTATTCTCAAACATAGATTCCCAGCAATTTACTCACACACCATTCAGCCAGACATGACACTAGAGCAATTTAAAAACTCTCAAGATAGGGACCTGAACTTCAGACAGAGTTTGACTGTAGAGGCGCAATCAGAATTGGAAACAATAGGGCAGTGGATCTCAACAACAGTATTACAACCACTTCGGAGAGATGAACCAAAATGGGGATGGACTGATAATGGACAGTTCACGGTTCAATCGGCGTATAGAGCTCTCAAGACTGGGCCGTGCATAGACTCTGACATAAAACGAATATGGAAGCTTCGAGCACCCCCACGAATGATCATCTTTGGGTGGCTAGCATGGCGCAACAAAATCCTGACCCATGATAACCTCAAGAAAAGGGGACTCCAAATCGTTACTAGATGCACACTGTGCAGGAACAGTGCAGAAACGGTACGTCATTTATTCAAACAATGCCAATACACAAAGCAGGTGTACCAACAGTTAAAGGAAAACAAGCCTTTGGCCAATTGGCCTGCCAATCCGATTCTAGACATAGTTGGAATGTCATTGAGAAGAAGATTAACAACACAGCAAAGATCAATGGTATTGATCATGCGGTTCGTAATTTGGCGAGAGAGATGCGCAAGATCATTCACAGAGGTAGTAAGAACACCTACTGACCTAATGCAAGACATACTGCAGCAAATACACCTGATGGATTATCAGGGAAATAAATTTGGAACTGGTACTGAAACGGTACGGAGCCGTGCAGGTCATACTGGCACGGCGCAGGCGGGCGAAGGGCATGCAAGCACCAGTGCGGTGCATAATGAGGACACGGAGGCTAGACATAACGAGAGAAGGGAGGAATAGCACAACAGGCGACTGGAAATCAGGGCGGTACCGCTCTGGTAAACTCACTGGTACGGAGCGAGAAACTCGCAGAGTGATTTTGGGCAGGTTATTTTGATTCTCCACTGGTACAGTGAGGGGCGAACCAGGGGCCTCTTTTGCAAAAGTTACATTTATATTTTACTTCTTCATTCGCTAATTTCACCTACTTTTTACTTTACTGTTATTTTAGTTTTCTATCATGCACCTTTTGGCTCAGCTGTTTGAGCTTCCTTTCTTTTTAGTATGCTTTACTATTACAAAACTCATGTAATTTTTACCATTATTAATGGATCCAAATATGGGCTTTGACCCATATTTTTCCTCAAAAAAGAAATCATATTGAAATGCGAGCGAGCTGCCTTTCCATATCCATACATAACCAAATAAATATTGAGGAGGATTTTAAAAAATTTCATAGGTTATGTGCTCAAAATTTAAGTCATTTTCTCTTTCCTTATTTATTTTTTTGAAATTAATTATAATGTAAAGATTTGAGGTAGTTTGCAATTTTGCATTTTAGGGGTTGCAAAGATAAAAGAGAAAGGCTTAGTAAGGCTTAGTTTGCAATTTTAAATTGAACAATTGATTGATGCAACTAATTGTTGTGTTTTTTGTTTCAATTTTCTTCAAGTGATTTGGACTTTGGATCAGATCATTAGTAATTTAAATTTAAAAAAAATAAAAAAAAGTCAGACGGGCGTGTGTCTGGATCGACTAAAACTTGAAAATTTAAAATATAAAGAAGGATATTGTAAAAAATAAATAATACGACAAAAATCTGTATTATTCACGTAAGTAAAAAATGAGTATTGTTGATAGTAAGCTGACATAAATTGTTATTTCTGATAGTATTGCTTTTATTGACTAATGTATCCGTAACGATACTGAGGATATTAAACATTTTAACTCTTGCGAATATAATATATTCTTGTAGTATATATTGATGAACTCTAGCAACTATCGAGTACTAGTATTTGGTCTAGTGACAAATACAGTACTCTTCGTATGTGAGGTGTTCAAAACTCAAATAAAAACATCTTATGAATATTAAATAGTTGAGTAGTCAATCTGATTAACATTTACGCAAAAAAAAAAAAAAGAATGAATTATATTAATTACACGGTAGTGGCACATGCCAACTTGACTATTTAAATAGTTGAGTAGTTCAATCTGATAAATTTTCTAATATTGTTTGCGATAGTGGCACATGCCAACTTGGCTTAAAAAGAATGAATTATACTATGCATAATATTGTAGACAAATAATGTTGTACTGGCAAAGGCCAACTTGTTAACTTGGCCAATATTGTTTGCAATACTGGCCCATGCCTTTCAACTTGACAAATAATTATGTCCTCATTTGTCAAATCTTTATATTTTCATTGAGTTCATATAGACAAAAATTACATCAGAAAAAACAGGACGAGAAGGACGAGAAGTTAAGGATTAGTCTGGGAGGAGGCAGAAGCGGAAGAGGAGAGGTGGGGAAGAAAGAAGTATATAAAAAAAATGTGAGTAGAAGTACAAAAAAAGAAAGTATAAGCTTGGAGAATTGAACAGAAGATTGAGAGTTAGGAGTTGAAATAATTTCTCTTATAATAAAATAGAGGCGACATTAAGACATAAGGGATACTTCACAGTTTATCAAGGTATAAATTACTTGATATACAAATTGTAGATAATTTGAAGAGAATACCAAATTTACAATGCTTCTCTTTCCATTTATTCTAAAATTCCATTATATTATGGTTGATAAATTTTGGGTACACTTTATTTCTTTTGAAGATGGAAACTGAACATTTATTTATTTTAAAATAAAAGTTAGAGGTAAGTCAGCCAAATATTTAATATCCACATAAAATGGAGAGTATTACCTTTGCCACTAAACTAGAAGCTAGTTCACAAAACGGAAAACTATATTTCCAAGAAATTCTGTATTGTATGGGAGGATACTATTTTGTCTGAAAGGAAAAAAGAACACTTGTTCAGATTGTAAATCTTGAAGAAGGATGTAAACATTCTAGTTTTCGAGCAATTAAAAATTATTCGAGTTGAAGTAAATGTATATTAATGATCTGAAGGGTCGAACTAGAAAGTTTGAATAGAGATGGTTGAAAATTAAAATTCAAAATATGTGGTGAGTGAAATTTGAACTCAAGTTCTCTCAACCACAAAATAAAACTCTAACTACTAGACTACAACTAAAGATGTGTTACTTAATGAGGAGAGGTGTACTATATAAAAAGCTTTTAAAAGAATTATATTAAATTTCAATATACATAATTTAAATATAGGAGTGGCTTAGCTACTCTTAGCTAAGCTTTAGATCTGTCCAAATTTCTAAAGTATTAATATAACATCTCATTTCTTGAACATTTGGAAATCTGATTGACTTGAAGCAAAACGTGTAATTGAAGAAATTATAAAAATGCCATAACATGTTCCGATACAACTTGAACTTTTGTAAATGATCGTAATATGCTGTTATTTACAAATTTGATATATAAAATGTCATGATTTTGAATAGAGAGTTTAGTGCAAACCAATTAATTGCTTAATAAAATTGGTAAATGATTTCATTTTATTTACAAAAAATTTGCACCTCAAACAAACCTATTGACCATCTTCCTTTTAATTGGATAATTACAAATTTGCCACTCAACTAATTTTAATTGGATAATTACAAATTTGCCACTCAACTAATTCCACTCTCTCTCACCTAATTCTACTAACTCTCTCAATAAGATATAAATATACTAACCAGAATGTGGATCATAAAACATTATTATATTGCGTCTCTGCTTCTTATATTACATATGTTGAGTAGAACTAGGGTGCTCCTAAGCTCACCAAGCCATTCCGTGAGCGCGGCTCTAAAACCTATCAAATTGACTTCAAACGACATTTTCAAACCGTTAGATGTTCAATCTATATTAAAATCTACTTGGAGACCAAATTTTACATTTTTTGGAATTTTTTTACTATTTATTAAGATGGTTTGAAAATCGCTGTTTTCCAATGGTGCAGAATTTTAATAAAAACAGCGATTTTCAAACTATCTTAATAAATAGTAAAAAAATTCCAAAATGCAAAATTTGGTCTCCAAGTAGATTTTGATATAGATTGAACATCTAACGGTTTGGAAATGTCGTTTGAAGTCAATTTGATAGGTTTTAGAGCCGCGCTCACGAAGGGCTTGGTGAGCTTAGGAGCACCCTAGTTCTACTCGCATATGTTTGCACCTCCAAAGTTTAATTGTTGATATATATGGGGGAATTTCACGTATACACCTCAAAAACTTCAAAATTACGTATTTCTCCCTCTAAACTTTGAAATTACGTATTCCCCCTCTAAACTTCAAATCCTTACAAATTTACCTATTATTGTCTTTTATATTAGAACTCATTCTAAATTTATAAAATACTCATTTTACCCTTTATTAAAAACATATAAAGCCCATTAGACTCAAATTTCAATATGAACGGTTCGTTTTGAGTTTGGGTAAGCCGGGTACCCCCGGTATCTTGTAAATATTTCCCTTATTAATACAAATCGTTAGTAGGCTATCAGCCACTAACCTTCAAAAAGAATATGAGCGGTTCATCTACCGTCCGAATTGCTTTTAGATCTGTGCGCGTAAGATCGGCACAAATCTTGATGTGAACACACATGCATATTGAAGTGACATGCACAGATCTTAATGCGATATGCGCGGATCAGAATTGCTTTAAGATCTGTGCATGCTAGATCAACACTAATATTGAAGCGATGCGCACAGATCTTAATGCGATACGCGCGGATCGGACGGCAGAGGAACGTGATTTTTGAAGTTTTGAAGTTTAGAGGGGGAAATACGTAATTTTAAAGTTTAGAGGGGGAAATACGTAATTTAAATTTTTTGAGGGTATACGTGAAATTCCCCATATATATATATATATATATATATATATATATAGAGTAAGGCTACGGTGCTTTGCAAAGTAAACCACCCCGTTTACTTCGGGCTACTTTTTGGATTTTGAAAATTCAAACAACCGATCCGAACCTTTCAACATGTTCTAAACATTGAAATGTGCTTGGAGACAAAATTTTACATTTTTTGGATTTTTTTTACTATTTATTAAGCCACTTTGAAAATCGCTGATCCGACGGCGAACAGTAAAAAACAGTAAAATTTTCTGGACCACCGGATCAGAAATTTTCAAAGTGGGTTAATAAATAGTAAATAAATTCCAAAAAATGTAAAATTTGGTCTCCAAGCACATTTCAATGTTTAGAACATGTTGAACGGTTCGGATCGGTTGTTTGGATTTTCAAAATCCAAAAAGTAGCCCGAAGTAAACGGGGGGTTTACTTTGCAAAGCACTGTAGCCTTACTCTATATATGGGGCTGGCTACTATGCTTATATAAGCAAAAGCCCACATATGCTTATAACTCATTTTTGCGTTTCCAATGTTCAAATGGTCGATCCGACCGTTCATCTTGTTCTCCATATTAATATGTGCTTGGAGACTAAATTTTACATTTTTCTGAATTTTTTTACTATTTATTAAGCCACTTTGAAAATTGCTGATCTGGGTGAACAGTAAAAACAGTGTTTCCAAAATTCTGGACCACCAGATCAGAAACTTTCAAAGTGGCTTAATAAATAGTAAAAAAATTCAGAAAAATGTAAAATTTAGTCTCCAAGCACATATTAATATGGAGAACAAGATGAACGGTCGGATCGACCATTTGAACATTGGAAACGCAAAAATGCTCATTTAAGCATATGTGGGCTTTTGCTTATATAAGCATAGTAGCCAAGCTCTATATATATATATATAGTCCGGCTAAATTGCTGCCGGCAGCATTCTGGAGTCTGGACAGCTGCTGCCGGGGGCATTTCGGTCATTTCCGGTGTTCAAACAACAAATTTTTTTATACAGATATTCAATCTATATTAAAATCTACTTGGAGACCAAATTTTACATTTTTTGGAATTTTTTAGCTATTTATTAGGCCACTTTGAAATTGGCTGATCCGGGTGAACAGTGCACATAATTCTGGACCATGTGATCTGGAATTTTCAAAGTGGCTTAATAAATAGTAAACAAATTCCAAAAAATGTAAAATTTGGTCTCCAAGTAGATTTTAATATTTAGAACACGTTGAACGGTTCGGATTTGTTGTTTGAACACCGGAAATGACCGAAATGCCCCCGGCAGCAGCTGTCCAGAATGCTGCCGGCAGCAATTTAGCCGGACTCATATATATATATATATATATAGAGAGAGAGAGAGAGAGTGGCTAAGGTCAAAGTGGTATGACCAAGGCCTTGGTGCTACCAATTAGTTTTTGCAATTTTAAAGTTCAAATAGTCGATTTAAACCGTTAGATGTTCAATCTATATTAAAATCTGCTTGGAGACCAAATTTTACATTTTTTGGAATTTTTTTACTATTTTTTAAGCCACTTTGAAAATGGCAGATCCGGGTGAACAGTAAAAACAGTGCAACCAAATTCTGGACCATGTGATCAGTAATTTTCAAAGTGGTTTAAAAAATAGTAAAAAAATTCAAAAAAATGTAAAATTTGGTCTGCAAGCATATTTTTATATAGAGATCACGTTGAACGGTTTAGATCGACCGTTTGGACTTTGAAAATCCAAAAACGACTTGGTAGCACCAAAGGCCTTGGTCATACCACTTTGATCTTAGCCACTCTCTCTCTCTATATATATATATATATAATCCTTGATCTTGATTTGATGACGAACATCATGTGGAGGTGGGGGCAATATATAAATTAATCAGAATGCGAATCACAAAGCCTTCTTAATTTAGGGGTATAATTAAACAGATCAGATATTAGTCGATTTTATTCGGATCTCAATTTGAAAAAAAAATGAATTCAAATATTTAGGTACAAATACTAATAATTTTTAACAGATATTGATACAGATACAGTTTTAAATTCGATTTTGTTTGGATTTGAATTCAGAAAATAATAAATTCAAATATTTAGATAAAGATACTAATTTTTTTTAACAGATATAGATCCCGATACAATTTTAAATACGAAGGGTATCCCAAAAGTCTAAATATCTGATTCAAACGAGGTGGGGCTCGTATCACGGGGATCTTTGAAAATCGGTTTTGAATATGATTGACAGTACTGTACCATGGGCAACAAGCCTTTTTTTTTTTTATTAATAGAAAAAATAAAAATATATATTGACAATGAGGAACAGTTTCGTTACATTTTGAAAAATAGAAAGAACGTTATAGTTTGTAATGTCCAGGACACTGTAGCTGGACATTATAAACCATAACGTCCCGTTAATCTGATCGCTAATGATCTCTAATTAACAAAAAACACTATAGCTGGATGTTATGGTCTATAACGTTCAGCTACAGTGTTTTTTTTTTTTTCAAATAAATTCGCAAACCGAAGCAAAAAAAAAAAAACACTGTAGATGGACGTTATAGACCATAACATCCAGCTACAATATTTTTTGTTAATTAGAAATCATTAACGACCGAACTAACTAGACGGAGAAGGAAAAATATCACAATGTGATCAAATCCTTCTTGACACAGCTGTCATACCATATGATGGCAAGCGGTCACATAGCGTGACTTGTTCGTCTTTACTCGACTGAATATGGCATGACACGTCCATCATATTACTTGAATCAGGCTTTGATACGTCACAATACAATATGTGATATATATCACTTCAAGAATTTATTTTATTTGCAAGGATAAAACTGACTATTGTTAAGAGCAAGTTGACAAAAATTCATTTGAGAGGGCTTTAATTTTTGGTGCCCGGAGAAATTATTAGTTTCGAAGATGTTACTGTTTTATCAACAGAAGAATCTACGAGTATACAAACTCTATTAAACACTTTTATTCTTCCTGATAAAACATATTCTTGTTGTACGGGTAGGTACGTACGTAGACACTTCACAATTAGACTAGTATTGTGCCCGTACGTTGCAACGGGAACATATTATAAGAAGAAGAAAAATTCTCATATATAATGAAATATTTCGATGAAATGTCTGATTAATTTTTTTGGTGTAAAAGAATTGGAATGCCCAATAAAAAACATATTATTTTAAATAGATTATCTCAACTAATGATCTATATGCAAATAGATGTCTCCCTGCAACCAATTACTTATTATAATAGGAAATAATATTATATAGTATTTGTCAAACTTTTGTTTACTCCAAATTTTATGAAAAAAGTTGAAAAATTAAAAAATTAAAATAAGTACATGTATGTTTTTTTTATTCTTTTTTTGGTTTCTTGTAGGACCGGATTTTTTTCAAATTATATCCGAATTATTTTCAAATTACGAATTTTTGACTCCGTCGAACCTAACCCAAATAATTAGTTTGTCACTATACTTTGGTTCATAATTTCTTATCCGCTGTGTACTTCTCTGTAAAGTATGAAAACATAGAACTATGGTATCTCGATTTTTATTTATAAAAATATTATAAAATAAGAGAGACAGAAAAAGTATCTTGATTTTTTAATGCATAGAATGATCGGTTTAATTTTTACTGACTTAATATTTGAATCGGTAAAATTTCACCGATTCAATTTTTTTTCGGAAATAGAAATTGCTTGATTGGTTTTTTTTTATTGCTTTTTGGTTTTTGTTTTTGGAGATGGGAAGATTGGATGGAGAGAGATGGGAGTTGACTTTGTGAGGTAGAGTGTGGGAGGGGTTGAATGCTGAGAGAAAGAGGAAAATATAAAAATATAATTGAACTGATGAAATTTTTATCAATTTTTTTTATAATATTTACTATAAATAAAAAATTCTCCAAGATTTATACTATATATAATTAGGAGGTCAATTTGGGTCTGATGCCCATCGGACTCAAAGCGAGTCGAAGGGTTTGATAACCGTCCGATATGCTTTAAGATTCGCGCCCGTAACTTTCGCGTCTGCTTTAAAATTTGTGCGCACGAATCTTAAAGCAGTCGGACAGTCCCAAAACCCATCGGGCCCAACCTGCTCTCTATAATTAGATCTCTGTGGAATATTTAAAACAAATATAGTTAAAAACAATTAGACATTAATTTTGTTTTCAAATTAGAATCAGGTAAGAAAACATTGTTTTATGCATTGAATCAACTAAGTAAGCGTAAAAAAAATTACTCCCAACGTTTTATTTTACGAAAGTATGCAAAATAAAATTTCCAACAATTCTCCTTCACTTAAAATTTTTATTTTTATTTTTTCTCAATCAATTCAAAATTCAAACAACAATTTTTCCATATTTTTCAGTATTTTTTTTTCAATAAATTAACTTACAATCGGAAAAAATAGTTAAATGTACCTATGAACGACGTAAGAACAACTCATAATATAATATTAGCCATGTGACATATGAACAACTCATAATATAATATTAGCCATGTGACATAAGTTTTTTACATTACTAGATCAGATTAAACAAACTGCAATTTCTTCTGGTGGCAGATATAAATTCAATCCCCAGATACTTAGTTATCACAAGGCTCATCAGCTCTAACATTATGGCACCACCAACAAATGAAAGTTGCCCCATTCAAGCCAACAGTACTCTTCCCAAAAATTTTGAGGAATTTGATGAGAGGAAAACAGGTGTGAAAGGCCTCATCGACTCCGGCATAAGCAAGATTCCCGAACTCTTTGTTCATCATCGAAAAGTCTCCTTAGAGACCGCTCCTGGCCTCCAAGTCCCCATCATAGACCTTGAATCAATCGACAAAGATGAAGCTTCCTATAAACGGATTGTTCAAGAGGTACGAACAACACTGTAATAGTAATAAATGATCCTATATATCACTGTTGTGTACTGTTGTGTCAGCTGCCATATATTTGGTACTGACTATTACCCGGCACAATGTAACATTGCTCTAACAGGTACATCAAGCATCAGTTTCGTGGGGAGTTTTCCAGGTGGTGAATCATGGGATACCAAAAGATGAGTTAGACAATGTCATCGAAAAAATAAAAGAGTTTAATGAGGGAAATCAGGAGGTGAAAAAGAAGCTCTACAGCCGCGATAAATCCAATAAAGTGAGGTTCCTCTCCAACCTATTACAGTCGGGTGCAGCCATTTGGCGCGACACGCTTGTTTGTTCCTTTGAGGGATCGCTGGATCCTACTGAAATACCGCTGGAATGCAGGTAATTAAAAACATCTTACTATCCGAGAGAAATATATACCAATTTGAACCTTACATATGTTTCTATTTTTTTTATTTTCTAGTTAATTAATCCAGATATGTTTCTGTTACGTACTTACTTGGTAAAGGATCTTTCTTAAATCACCAAATTAGTATTTCAAAAAGAAAAAATATTGAGGTGATAATTACAAATATGTAGAAGGATGCTATTCTTTTTAAACGGTACAACATGTAATGCTAAAAGTTTTTTTGAACTCTTCATATATCTGTAGTAATATCAACCATCCCAGTAGCAATAATGGTTTCTATTTCAGGGACGCAATTATGAAGTACAAGGAAGGGATATCTCGAGTCGTAGATATATTGTACGAGTTGCTATCAGTGGCATTAGGCTTGCCTCCAGACTGCATGAAAAGCATGGACTATGCAAACACACAAATTTTTTCCCATTACTATCCCCCTTGTCCACAGCCCGAGCTTACAATGGGTCTTCACATGCACACCGATATATCTCTCATCACGGTGCTCCTCCAAGACGACATCGGTGGCCTCCAAGCGGTTCATGATGGCTATTTGGTTGATGTTACGCCCATTCCGGGGGCTTTGGTTGTCAATATTGGTGATCTTCTTCAGGTACATATATATCATATTTATCTTCTCTCAAGTTGGTACAAAATTATGCATATATCTTGTAGCCTTACAAATAAAGTAGGCTTATTAATTATTTGTTCAACATCTGAAGTCAATTTTCAGTATAATAATTATATTATATAGTAATTAATATGACATCTCAGAATCAAAGTACTAAATACCAAGTGTTATTTTGGATAAATTAAATATTTTTAATTAATCAAATGTTTTTGCGTTTTGTTTAAATAGTGTTTTAGTAATGAGAAGTTCAAGAGCGCTAAGCACCATGTTTTAGCAAGTAAAAGAGGACCCAGGATGTCAGTCGCAACTTTTGTTGCTCCAGCTTCCGATTCTGAGAAACCTTTTGGCCCTTCGAAATTGCTATTATCTGATGAGAATCCTCCACTGTACAAGGAGTTTCTTATTGCTGATTATAATAAGACCCACCACTCAAAGGCGCCCAATACTACTGCTTTAAGCTATTACAAAATTTGACTTTAATTGTATTATGTGGTTATATTTAAAATATATTTAATATATGTGACAGTCAACGTGTCTTTAATTATTTATCAAAATAAAAGAAATAAACTCCTAAAAATATTGTTTACATGCAATTTAGATATATTGGCCATGCATGTTGAGGTACATAAAATTACTGCAACTGATCTCCATTTTCTAGTTGCATGAAAAATCCATGCATGGTCAATATTTAATATCTTTATTTTGATGAACGTTGATTGTCATAGTTGTCGAATTATTAGATTAGCAATAAATTTCTTTGCTTAATTAAATAACGGTACTGGAAGGTTATCATATGTAAAATTATATTTGCTGAATAATATTGGTTTTGCTAGAGATTTTTTATTCCTCAATGGTTAGTATTTGTGTATGACTGATGCTAATGCATTAACAGAAGCCATCTACATTATATTTGCGAATCATGTTGTGTTTGGTCTTGTTCTTACAAAAGACCGAAATTTTTATTAATTAATACCACGGTTAAAAAAAAAAACCACAAATTATGGAGATTTCGAAAAATACCAGGGCCTCAACCTCAATTTGCGGCGCCATTCTTGAGGGCCGCAGATTGACATTCAGGCCCCCAAAAACCTAAAAATGCACTGTAATATACTGATATTACAGAGTTTTTTAGGTTTTTGAGGGGCTGCAACGTCAAATTGCGGCCCCTCCGGCCAAGAATAGGGCCGCAGATTAACGTTGAGGCCCTGGTATTTTTCGAATTCTTCAATTTCAGTGATGTTTTGGTTTATTTTTTTTTTTTAAATGGTATTAATAAAAATTTCGGTACAAAAGAGAAACAGACAGGTGGCGAGGTGTGGAAAGATCAGAGCCGTTAGTTTGATTTCAATTAAATAAACGAACTGTTGGGCAAACCAACCTATCCATTAAATGGGCCGTTGTATTGAGGCGAATTGTATTGAGCACTTTGTGAACCACCTCCAATCTTTAAAAGTTTCTTTATCAACCAGTCCAAAAGCTATCGGGAGTAGCTAATTTTCAGCATCATATACGCATACAATCAACAACTTACTATAATATCCTACCTGATGTCAGAAACAATCATCAATAGTGATGACCGGTATAAGGCTCGGTATTGCAGCTAGTATGGTCCATAGGTTATGCTAGACAGGTTCGTGCCTGGCTTGAACTAGATGGGTATCCGGCTACAACCCTAGGTTAATCTCATTATTAGATTGGTACGCTGGAGCTGGACTAGTGGTTTGACAAAACCCGTTAGGGGCTGCCCGAACCCGGTCCGCCCGTGCCCGGTGCCCGGGGTACCCGTACCCGTGCCCGGGTATTGGCGGGTAAACGGGTACACGGGTACGGGTCTGAAACGGGCAGGGTGGCTGTTTTTGGTGCCAAACCCGGGTGTACCCGTACCCGCCGTACCCGCTGCCCGCGCCCGTCTGCCCGCACCCGCCAGGGGTGTACCCGCACCCGGTAACCCGTGTCCTTTGAGATTCGTGCCAATTTAAAAAGAACGGTGCAGATCAAGTAATTGTAAAAGATTCCCTTCACACGTGTACGGTGCCTATTGGGTCATTGGGTGTAGCGCAGGGGAATCTTTTACAATTGGGTGTACCCTCTGCATTAACGTGTACGGTGCCAATTAATGTGTACCCTCTGCATTAACTCCTCTGCCTGACGTGTACGGTGCCTATTGGGTGTGCCTATTGGACGTGTACGGTGCCTATCCTCTCCAATATGTGTAAAAGATTCCCTTCACTTTACGGTTTGGGATTAACTCTCACCGCTTTGAGATTCGGCCTAACGCAGGGAGCAGTATTATTTGGCTTTGAGATTCGTTCCAAGTTAAAAATAACGGTCCAGATTAAAAAATTCCTACCGTGCCCGTCCTGCCCGTGCCCGCTGTACCCTTGCCCGTTGTACCCGTTTACCCGCAACGGGCACGGGTTTGAGACGGGCAGGGCGGAGTTTTTAAAAAAAAAAACCCGCCTACCCGTGCCCGTTGTACCCGCCAACCCGTTGTACCCGTACCCTTCCTGCCCGCTGCCCGGGACGGGTACGGGTCTGCCCTGCCCGAGGTACCCGTTAGCAGAAGACTACGCTGGACTGAGATAATTTCAACATATAACTAAAGTACCTGGTACCGAATTCAGATCTTCTCCGGTACCGTAATAGATAATCTTTTACAATTACTTGATCTGGACCATTCATTTTAACTTGGCACGAATCTCAAAGCACAATAATACTGCCCCCTCCGTCAGCCGAAATCTCAAAGCGGCTGAGAGTTAATCTCAAACCGCAAAGTGAAGGAATAGGATACTTGTCCCAGGTACCCACCCCTCTAATGGGATTTCAGAAAACACAAATAGATCTTTTATAGACCTTTACTGTAAGTCTATTGGTTCAATTAAAACACAAATATAAAATTATAATTAAAAAAATATTAACCTATTGAAAGAATATAAATAAAATTGAAAAAGATAAAGAAGAAAAAAAAAACTTACAGTAAAGAAGAAAAGGGCTGCCCATTGAGGAGAGAGAAAGGTAGATTGAAAAATGAGCTATTTTCGGCTGAGAATGGCTTTTATAAACATTGGGTTTTGTAGGTTTAGACTGTGGACAATATATTGAAATTTCAGAAAAAAACTAGTTATTTGATTTTTTTTTTTTTTGTGAAAGATGATAAAACAGAATTCGGCTTTGTTACCGTTGAATTGAAGAGGGAGAGAAAGAAAGAGAAATGGGCCGATATTGGATTGTCAGATTTAAAGAGGATGGTCAATTGACAAATAAGGTCCACACTATCTGTCTTTTCTCCTTAGACGAAATTAGAAAATTTAGATTGGAGGAGGTAAAATATTGTATTATATGTGGTACTGAGTTTAAAATCAAGTTTTTATGAATACAAAGTAAAATTCTAACTATTAAGTTTCAAGTATGCGTTTAGCATTATATAAGAAGAACTGAACTACATAATTAAAAAAGAAAATTTTAATATATATAATTTAAAAATTTATAACATAAGAGAATTAAAATAGGGGAAGTTAATTGTGTGTGTGCAGACTACTGTCGTTATCTCTATACACTCCATTTGTAGCGAATAGGAGAGTTGGGAGTTGAGAGAATTAAAATAAATACAAGAGTTACACTGGAGAAGGATAAAGAGATGCTATATATATATGAGGAGGGTTCAAATGCCTTCATTTTTTGTGCCTCCATTTTTAAAAACTTTAATAACTCAAACTTTAAAACTTAAAAGTCAAAATAAAACCGTTGGATATGATCTACATTATTTTATCTATGTGCTCATAAAAAATTATCACATTCCGATTTTGTTTTTATGTGAATCAATAAGTTGAAAAATCAACAGCTAGAAATTATTCACATTAGTAAGTTTTTTACAAGCTCTTGATGACAACCAAAACAAAATTAAAATATCATAATTTTTTACACGTGCATAGATAAAATGATGTAGATCATATACAACGGTTTTATTTTGACTTTTAAGTTTTAAATTTTGAATTATTAAAGTTTTTAAAAATGAAGGCATGGTGGAGGCATGAAAAATGGAGGCATTTGAACCCTCCTCTGTGTATATATATAATTATATATAGAGTTGAGTGGGCAGGAAGTTCGTTTCGCTACAGATATGTTCTCACCAATTATAATTTTTTTTATTTCTCTACCACTTGTCATCATCAATTGAGTTGGAAAAAGTTCATTCTCCCCTTCTCTTCATCTTGCCTGGTCTTGGCTTATGTGAGCCGACTTTGGGATTGGTATAGGGTCTGATAGACCAAGTCTAATCAAGGAAGTCCGAAGTATTATTGGTTTCAGTCGAATCGGAATGAGCCGACTTTCCTTCTTCTCCGTGTCGGTCTGAACTGACTTGTGCAGTGCCGCCCTTTTTCTTCTCCAGCCGCCCTTTTACCACCGCTGCCACCGAAAAATATCACCACCAGTCAGTGGTGATCAATCCAACACTAACTGATCATGTAACACAACAGATTGCAAAAGTTACCCCTCAATGACATCATTCGTTAAGCCAAACCGATGTCGAAGAGTCACGCAATACTGACTGTACTTAAAAGTTAACTGATGGCAAAAGAGAGCAGGCATTAATGCTATCAGTTAGTTAGACCGAACAGTCGGTAAAAAGTCGAAAGTAATTACAGTACTGTCACTGGTTACATACACCATCCGTGCGGAATGACACACGAATGTGTTTCTTGTAGTAATGTAGAAAAAAGACTCACCTCTAAAAATATGTAAAAGGAACTGAGTTGAAAACTGAAAATGGCTATGCGGGAACGATATAATTACTCTTAATTTTATTCATTGTATTAGAAAAATTAAATTAAATTAGTGGTATTATTTTGGGTCGATGAATCATTGCGGAACACGTTTCGGAACCATAGTCTCAAAGCTAGTCAATAGTCAGCACCGAGATGCATATATAAACGTCCCAAAGTCGTTTAAACATTGTTGGTGGGACTATTTCGCATATTTTGCGTGATTTTTTGAAAAATCTCAACTGTTCAAATATGTTCTCCACGAATCTCAAAGCTCAAATGCGCTATCCTCGAATACGGAATTTTTTTTACAAACCATCATAAAATTATAAGAAATTCTGAAACCAACTTAGTTACATTTTTTTTTTAACAAAAACCATCACTGCCGAATATTAAATTTGAAAACCGAGTATGATGTTCGGTATAGAGTGCTCCACAATTATAGACAAAATCTAACCCGTCCCAATTTAAAAAAAAAAAAAAAAACCAAACATGATGTTCTGTTTTCTATTTCTCAAACCTCGGTTTTTTTTTTTAAACCGAACTTTTAAGTTCGGTTTTCAATTTTTTTTTTTTTCTAACCAACCGAACTTCAATCTTTATGACATTCCCTGAGTCACTCCTATCTATAAACATAATTCTTTATGGCCAATACGGATCTCAATATGGTGTGGAGAGTCCTTGACATACGGGACCCACCAGTTTATATTGTACATGACATTTTATAAGACACCTATTCAGTGAAAAAAAGCCACACGCTTTTCATGTTTTTATCTGCTACAGAGAACCTGGCTTCGACCTTTTCATGCTTTTTGTCACCAAACAAATGAAGTCCGGTTTTTAATTCTCTCAAACAGAGTTTGATGTCCGATTTTTAATTCTTCAAACCAAGTTTGATATCCGGTTTTATTTCTTTGGATTTTCTGTGGCATTCTAACAAGGAAAAATGTTAAAATGGATTCAAAATCAATACCGATTATGAAGTCCGGTTTTCAAAATTTAATACTGACGATAATCTTCAGTGTTGATGATTTTTGTAAAAAGAATTCTAATCAAATTGATTTCGAAACTTTTGATAATTCAATGATAATTTTAAAAATATATTCCGTATAAGAACCGAACACGTTAGTCACGCAAAATATGAGATATCTCAGAGTAGAGTGGAAAAAACGTGATGTGCCGTGACTAACACGCTGCAATTTTGGTCTCATGCCGTGCCGTGACCAAGTTAATTTTTCACGTGCCGTGCCGTGACCAAAATGTCAAGGGGTGGTCACGACACGCGAATTGTCACGCTACGTGAGTTACGCCGTGCCTAAACGTGCCGTGACCATACGTGACTCCCGTGACCATTTAATCATAATTTAAGTTAGTTTATTCATGATTCACCATTAAATCAATATCTAATGGTCTTAATTACACGTGACTCGCGTAACTACGTGTCGTGCCGTGCCGTAACTAAATCTTTCACGTGCCGTGCCATGCCAAAGTTTCAAAAAACAGACATAACACGCGAATAATCACGGCACGGGACACGCGAGTCACGGCACGTAACTGACACGCGTGCCGTGCCTTTCCGTGCCGTAACCGTGCCGTTCCGTGATGGAGCCGGCTCCGCCGTGCCATTTTTCCCACTCTACTCACCGGCCACAACAGCAGTTTTTTTTTTTAAAGAAAAAGCTGTTTTTTATTGTAAATTTGGATTGGTATAAAATTAAAAAATTAATTTACAAATATTTATTTGTCAATTAGACATGTTTAAAATTAGAAGTGAAATTATTTGTTAAAATATTTGTAAATTATTTGTCAAAACGAATAATTGTGAGATATTTGAGTCATATCAACTTTAAAATACAAATATTAATTAAAAAAATTAAGAACATTAAAAAAAATAAAAAAATGAAACAAAAAAGAGAAATGGAAGAAGTATGGGAGAGTTGGGATTTTTTTTTAAAACAGTAATTAAAATAATAAAAGTTAAAGAAACAACATGATTGCTTCGTTTGTTATAAAAATAGCAAAAAACCGAATAGGCTATTCTAATTAAGTGGTTTTTTTTTGCTTCACCGAATAGCCTATTCGGTTAAGCAGATTTTCACAGGAACAGATCCCCGAACTATGTAACTACTCGTGTAACACTCCTTTAACCGAATAGCCAATTCGGTTTAGATTATTTTTTTATTTTTTAATGTAAACCGAATAGCCAATTCGGTTTAGATTATTTTTTTATTTTTTATTTTTAACCGAATAGGGTATTCGGTTTAGATTATTTTTTTATTTTTTTATTGTAAACCGAATAGGGTATTCGGTTTTGAGTTTTTTTTTTTTTTTTTTAACCGAATAGGCTATTCGGTGGGTGATTTGTTTATTTCTGATTGGCTATCTTAGTATTTTATTAAACCGAATTGGCTATTCGGTTAGACGAAGTTCTGTCAAAAACCCTTCTCCTCTCTCCTCAATCATTTATTCCATAGACAGAGAGACAGAAGAGACAGAGAGACAGAGAGAACTTCTGAGACAGAGAAAACTTCATTTCTCTCCGAGACCTTCGTGCTTCTCCAGTGTGAACAGTTCCAGTTTTCCAAATTACAGATCGGACCCTTCATTGTGTTTCTAGCATTCGTCTGAAGATTGTAGTAAGTTTTTTTTTTCAATTATGATCATATTTTTTGCTGTAAAATTAAAAATTATCGAAGGTTGATCGTGAAATTTTTGTTCAGGAAATGTCTCAAGTATTAATAAATGTGTACCACAGACGCGAAATTACAGACGCACCGACCTGTACATTTCCTGTTACTAACTCAACTAGTCTTGATGAGCTAAGAAGACAGATATATGTTGGCATTCGTTTGCTCCCTAGCTGGTTCGATCTGACAATCAGCGCGCGTTTGAACACGGCACCACCTGGCTCAGCAGAAAAATACCAGTTGTTCAACATAGACCACGAAACGATCTGGTATATGGTGCTTGCGAATGCCACTCCGGTACTGAATTTTAAACTTCTTGAATTAGTGGTTGAGTCAATACCAGTTGTTAGTCAGACCAATTATGACCCATACCCGGGTAGTGTACCTGGAACTAGCAGAGGCATACCGGTGAATGATTCACCCATACATTGTGATGAAACCACCGAAATACCCCCCGTTGATTTGCATGATTATTTTGACCAGCTGAATAATGATACTGGCTCAGACACAAGCTCTGACCCTGGTGAGCCGGTTGTCGGGGAAGATGAAATGGCCGAAATTGAGGATCAGATTAGGATGGAAGAAGTAAGGAAGGAGTGGCAATCATCTAATCATTTTATTAATCGGGGATTGCAGCACCCCGTCTCTTTGACCGTGCCAAGATTGTTGGTGAAGCACGTAACTCACATACGGCATCCAGTTGACAACATTTGCCCTCAGACGCTCAAATTGGTTACGATATTGCAATGTACCTAAGTTGTGAACACATGACAAATACATATTTAAAAAAATATTCAAAAATTCATATTTAAATTATATTGAAAAACACAATTTAAAAAAATATTCAAAAATCCATATTTAAATAAATGTACCTATAATAGGGTTGTCATCCCATTCATGCGTAATAGTCCATTTTGCACCAAAAGCCATCCTCTCTAATAGGTTTTCGCCGCCGAAAGGTAAATCGTTTTTGGGTATGGGCCGGACTATAGGAAATCGAGTCCAATACCACATCTGCAGCAGTAGTAATGGACCATTAATCGTTTGCGTGCATTTCTGGAAGCCCGGGACAACTCGCGATACAGACAGACAAGCACAGCACCTCCCCAATTGTAGTCCTCATCCAGCGGTCCCAAATTATCTAAGAACTGTAGGTACATGATCGGGACAGAACTTGAGTTCGCATCGGGAAACATCACCGACCCAAACAAGTCCATGCAGTATGCCCGTGTATGTCGGTCGACGGTCTCCTGGGGAGTGTACTGTGTCAAGTCTCCGTTAAAGTGGTCCTTCAACCATCTAAGGCGTATGTAGTATTTTGATATCCTATAATACTCGTCTACCTTGCCTCTGTTGTGTACCTGTGAATGAAAAAATTCATCACCACCGTCTTCATTACCGTCGTACACCTCGTGACCTAAGCAATCTTCAATCAAAAGCGACCAATTATCATCTGTGCGTCCAGCAATTGCCTTCCCTGTAAACATAGATTTTAGAGATAAACATATACTTGATATTTATAACTAAATTTGTGTATTATACAATTTATTTACACTAATTCTATTTACATTACATTTATTTACACTAAATTTGTTTGCACGAAATTTTTTTGCTCTAAATTTATTTGCACTAAATTCATTTACAATTTATTTACACTAATTACTATAAATTACTCTAAACATTTATAGAATTTACTTACATTAAATTACTTGCATTAAATATAAATTAATAACAAAAGTATAAATTAGTAACAAAAAATATTTTACCGGTAACAGGTAGGCCCCACAGACAGCTGACATCTTCCAATGTCACTGTGCACTCCCCCACCGGAAGATGAAAAGTATTCGTCTCGGGCCTCCACCTCTCGACGAGCGCAGTGATCAACGCTTTATCAATCTGACAATCATTCACCTGTGTCATCTGGTACAAGCCTAAATTCACCAAACCTTCTTTCATCCGAGATTGGTAACGAACGCTAACTCGGCAAGGACCAGGACGCAGTGCATAATCAGGCTGGAACGATAATTCCATAGCAACAAAAATTAATCGTGGCTTAGAAGTTTATTTTGAAATTTAAATCCAAACCGGTATTAAATAAATACCTGCATTGAATTCGCCCTCCATATCTTGTGTTGATCTTCACTCAATTGCAACAAGGGTTGTTCATCAGACATTTTGCACTACAACATAAATAAAATTACAACATAAGAAAACTCCAATTAGTTAACACATAAAAACTTCCATAAGCTAATTTACTCTACATACAAAATTTAAAAAATCTACAAAGTTAAATTATACTAAAAAAATCTAAATTACACTAAAAAACCTAAATTATTCTACATTTATTTAAAAAAATAATTATGAGCAAGATTACCCTACATGCAAACCAAATCATTCTACAAAATCTAAAATTACACTAAATACACTAAATTACTCTACATATTTACACAATTTATTTACACTAAATATTTATTTATACTAAATTTTTTTACACTAAATATATTTACGCTAAATTTATTACACTAAATTTATTTCACTAAATTTATTTACACTAAATATATTTACACTAAATTTATTTACACTAAATATATTTACACTAAATTTATTTACAATTTATTTACACTAAATTTATTTACAATTTATTTACACTAAATTACTCAAAAAATTACTCTAATTACTCTAACTATTTATACAATTTATTTACATGATATATTTATATAATTTATTTACAATACAATACATTAAATTACACTACAATAAATTAATTTACACTACAATACACTAAATTTACACTACAATATACTAAAAAAATCTAATTTACTCTACATAGAAACTAAACTAAATAATTCTAAAAAATAATATAAAATTCGGATTTTTTTTTCAAATTAATAATTTATACTACGATATACCAAATTTACACCACAATACACGAAATTATACTATAATACACTAAAAAAAACTAATTTACTCTAAATACAAACTAAACTAAATAATTCTAGACAAAAATAATAAATTTCGGATTTTTTTCCAAATAAAAAATTTAACTACATACCTAACGAAACTTGTAGATCTGAAGTTCTTCTTGTTCTCCTCTCAAAATTATACTAAAATATGTGATTAGAATAAAAAATGATGAAGATTGGAGGTGGTTAAAATTCGGTTTTTGGTTTTCTCGGGTAGGGGATGAAGCTCTCTGGGAAGAAGAATGAGGAATGAAGAAGGAAAGAAGGGAGGCAGGGAGGGTCCAGCACAATTTTTTGGCTTAACCGAATAGCCTATTCGGTGAAGCCCAAAAAATAACTTCACCGAATTGGCTATTCGGTTAAGCTATAATACGGATCTTCTGTGGCCATGTTCCCACAATCCCTGTTAAAACCGACTGCTTAACCGAATAGCCTATTCGGTGAAGCAAAAAAAAACTTAACCGAATAGGCTATTCGGTTTTTGCTGTTTTTATAACAAACGAAGCAATCATGTCGTTTCTTTAACTTTTATTATTTTAATTACTGTGTTTTTAAAAAAAATCCGGAGAGTTGTCCCAAATTAATTAAAATGGAGAACTGAGAAGCACATGTTCCAAAGTTCGATAAAATAAATAAAAAAGAAGCATGCAGCGCTGGAGAAGGGAAACAGTAGAGTGCGTATTATCTGACTGGGTGAGTCCCAATAATCATTGCGGTTGTGCTTTTTAGCATCTCTGCACCATTTTTATTTTATTTTTTCTTTCATAGTAGGTTGTGCTTTTAGGCATCTCTGCCACCAATTTAATTTTTTTATTTTCTGCCACCAATTTAATTTTTTTATTTTATTTTTTCTTTCATAGTAGGTTGTGCTTTTTAGCATCTCTGCACCATTTTTATTTTATTTTTTCTTTCATAGTAGGTTGTGCTTTTTAGCATCTCTGCACCATTTTTTTATTTTCTGCTACTATGAATAAATAAATCCGTCAGACAGCTGAGCGCCTGTGGTCTGAATATTATTCCGTGTGACGAGTTGGTGTGTCTGACTTGGTCGCTTTTTTTACCCGCTACGCAAAGAAAATTTAGTAAATCTACTCATCCAATCCATTCAACATTATATATTATATATAATTTGACCTCGGAAATTTTTCACAAAAATAATTCATCCTACAAAAAAATTAACATTTTTTCCAGTAAGAACCAGGTAAGAAGAAAATTATTTTCCGTATCTAATTAAGTAAGCTTAAGAAAATTTCTATCAATGATTTTACGAAATAAATTATCCAACAATTTTATTGTGCTCCACAATCACGGGGTGAAATCACAACAAAGGAAAGGGAAAAGAGATGACCAATGCCATTTCACTTCGTCTCCATTCTGATTTGGAGGTGAATGATTTCGTCAAAATTCTACGTATCGTTTCCTTCCGCACAGTGTCGCTCCTCTCCGCTCACTCTCCATTTCAACTCCATTTCACCTTTTCTGGAGCAGGTGAACCACCCAGTCAGACATAGTCTGGTGAAATCTCCACACCGCACAGTGTTTCTCCCTTCCCCTCCCTCCGCGTACCTCCTTCTGAAGCTGATTCTTAAAATAATTTTTTCATTATTTCCCAGGTTATTTTTTAATTTTTTTCACATAAAAAATTAAAATCCGGAAATTAATTTTACCACATTCTTTACATCTTTTCTGATTTCTTTTCAATGAATTTAAAATCCAAAAAATAGATAAATAAAATTTTGACCCACATAATCAAATAACATTTTTTTTCATAAGCATGACGTGACTGTACAGTTTGTACTCCGTTATTTTAGTTATTCTAATCATATTACATGAATATTTTAATCATGTCAGATTAAGTGACTAAGTCACGTCATATTACGTGATTTTACAAATTAGTGAGGTGAAACTAACTACAATTTCTTTTTGGGAAAACTATATATTTAATCATTAGATACAAATCTATCTCCCTCAATGCTCACCAAACATTAGCTCTAACAAAATAGTTACACCAACACATGAATTGGTACTGAGTACTGACTATTGCCTTGAAGTAAAACGCGCGCGTAATTGAAGAAAATATAAAAATGCCATAACATGTTTCAATACACCTTGAACTTTTGTAAATAAATTGTAAAAATTCTGTTAATTACAAATTTGACATTTATAAAGTCAAGTTTTTATGTCAAAAAGGATCGATAGAGAGTTTAGTGTAAACCAATTAATTGTTTAAATAAAATGGTGATCAAATTAAATATTTTTATGCAGGAGTGGAGTCAGACTTTCAAACTATAGAGATCAAATATAAATGGAGATCAATCATATAAACTTTATGCTCATAATGAGGAGTTCATTTTATAAAACCAGTGATATTTTACTCTAAATTATATAAAAAATCATATATATATATTAAATAATTAAAAATCATATTATATATGTTTGCCCCTCCAAAGTTTATTTGTTGATATATATAATACTTGATCTTTGATTTGATGTCCATCATGTGGGGCCAATAATATATAAATTAACCAGAGTGCGAGAAGCCTTGTTGTATTGTGCCTCCTTATCTTAATATAGAGCAAAGTTAGTGTGTTGTGCTCATTGAAAGATTTGATAAGCATAAGTCTAAAATTTATCAGTTTGATTTCAAATGAGACAAATTCAAACTGTTGAAACCGATCTACTTTATAAGTGATGTATGAAAAATTATGACGAGCTGTGAGGATCGTTTTGTGTTGAATCTAAAACTAAATACTAAATCGTATATGAATTCAAGTCACCCTTGACCCTGAGAGTATCATGAAATTTAATTACTACTTTAATTTAACGATGATTAAGTTCTTATTTCATTTTGTTTGACAACTTAAATTTATTTGTTTGAAGGAGTAAGTAATTGGAAAGTAAATCTGTGTCTATAAAAGTAAGTCTGTGAAGTAAGTTAATCCGTGTAAACAAATGGTTTAACTTATTCTACCGTAACTCAATTTTATTTTTCTTATTTTATGTCTTGTTTGACAACTTCAAGGTGGAGCAAAAAGTTCACTTCACCACATAATCTAGAACAAACATGACCTATATACATAAAAAGAATATGAAAAATTAAAATAATTTTTTTTATAACAAAATTTAAACTTAGGTAGAGAATGAACACCTCCTGAATTTTGAATTTTTATGAATATTTATCGGTTCTGAACGATTTTGTCTCCCTCTAATTTTTTTTTGCTTCCTTCTAGAATTCTGATTTGTAATTCGGGTTAAATTTAAGATTAAAATTAAAACAAATTTCTTAAATTATAATTGATAATTAAAATTATAAGTTAAAACATTAGAAATTATAAATCAAGGCATTAAAAATTATGAGTTAGAATATTATTTTTTATTTAGTACCCAATTAGTTAATAAATTTGAACCAAATTGGTTATTTTTTTTGCCTCCCTCCCCCTCCAACGAAAATCCTAAATCCACGGTCATATGACGTGATGTCTTCCCTCGACCGAAAAGAATATGAGCCGTCACATTACTTGAATGGGCTTAATTTGAAAACTTAATCATATAGGTTAAAATAAATGCCACAAAATAAGAATTTTAGGTATGCTTATTGCCAAAGCTGGAGTGACTACTTGTGATAGGTTTAAAACTATTGAAAGATTGCGAAGCAGCTGCAGCAGCCGTCTAAAAATATTTAAGAATATTGAACTATATGTGTCGTAACAATTTGAGGTGAGATGTAAGTTTACATTTGTTTCAGATGGCAAGCATGATTTTACATTCTTTTTTAACATCTGTTCAGTAAAATTCATTCTTTTAATTATGGTTTAAATTTTTTTTCTTAAATATCAGTACGGAATCTTTAGAGGAATCTTTAGAGACGTGCCAACAACTCAACATTGCTGTTGAAAAGAGAGACAATCGCATGCTCTTTTTAGGGGTGTTCATTGGATCCGGTTTCGTCGGTTTTGAACCGAATCGAATTAGTTTGGATCAAATGGTTCGGTTTTTTGGTTTAATGGTTCGGTTCGGTTTGCTTTTTAAAACCGAATTATAATTTTGGTTCGGTTCGGTTTGAAAATTTTGAAAACCGAAATAACCGAACCGATCCAAATTTTATATATTATGAATTTGGTCCGGACCGCCCCAGTTTATTTCTTAATACCCCGGTTTGTTTCTTAATCAATTGCTTTAAATATTTCAGTTTATTTCTTAATATCCCGGTTTATTTCTTAATCAATTGCTTTAAATATTTCGGTTTATTTCTTAATATCCCGGTTTATTTCTTAATATCTCGATTTATTTCTTAATACCTCGGTTTATTTCTTAATATACTTCGGTTTATTATAAATCAATTGCTTTAAATAAAAAAATTAATATATTTCGGTTTGAACCGAACAAACCGAACAAATCGAAATAAAACTTTGGTTCGGTTCGGTTCGGTTTTATTTTTGAAACCGAATTATAACTTTGGTTTGCCTAGTTCAGTTCTATTTCAACCGAATCGAACCGATGGACACCCCGAATTCATATCACCGACGGTACCGTAATAGAGAATCTTTTACAATTACTTGATCTGGACCGTTCTTTTTAACTTGGCACGAATCTCAAAGCCCAATAATACTGCCCCCTCAGTAGCCCGAATCCCAAACCGGCTGAGAGTTAATCTCAACCGTAAATAGCTAATTGTAAAAGGGAATCTTTTACGGTACCGTCGAAGATATGGACTCTGAACACCCCTAGCTCTTTTTCTCTCTCTTTTTAAAAGTTTTTTTTTTTTTTGATATCTTGTCAGTGGCTGCCAGCCACCCGAAATTTTTATTAATAGAAATAATAATAAAAGAATGTCGATATAGAAGAACGAATTCGTCGGAATTTTAAATCTAACAAAGACGTTATTTTTGGTAACGTCCCAGGGGACGTTACCAACGATAACGGCCCGATTAAAATCGCTAATCGCAGCTCCTTAAAAAGCTGGCCGTCGCCAACGATGACGTCCAGAGGAAAAAAAAAAAAAAATATGTGGCCGTCGCCAAAGATAACGGCCAGACTTTTTTCCTTTTTTTTCTCCGATATTTGATATGCTCTAATATTTTTTCTTAAATTGTGAAAAAGTTTTTATTTAGACTATTAAACAATAATTAATTTTGAAAATCCAAACCGTTCAACATGTTCGAAATATTGAAATGTGATTGGAGACCAAATTTTACATTTTTTGGAATTTTTTTACTATTTATTAAGCCACTTTGAAAATTACTGATCCAACGGTAAACAGTAAAATTTTCTGGACCACCGGATCAGCGATTGAAAAAATGGCTTAATAAATAGTAAAAAAATTCCAAAAAATGTAAAATTTGGTCTCCAAGCACATTTCAATATTTCGAACATGTTGAACGGTTTGGATTTTCAAAATTAATTATTGTTTAACAGTCTAAATAAAACTTTTTCACAATTTAAGGAAAAATATTGGAGATCAGAAAAATTTCGGTGATAAAAATTTCGGTGATAAGTTATGTGCCTCTATCATATTTTTCCTTAAATTGTGAAAAAAAATTTATTTAGACTGTTAAACAATAATTAATTTTGAAAATCCAAACCGTTCAACATGTTCGAAATATTGAAATGTGCTTGGAGACCAAATTTTACATTTTTTGGAATTTTTTTACTATTTATTAAGCCATTTTTTCAATCGCTGATCCGGTGGTCCAGAAAATTTTACTGTTTACCGTTGGATCAGTAATTTTCAAAGTGGCTTAATAAATAGTAAAAAAATTCCAAAAAATGTAAAATTTGGTCTCCAATCACATTTCAATATTTCGAACATGTTGAACGGTTTGGATTTTCAAAATTAATTATTATTTAATAGTCTAAATAAAAACTTTTTCACACAAAAATATTGGAGTTGATATCGGAGAAAATCAAATATCGGAGAAAATAAAAACTTTTTCACAGAAGGCTGGCCGTCATCGTTGGCGACGGCCAAATTTTTTTTTTTTTTTTTTTTTTTTTTTCCTCTGGACGTTATCGTTGGCGACGGCCAGCTTTTTAAGGAGCTGCGATTAGCGATTTTAATCGGCCCGTTATCGTTGGTAACGTCCCTGGGACGTTACCAAAAATAACGTCTTTGTTAGATTTAAAATTCCGACGAATTCGTTCTTCTATATCGACATTTTTTTATTATTATTTCTATTAATAAAAATTTCGGGCCAGCCACTGCCAAGTTCTCTTTTTAAAAGTTGGCAGGGGTTGCCAAGCTACTCTCTCTCTCTCTCTCTCTCTTGAAACTGACCAATTTTAGATGGCTAAGGTCGCAATCAGCCACCCAATTTGGAATAGAATACAGTTTCCAAAGTACTTGGGAGAATAGCCCGAATAGCTGATCTCTCAACGCCAGAAAGAGTGGAAGAAAGTGAAGGAGGGAAACAAATGGTGGCTGCAACCGAGAGGCTCATCTTTGCTTTGAATGGAGAGAGATACGAGATATCAGATGCAGATCCCTCTATGTCCCTGCTGGAGTTCATCCGGACCCGAACCCGATTCAGAGGCCCCAAACTCGGCTGTGGTGAAGGTACTCAGAGCTATATATTTCTCTCTATTATTCTTCTTTGGTTGATTCGAGTAGTTGATATAGAAGTAGATATGTGTGGTTGGATATGCATCGCATGCTATTTCAGACTGTTTCTTTTATATTTCAAAATTCAGAAACCAAAATCTTATTATTTCTTGGAAAACTGAAATCTCAAATTGAGAAGGGACAAAGCAGTATTTTTCTAAAAAATAAGCAAGAGGAATTGTCCAATAGACAGACAAATATGCAAACCACCGTTGATTTGTGGTATTGTTTGGTACGGTTTCGGTCAGTACTCAGTATTCAATTGAAGAGACTGAAGTGCACAAGTTCTCTAGGCAAACACTCACAAACACAAAAGAAGCAATACAGTAACTGTTATTAGTCTCTTCTTTTGACTGGAGTTGAATCTATTCACAATTAAATATTTCTATATGTAATATCAATTCACAATAAATTAACAGACAATTTTAATAATATATTTCAAATTAAAAAAAATATATATGGACATATCATTATTAGTTGTGTATTAAATTTGATACAATTTTGACATGGTGAGCACAAATTCAAAAATATATAATTTTTACTATAATATTTTTATGCCTTTATAGGTGGTTGTGGGGCCTGCGTTGTTCTTCTATCAAAATATGACCCAGCAACAGATGAGGTGATCGACTTGTCAGCAAGCTCCTGCCTAACACTTCTGGGCAGCATAAACTACTCTTCGGTAACAACAACAGAGGGTCTTGGTAATACCAAAGATGGTTACCATGCTATCCACCAAAGGATTGCCGGGTTTCATGCTTCACAATGTGGGTTTTGCACCCCTGGCATGTCCATGTCTCTTTTCTCCTCCCTCGTAAATGCCGACAAAGATGCTAGTAGGCCGGAGCCTCCAAAAGGGTTCTCTAAGATCACTGTTTACGAGGCCGAGAAGGCTATTTCTGGCAATCTCTGCCGATGCACCGGTTACCGACCCTTAGTAGATGCTTGTAAGAGCTTTGCAGCTGATGTTGATTTGGAAGATTTGGGGTTGAATACCTTTTGGAAGAAAGGGAACAAAGTTGAATGTGCAAAAAGGTTGCCAAATTACTCAATTGGGGGAGTGTGCACATTTCCTGATTTCCTAAAAGCTGAGATTAAATCAACATTAAGTACTTCAAATGACCAGGAGGCTGAAATCACAGAAAATGGTTGGTACCGACCGAAAAGTATTGAACATTTGCATGCGCTTTTTAGTTCAAATTTGTTTAGTGCAAACAATGTCAAGCTTGTTGTAGGGAATACAAGCAGTGGTATATACAAGGATCAAGATTTGCATGAAAAATTTATTGATCTACGTGGTATTCCAGAGCTTTCAATAATTAAGAGTGGTAATGATGGAGTAGAATTGGGTTCAGCAGTGACTATTTCAAAAGCAATTGAAGTCTTAAGGGAAGAGAAAGTTTCTACTTTAGTTTTGAAAAAGATTGCAAATCACATGAACAAAGTAGCGTCCCCATTTGTCCGAAACATAGCAAGTGTAGGAGGGAATCTAATTTTAGCACAAAGAAAACAATTTGAGTCGGACATCGCAACCATTTTGCTTGCTGCCAGCTCAAATGTTTCTATCCAGCAGGGATCAGAAAGGATTACTCTTACACTAGAGGAATTCCTGGAGAGGCCTCCATGTGATTATAGAACACTTCTTTTGAGCATCTTTATCCCTTCTTGGGCTTCATCCAACAATATCCGTTTTGAAACATACCGGGCATCTCCTCGCCCTCTTGGTAATGCTGTTTCTTATGTTAACTCTGCTTTTCTGGCGCAAACTGTAATCGATGAAAACACAGGAGATGTTGTGGTGGATAACATACAGATGGCTTTTGGTGCCTATGGTACTCAGCATGCAATTAGAGCAAGGAAGGTTGAGAGTTTTCTGAAGGGTAAAATTGTCACTGCATCAGTTTTACTAGAAGCAATAAGGTTACTCAGAGAAGTGATTGTACCGACAAATAGCACTGTTCATCCTGAGTATAGAGTCAGCTTGGCTGTTGGTTTTCTATTCAAGTTTCTTTCTCCCATTGCCAAAGGTCTCTTTGAACCTGGAAAAGTTGTTCCTGTTGATTACCAAAATGGTGAGTCACACATGGAATCCAAAAATGGTGATGACATTTTTCTCTCTTCGAGGCAAGAATTATTGGTAAATTCAGAGTTTAGCCCAGTTGGTGAGCCAATTAAGAAAGCTGGAGCAGAGCTTCAAGCTTCAGGTATGGTTTAATTACAGTTTTTCATTATGTATAGAGTTTCAGAATTAATTATTCTACAATCTTTTTACCTTCTAGAACAAAAGAAACGTGGTTTGCATATATAATTATTGGCAACTAGTTTTCTCTTTTTCAAAGCCCTTTACTTTGGTTGATCGAGTTGTACTGAAATAAGTTGAAGTGAGGTGAACATGCAAGACGATTGCGTTCTATTTGTTCAGATGTACATTTAAGTAAAGATCATATCTATTAGCAGGGGGGAAATATTAAAAATTAAATTTTCTGTAACAGAGATGCAAAATTTACTGATAGTGATTAGAATCAATTGCAGTTGATATAAACCTATGAAAATTTGGCCTATTTTGGCAGGGGAAGCGGTCTATGTGGATGATATCCCTACTCCAAAGGACTGCCTTTTTGGAGCATTTATTTACAGCTCAAAGCCTCTAGCTCATGTAAAGGGAATTAATTTCAAATCTTCTCTGGCATCAACTAAAGTTGTCTCGGTTATTTCTGCCAAAGACATCCCGAAAGGAGGAGAAAATGTTGGTCTTGGATGGTTATTTGGAACTGAGCCAATATTTGCAGATTATCTGGCTGAATATGCCGGTCAACCGCTTAGTCTTGTGGTACTTACATTACTTCATTATCTTACACAAGATCAGTTTAATTTTTTAATTCATCTATATAAAAAAATAACACTCCTTTAGATTGCAGAAACACAGAGATTTGCCAACATGGCAGCCAAACAAGCAGTAATTGAATACTCCATGGATAATTTGGGGCCACCAATTTTGTCTATTGAAGATGCCATTGAGCAGAACAGCTACTTTGATATTCCTCCAATGTTCTATCCCAAACAAATTGGCAACTTCTCAAAAGGAATGGCTGAAGCCGACCAAAAAATTGAATCTGCTGAGGTACCTCTTTGGCTATAATCAATTAGCAAGGAAATTAATTAGCCCTCCCAACCAACATTTAATAGAGAAGAAACTCCCTTGACCATATTAATTTTATATTTTGTCCCAACTAGCTTATTCACACATACAGTAGTGCTAAGTATGCGTGGATAGGATTATAAGTTATAACAATGAAGAATGTCCAGTTTCTCATGTTCATAAGCTTAAAAAAAGTAGTGCTAAGTAGTGCTAAATTTGATATGCATCTTCTTTCAGGTTAAACTAGCTTCCCAGTACTACTTTTACATGGAACCGCAAATAGTACTAGCTGTCCCTGACGAGGATAACTGCATGACAGTTTACGCTGCAACTCAATGGCCTGAAGGTTCTCAAGGTCATATTGCAAAGGCACTTGGCGTTCCATTCCATAATGTGCGTGTTATTACAAGAAGAATCGGAGGAAGTTTTGGTGCAAAGGGTTTTAGAGCTATGCCTGTGAGTCTTCTGAACACCAAAATTAGCTACGTTTGTTTCTACATAGTTCTATAGTTTATTCAGATTTTGTGCTTCAAGAAAATGAAACGGCTTATGTTGATCCAGTTACCATTTTGGTCTCAATAACACCAACAATTAAACACTGGGACTGTGACCACCACACTGCTAATTTACCCTTGAAGATAATTGTTGTGGTGGGTCATATATTTTATTTGACCATGCTTGCAAATCATAACATAATATACAAGTCTCAGGTGTTGGATTTTTCATTTTTTATGTCATATATTTGTCAATTGTTAATTCAATCTTTACAAAACCAACTTCTTCTGTTGCTGATTATTGTACTGAAGCATACAATTTCCTATGAAAATGTTGGTTTCAAAACAAAATTAACTAAATAGTTAGATATGTTATCTTCTAGGTCATCACTGCATGTGCTGTTGCAGCACATAAGCTTCGACGTCCCGTCAAGATTTACCTTGATCGCCAAACTGACATGATAATGATAGGAGGTCGACATCCAACCAAGGCATACTATACCGTGGGTTTCAAGTCGGATGGCAAAATCACAGCCTTGCACCTGGACTTGAGAATTAATGCAGGAATATCTGGAGACGGTAGAGCTTATTTACCGGCTGCTATGATAGGGGCCATGAACAAGTACAATTGGGATAACCTCTCCTTTGACATCAAGATGTGCAAGACAAACAACACACCCAAGTCTTCCATGCGGGCCCCAGGTGATGTGCAGGGCTCATTCATTGCTGAAGCAATAATAGAGCATGTCGCTTCTGTACTTTTGCTAGATACTAATGCGGTTAGGAGAAAAAATCTTCATGATCATGAGAGCCTTCAATTTTTCTTTGAAAAAAGTGCTGGAGATGCCCCCACATATACACTACCATCACTTTTTGATCGGTTGGCCTCCACTCCAAGCTATGAAACACGTGCTGAGATGATAAGAGATTTTAATAGTGTAAACAAATGGAAGAAACGCGGTATTTCTTGTGTGCCGATTACATACAAAGTGAATACAGCAAAAGCCCCAGGGAGAGTATCTGTGCTCAAAGATGGATCAATAGTTGTGGAAGTGGGAGGAATTGAGATGGGACAAGGTCTATGGACAAAAGTAAAACAAATGGCAGCATTTGGTCTGAAGGAATTGTTGGAGGAAAATGAGGATCTTTTGGAAAAAGTACGTGTTGTTCAGGCGGATACTTTGACTTTGATCCAGGGAGGGTACACTGGTGGAAGCACAACATCAGAGAACAGCTGTGAGGCAGTTCGGCTTGCTTGTAATATGCTTGTTGAAAGGTTGAAACCCATCAAGGATAAAACAAAACACGAAAAGGGTGTGGTTTCATGGGAAGCGTTGATTAGTCTGGTTAGTGTTCTTTTTTACTTGTGGGTTGTTGACACAACAATTAACTAGTTATTTAATATTTAATTGTGCAAATTATAAACATACTTTATCTAATTATTTCATAAGTTACAGTTTTACTTGTATATTTTCCTTGAATTTCAGTATGCATAAAGCCCGCCGTATATGCATATAACAAAATATGTACAAACCTTATTGTTTCATAGTTGTACCATAATATATATATATAAGGAATTGTTTTTAGTAGCATTATATTAACTCAAAGTTTATTGCATTATATAATTGCAGGCTTCTGCACAAAGTGTGAACCTATCAGCTAGTTCATTCTGGACTCCTGATCAATCTACCTCCAGCTACATAAACTATGGAGCTGCCATTAGTGAGGTGTGGCCTTTTTCATTTCCCTTCTTCAATTATAGTACTAGTACCTGAGCTTTCTTTTGGCATACTGAGTTACTGACACGGTGGTGCTGTCAACGTTTGTATATTAATGCCCATTCTATCTATTTAAAAGCCATATTAATTTGAGAAGTTCTAAGAAAGTTGTTGGCAACTATAGGTTGAGATTGATCTTCTCACTGGAGCTACCACAATACTAAGAAGTCACCTTGCATATGACTGTGGCAAGAGTCTGAATCCTGCCGTGGACTTAGGCCAGGTTTGCTATCTTTTGTCTTAATGTCGACCAATACAATTGCTACAAAAATAAATATGGTTTACTATCTGTTCACTGTCCAATCGTTAAAAAATTATTAGTGGAAGAAAAAACAATTTTAATAAAGAGGCTAGGCAGGACTAGTACCCAGCAGTGGGACCTTAAAATCATAAGATTAGTAGGATGGCTTTAAAGCTAATAACTTTTTTTGAACTATTTATTGGATTATGGGGATTTATTTCCTTTTTAACAACTGAAAAGCAGTTAAGCTGCATCCCTAAATTTTCCCTCCCTATTTCCCGCAGGTGGAAGGTGGTTTTATTCAGGGTGTCGGCTTCTTTCTGTATGAGGAGTTCTTGACAAATTCTGACGGATTGGCGGTGAGTGATAGCACATGGAATTACAAAATACCAACAGTAGACACTATCCCCAAGGAGTTCAATGTAGAATTTATAAACAGCCCTCACAACACAAACCGTGTGCTCTCATCAAAAGGTATACTCTCCCTTCTTTAATCATTTGGTTAGATTTGGATGACTAATTAAGTGCATTTCAGAAAGCCCTATTCAGCTGTTTTTCTTTAACTATTGTTTGTAGCATCTGGGGAACCACCGTTACTTCTTGCATCATCAGTTCATTGTGCATTGAGAGAGGCAATTAGAGCAGCTAGAACAGAGTTTGCTGCCTTTGTCGGATCGAAAGGCTCTCCTCTGACATTCTCGATGGATGTTCCCACAACTATGCCGACAGTGAAAGAATTGTGCGGTCTGGATATTGTCGAGAAGTACTTGGAAACCTTGGCATAACTTTTGTTACGGATACTTTGTAAATTGTACATGTTGTCATATTGTATTTATGTTTGAGAAATGTGTTGAACCACAATATGAAAGACTAATATTACTGGTATGGAAAGATGAAAAGCAGTGTAGAACTACAATGTCAGCAAAGCTTCTCCTATAGAAATATAGAAATAATACAGTACTGGTTGGATTCCATATGTTATGGGTTTTAGAACTCTATTGTGTATCTGCGTAAAATATTCCTAAGATATTTGTATGAAATATATTGATCAAGATCGAGGTGGGTCTTAACCCTTGAATTCCATGTCCCTTTTTTAGTGAGAACTGATTTTTATCTTCATAACTTCATCATCTAAATCTCGCACGAATATTGATTCCAATTCGATGCAAAAAAAAATAATAATAACAAAAATAGCGCTGTGAATACATGCATTCATGAATTCTGATGGCATGCTAATTAATATCTGAATGCATGTGTGTGCAAAAAGTAGCTAAATGCACACATTGAGAAAATAGAAAAAGTTGTTAAATTTTTAAAATAGTATATTATTGTCAATAATTTTAAAAAGCAGGGACAGGCAATGAAATTTAATATTTTTGATCAAGAACAGTTTGTTATGGACCAGGTTGTTGAAAATAATAAAGAATTGAAGGATTGATCTCAATCGTTCATCATCGATCAAGCGGCTAGAATTAAATCAAGGAAAATCACATGTTTTTTTAATATTTAGAAAAAGGCAAAAAGTACCAACGGTACAATAACGGCTATATTAGCCTCTGTAATATAAATAGCGATACCACTATGTACAAAAGAAGACTGAATAAAATTACTTCACTTTTCATCACTGTTTCCACATATTTTCTTTCAATCTCACAAATACTTATATGAGTCTAAAAATCAACATGGTATTAGAGCAGTACGAATCCCTCTAAACCAATACAAAGCAAACACAACAAACCAGTCTCATAAACAGCCTATTATTAGCACCCAAAAATGTCACGAAGGGAAGTACACTCAACAGAGACTTCCAATCCCTCCATTCTTTGTTTAGAATTTTTAAAAATCACAGCTTTTCATAAAATAAAAAATAATAAAAAAAAATTCAAAAAACACTGATTTTCAAAAATTCTAAAAATATAGTAAATTCCAAAAAATGTAAAATTTGGTCTCCAAGCACATATTAATATGAAGATCATGTTGAGAAATTCGGATCAACTATTTGAACTTTGAAAATGGAGATATGAGCAGGAAGTAAAACACCTTCTTTACTTCCCAAAGCACCTTAGCATCACTATATATATATATAGAGAGAGAGAGATGAGCTATTGTGCTTTGCAAAGTAAAACTCCCTCTTTACTTCGGGTCATATTTTTATTTTTGAAAATCCAAACAACCGATCCGAACCGTTCAACATGTTCTAAATATTGAAATGTGCTTGGAGACTAAATTTTACATTTTTTGGAATTTTTTTACTATTTATTATGCCACTTTAAAAATCGCTGATCCGGTGGTCCAGGAAATTTTACTGTTTTTTACTGTTCACAGTGGATCAGCGATTTTCAAAGTGGCTTAATAAATAGTAAAAAAATTCCAAAAAATGTAAAATTGAGTCTCCAAGCACATTTCAATATTTAGAACATGTTGAACTGTTCGAATCGGTTATTTGGATTTTTAAAAATGAAAATATGACCCGAAGTAAAGAGGGAATTTTACTTTGCAAAGCACAATAGCCCATCTCTCTCTCTCTCTATATATATATATAGAGCGAGGCTACGGTACTATGGTAGAGAGAGGAAGTAAAAAGGGGAGAAATCAGATATACTTGACAGCCCTGTCAAGTTAATAAGAGAGAGAAGTTAACTAGTAATAAGATCAAGAGGACTCCTAAGGTGCTATGGCGACCGAGCGGGCGATTACGAAATTGAGGACATCGCAGGAGACGAGCAGGGCGCCGCACCTACCCCACCCACTGGCACCCGACCCCTATCCTAAACCCGGCAACGCTTATCCCAAGGTTGTCCACCTACATGCCATACCTCACCAAGCCCACCTATGCTCAGGCAGTAGCCTCCAACCCCTCCACCGGCAGACCTCTGACAACCCAACCAACCTCCCAGACTGGGCGTTCATCCCCAACCTCACCGCCAACCTCACCAAAATCCCCCACCTATTATCTCTCCCCCCACAGCCCCACTCCCCTGCGCTTCCCGCCATCTCCTAAATTCGGTGAGTGGAAGGGGAGGTGTTTTCGCTGCTGCCGGATGGGTCACACCAAAGCCGTATGCCGCAACCCACCCAAGTGTGGCCGTTGCTGGAGAAACGGTCATACGGGAAACAGATGCAAGGTGGCACATACCAAGCAGTCACCGGCCCCGACTGTGGAGCCAACTGGGATGCGGCTTCCGGAAAAAACTGAGCCGGGGTTTAGAGACCTTCTTATGGCAAATAGACCACTTAACCCCCCTCCGATGCCACCCAATCGACAGGCAGACCTTAAGGTTTATGTCGACCGTGACCAGGAGTACTATCAGGAGGTTCAGCGACTTCAACAGGCCGTGGTCGTGCACACAGAGGGGCTTGCGATCAACTTTGAACTAAGTGTTGATAAGGTGGCAGAATGGGTCACACAGACAAAGGTGATAGATGCGAAGGAAGTCTCTATAGCAGTCATCTCACAGAGGAGGTTTCTCATCATCATGCCAGAAGGAGTCGCCCCTGAAACGCTCATTGAAGCAATCCCTTACGACATATGGGACTTAGGGCTTTCTTTTCAGTTATGGGATCCGACGGAGGATGCAATAACCAAGCTGGTGCCTCAGTTTCGAGTGATAGTGGACATTCATGGCATCCCACCGCCACTGTATAGGGAAAAAGAGGCCATCAACCTGGTCAACTCCTTCGGACTATACCTAGGCTCCATCGCACAGCGGAAACCTGAGGATATATCTTGTTGGACAGTGGTGGCGGCGACTGCCAAACTAGAGGATATTCCTCGTGGTAGCACTATGATTGTGGGAGGCTGGGAGTATCCGGTACAATTCAAGCCGGTAAACTGGATGCGTGGTCCCATTTACACAGAGAATGACTTCCCTGCTCCTCCACCAAAGTTTACCAAACCACCTAAACTGCAGCTGAAACAGAGACCGGACCCCCCCCGCGCCTATCGGGGTAACGACGATTGTGAAGAAGAGGATAGGGTATACATGTCACGGAAAGTATTGAGAGAACTATTCCGGGACGTCAACCCAGAGAACATCCCTGAGGAATTACGTGAGATCATCGTAGGGCAGCGGCCGGACCAGCCATGGCCGGCTGGAGGTGCAAATGGACAGGATGCCGCACAGGGGGCCACATGGCAAGAGGGCACTGATGACCAACAGCATGGTTTGGATCTACAACCCATCCAGAGCCGTTTGAAGTCTATTATTTGTGTGCCGCAAAGAATCCGAGATAGATCACCTATGGGGCAAGTACAGGCAGTACCTTCATCTCACGAAAATCAGATGGGAGAAAATGTTGAAATCGAGGTGGAACTCCCAAATCGCGAAGCAGAGGCGCGTGGCGGGAGAGATATGGGTTTAGATGAGACAGGTGGCCTTGGGATTTCGTGTGGTGACTCACAGGCACCTAATCAACCAACTGTTACACGGATGGCAACGTTACAAATAACCACTACCCAGGAGACCGTTACCATAGACAGAACCCCTACCCCACGCCAACTAGAAGGAATGAATGATTTGTTTAAGGAAAAAGACACCCAACCTTTCTCACCTAAGACCTTGAGAAGCGCGCCTTTACAGCAGCAGGGCGAGCATTTAATGTCAACCACGCCTGTGAGGCTCCTTACACGCAAAGAGGTACAACTAGCAGAAACGTTACAGTCGGTGCGTGACACTGTGAAACTTAAAAGGAAGTTTAAAAATACTAGGATGGAAAGGGATGGGCCGGGAGGGCCTTCAAACATAAGTGATGGCCCAAAAACAAAAGTCCAACTGGGTGAAGATGGCCTCTATCAAGTGCAGATCACCTACTCTCACTCTTTGGACTTGGCAACGGCTACAGGAGTCAGCCAGGAATTAATGGGCCGGCTCATTGAGGAAGATAATATTGCCAGGGCTGTGCAAGAGAATGCAGACCCGAAATTGCACCACTCCGATCAGCAAAGCAGTGAAGAGGATGATAGCCAGGACATAAACTGGGGAGACCATTCGAGCCCGGATACAGATGGGGACTCGGGTACAGATGAGGAGGAAGTTTGACACTTCGCGCAGTGTTTTTGTTCCAAGCCGTGGTTTTGTCGTATATCAGTTTTTTATATGAATTTTAAAAAATTAAAGGTTCTATCGTGGAATGTGCGTGGTTTAGGCAGTAAGGGGAAGTGTGATGTGGTTAGAAATACTATAAGAAGTTTGCGGTGTGATGTAATTTGTATCCAAGAAACAAAATGGAATGGGTTTGATCTTGCTTATATCTCCAGTCTCCTCCCGTCATACTTTGATAGAAATTGTGTTATGTTATATGCAAATGGCACGAGGGGTGGCTGTCTGATCGCGTGGAGGAGAGCTTATACGCTGATCAGCTCCTTCGTTACTAGGAATACATGTACGGCTACCCTAATGCAGCCGGGAACTGAAAAACTTTTCCAAGTGACTACGGTCTACGGGCCCACAAATGATGGTCTCAAACAGATGTTCATGAATGAGGTAATAGGCATAGCGCAACTCATACACCACCCTTGGATCTTACTTGGCGATTTCAATCTCGTGCGATGGCTAGTGGATCGCTCGGGCCAAATGCGTGGTTTTGGATTTATGTTCGCATTTAATGACATGATCAGACGGCTGCAGGTCATTGATGTGCCACTTAAAAATAGAGATTACACTTGGTCAAACAAGCAACCAGAGCCGGTTTTCTCAAAGTTAGATAGATGCTTTATATCGGCAGAGTGGTCAACTCTGATGCCAGACATAACTCTTCAAGCGCATGAGGTTATCGTATCGGATCACGTCCCGTTGGTCCTGTTTCTTAAGCAACAACAAAAGGTGCCGGCTCCACTGAGAATAGAGAAATTTTGGCTTCAGTATAAGAACACTACTGACATGGTTAACCGAATCTGGGGGGAGGCGGCGAGGCCAGGGGAAGACACACTTGTGGCATTCAACAAAAGAATGGGAAGGCTGCAAATCGATCTAAGGCAATGGCATAAATCTCATTTTGGGGCTATGGAATCCGAACTCAATCAATGCAAGCAAGCTATTCTCAAGCTTGATCAAAGGGAAGAACACCAGCAATTGCCTCCACACGAATTCATCCAAAGGCAGAAGTTGAGGGAGAGAGCCTATGAGCTTGCAACAAATATTGAACTCAAATGGCAGCAGCGGTCCCGGTGTAATTGGCTAATGCACGGTGATAAAAACACACGTTTCTTTCATGCTTTTGCATCGGCAAGAACACGAAGGAATAGGGTGCAACAATTGGTGGTGACGGGCTCTACCATATCTGACCCGCGACTCATTAAGGTGGCTTTTCAGAATCATTTAAGAGAAACAATAGGCCGGACATAAAGGGTGGAAGAAATAAACTTACAACTACTATACCTGAATTCTGATGTGGAGTTGAGCCACCTAGTGAGACCTTTCACAGAAATGGAAATTTTTAAAGCAGTCAGACAGTTGGGCAACAACAAAGCGGTGGGCCCGGATGGCATACCGCATGAATTTGTCAAGAAGTATTGGGACGTGTTGAAAAGCGATATCGTCACCATTTTTTCTGAATTCCATAACCATGAAGGCAACTTTCACTTATCAAACAAGGCTAATGTGGTGATGATACCGAAAAAAGACAATGCCGAGGCTCTCGGCGACTTCCGGCCGATTAGTATTATTAATATACTGCCCAAGCTCATTACCAAGGTATTAGCTAACCGATTCAGGAAATCCTTACCAGCTCTAATCTCCCCACAGCAGACCGCGTTTATCAAAGACCGACACATATCGGAAAACTTTATTGCGACTCGGGAAATTCTGCAACATATATCCAGTTCGGCCAAAGGGGCAATTTTTGCAAAAGTTGATTTCGCAAAAGCGTTCGACTCTGTAAATTAGGGATTCTTAGAAAATGTCATGCGGGCACGAAGATTCCCTGAAAAATGGATCAGATGGATAAACAGAATTCTGCAAACCTCACAATCTAAAGTACTCATCAATGGAGAAGATACGGATTATGTCACACATGGCCGGGGTCTACGGCAAGGAGACCCAATTTCACCGATGTTGTTTATATTAGCGGCGGATGTTTTCCAGAAGATGGTAAATGGGCTTAATTCGGTCCTAAACAACCAATTATCGACCAGATATTCAGAGGCAATACTGGCACTCCAGTACGCGGATGACACGGCAATCATCGCCAATGGGCACCAAGAGACTCTCATCTCTCTTAAGCTGATGTTGAGTGTCTTTGCAAAGTGCTCGGGACTCCGGGTAAATTTCAGCAAAAGCAACTTTATTCCTTTCAACCTGGAACAGAACCAAGTCACGATGGCCAAATTAATCCTGGGCTTCACTCAAACTTCTATGCCGGTCACCTATTTGGGAATGCCGCTCACAATCAAAGCACCACAAAGGCAAGCTTTCTTACCATTGATAGAGAAGATTGAACATCGAATGGAGGGATGGAAGGGTAAATTGATATCGCGCGGAGGCAGATTACAGTTGGTAAAATCGATGCTTTCGGTTATCCCTATCTACTTAATGACATGTTTTCAGCTACCAGTGTGGGTGCTAAAGAGAATTGACCATATCCGAAGAGGTTTTTTGTGGGGGAGAAATGGAGATGGACAAAAAGGGATCTCCTTGATAAACTGGACGATGGCAACACTGCCAATCAAATGGGGTGGTATGGGTCTACACGACTTGCGTGTGCATAACACCGCGCTGTTGCTAAGATGGTGGTGGAGGGCTTACAATAACCCTACCTGCCTATGGACGGTCACCATAACACGGACCCGGTGGACCGGTACACACCAAACGGGGCCCAGTTTCTGGTCTGCATCGGGGTCATTTTTCTGGAAGAAATTGTTGGCATTGCGACGGCTTTTCAATTCGTGTGTGACCTGGATTATAGGAGATGGTAAGAAAATTTCTTATTGGTTTGATCCATGGAATGGGGCGACTCTGTCAGGTATGCTGCAAGACGGACAACGGCCGACGCAGCCCAAAATAGCACTCTGTGATGCGTATCCCATCAGAAACACCTTACATGAGGATCTGCAGGTAGCTGGGGACATAGTGTTCAGCCAGATGGCTGACAGAATCGAGTGGAAATGGCATAGCACAGGAGTGTATTCGGCAAAATCAGCCTACGAAGTCATGATGGGGCTAGGGAAGATAAGGCCGGTAAATGAATACACATGGAAGCTCCCGATACCGCCCACCGTGCGTGTTTTCATCTACTTGCTACTCAAACAAAAAATTCTGACCAAGAATGTCATGTAAAGAAGAAAGATGGGAACGGATTCAGGATGTGATATGTGTCACAACTGTCCATCAGAGTCGGCACTACATCTACTCTTCCTATGCCCAAAGGCGGTGGAGGTGTGGTACGAAATGTCAGCTAGAATGGGGTATAGGTTGATGGTGCCAAACAGTTCGGTCGTTCAAATATGGAATGAATCAAGGGAACAGGCCAAGAGACGGGGCAAGAAATGCAAATGAGAATGGGAATCTTACTTTGCATGTACCTGTTGGCATTTGTGGAAGCGAAGAAATGAGCGGATATTTGCGGGGAAGACAATCCCCTCTAGAGTGCTGGCGGAAAAAATCATTAATGAGGGGCGGATGTGGATTACCTTCTGCAACTTCGGAGGCCGCAAGCTGCTGGGACCAACCTTTTGCAGGAACCAAATTAGATCGGGGGGTCCGGTACACAAGTCACCGGGACATAGTACCACTTTAAATTTTTCTAATTTGCCACCTTTTTGGTTTCTCCTCAGCTTCAGTATCCATGCAGTCTTGCTGGTACGCTCAGAGTGGTACTGGTACGCTATTTCGTAGGGGTGGTCAGGACGGATTGATGTATATTTTTCGAAGTGTCGGCTCTGATGTAGGTGGTATTTTGGATGCTGGGCAATGGGATAGATTTAAGTGGTTTGGATTATCCCATTCTGGTTGTAATTTATATTTTGTCCATTCTGAAACTGATGTATTACTTTTATGAAATTTCAATATATCTTTGGCAGCCGCTGCCAATATTTCAAAAAAAGAGGCTACGGTACTATGCATAGCACGGATTGGGTCCGTGCTATGGCTCAATATTTGAGTTTTCAAAATTCTAACGGTCGATCCAAACCGTTCAACATGATTATAAAATGAATATGTACTTGCAAACCAAATTTTACATTTTTTCAATTTTTTTTACTATTTTTTTAGATAGGTAGAAAATCACTGTTTTTGGATGGTCCAGAATTTTCAGATCAAGTGATTTTCTACCTATCTAAAAAAATAGTAAACAAATTCGAAAAAATGTAAAATTTGGTTTGCAAGTACATATTCATTTTATAATCATGTTGAACGGTTCGGATCGACCGTTAGAATTTTGAAAACTCAAATATTGAGCCGTAGCACGGATCCAACTGTGCTATGCATAGTACCGTAGCCTCACTCTCTCTCTCTCTCTCTCTCTATATATATATATATATATATATATATATTGGCCATGTATTTAATTTTACTGATTAATTATGAAATTTAGTTGATAATATATTGAGGTAATTAAAATTTTTGCAACTTATCTCCATCATTTTCTAGTTGCATCAAAATACATTGTCAATTATATAATTTATTTATTTTTGGTGAAATTTAACGTTGATTGTCATAGTTATCAAATATTTTCATTTTATGAATAAATGTCTTTTCTTAATTAAATAACGGTGGATGTTTATCATGTAAAATGATATTTGCCAATAATATTGGTATTGCAGAAATTTGATTCCTCAATGGTTTAGTATTTGTGTATACTCTCACAAATTAGAGACAGAAAGGTGGTTTCAGCCCTTTTACATATGGATTTCAAGTAGATATCAACTCAACAATTGTAGAGGTACTTTCAAGTAGATTTGATATATATAAGACGCAACATATTTGGAATACAAAATTTGTTCTCCGTTACTATTTCAAAATTTCAATTACGATATAAATGGAAAGTATGAATATGGCTCGACGTCGAGAGATTAGAGCCGTTAGTTTGACTCGAACTAACAATTAGAGCTATTTGGCTCCAAACTCTCTACCGAGATAAAAATCACATTCATTTAAGAGGCATCAAACGGACAGAACAACTAGAGCGACCAACTTTTCAGACCCGTTAATAGATAAATTAAAATCCCTTTTGAAGTATGAAATAGAGAGAACAACGGCAACTTGAGTCTAATTGTATTGAGCCCTTTCTCTTCCTATTTTCTAGAACTCTGACTCCTCTTCCTATTTTGTGATAATACATTTATGATCACAAAAAAAAAAAAACAATTTCATAAGTTGACCAGAGAAAAAAAAACACTCAACTACAAAAAATTAAAAATATTCTGCATTTTCTTGAGAAAAATGATGCATCTATTCAGGTGTTCTTTTTTTTATCCTAGATGACATGAAAAATAAAACAGAAACCCACAAAAGAAAAAGAAAAATTAATAAGTCAATGTACAACCAAGACCATGGTTAACTGGTATGTGGAAATTCCAGCCAGTACATACCAGTGTCACTCAGTACTAAGGAAAGAATATACAGTGTACACATGTAGGGGTACTGATTTGAGGTGCTCAGGGGCGGAACCAAGGCCTGGGCCAGCCTGGGCCTTGGCCCCCCCTTGGTTTCATCAAAGATTTTTGTACTAATTGCGGACTTGCGGTCAATCATTTGTGGAGAATGTAGATGATAAGATAACACGTGTATTTCTAGACAAGTAGACTTGGTTTCATCAAAGATTCTTGTACTAATTGCGGTATGTTCAGGGCACCTCTGCAAATTTTGCTGACAAGTGGGTCCCACCTAAAATATGAGTCATATTACGACTCGCAACTTGTGCGCGCGGCAGGAAAGAGGACTGATTAATGATCGATCTCTTTAATTAGGAGGTATGTAGAGCTTAGGTTCAACCGTTCAAGGTGGCTAATAGATGACAAGGTCATGATGTTATCTGTGCAATTTATGACTTGGATTTTCATAACCTTAATAATGAAGGGAAAGCTAGGTCTAATGAGGTGTACACGTGGCGTTAAGAGATCAGTTTGTCAACAAGAAAGGCCCACCCGAGTACAACATCAATTTCTTGTGGCTGCTAACCTCGATCAGACGTCTAAAGCAGTGCCCCCCTTAGCCAGCCTAGCAGTGGTCCCCCTTAGCCAGCTTGAGCCTAGGAGTGGCCCCCCCTTAGTCAGCCTCTGGCGACTGGGCTCTGCGACGAGATGACGAGGAAACTAATTAGGCCCCCCCTACTGATCATTTCTGGTTCCGCCACTGGAGGTGCTTAACAGTTTACAACAACAAATAATAACACAAAACATTTAAAAAGAATAACAAAATATCAACACAATATGTGAGAACTCAAAAGCCCAATCCCTTTTATCTCTTGAATCAGCTTGCACTGCCTAAAAATTTTAAAATTAAGAATTTACCATTTTATTCAGTTTTGCTTCTAGCTCTCTTGAGGAGATACCGAAGAGAAAAGAAACCTAGCATTACAGTTTGCCAAGTCCAGCCTTTGGTATTTTTTGGATCCACCCTCCTTGCCAGACAATATGCGTAGATGCCCTCGCCAACATGGAACATGGATGCCACAATAAACACAAGTCTAATCACTCTAAGAGACCTAAAAACGAATAAATGGAGCTGATAATTGAAACTGAGAGGTCCAATTGGAGGTAGGAATGCTGCACAAAACATGGCCAACATCCCCAGTGTAGCAAATAGCCATGCATATATGGTTGGTCCATCTAGTTCTCGTCTTTTTTTCTCTTGGAAATAGGAAACAGTTGCGGTTAAACCATCCCGGGGAGAAACTAGGGGAACATATCCAAGCTCCTGTCTTGCTTTAAGGATGGAAAAATGAAGCGTCACTCCAATCTGTTATACACATTCACTAAACAAATTAACTAAATAAATTAATGAAGAAAAAGAGAGGAATAAAATGATGAAAAATAACTGACACCAACAACGTGAGCATATAACGAAATTAACGAATCGTTCAGACCAAGCTTAAATCATTGAGCTTTTTTTAACTTTTATTATGAACTGCAATATTTTAGTTTAAACTCCTCTTTCCATTATTGTAGTTTAATTAAGGAAAATGGAAAATAAAATATGCAAAGCTGGCTTGTTATGTGCAGTACTCAAGTGAAAGTTGCATGCTGATTGTAAATATGATATATTAAGGGTGCTGTTTGCAAAAGAAGCAAATAACCTGACAAAATAATACCTTATATGCTTCTGATGGAAGAATGAGAGGTTGAGGAAGCCATTTCTTCCCAAGCCATGGAAACAACAGCATGTACATAAACCAACATATGCGCGATATGATAAGTGCATGCTTTAGATCCATGCTAAATTTTGGGATGCTGTAGCCTAAACCTCTAAGAAGTGGGTTTACAATAAATTGAAACGTATTCACTGGTGAACCTGGAAAGAGACAGAGATGTGATAATTTAGTTCTATTGCAATTAATTGAAATGTATTTACTGGTAAACCTGGAAAGAGACAGTTTATAATTCAAGTTTATTGCAATTCAAAATTGACTGTAAAGTATTTGTAAACTTTACCATCAGACACAAAATAGGCTTGACCAGCCGCAACAGGTTGATCTTCTCGACCCGGTATGTCATCCAATAAGCCCATACTTGCCAATAAAAGGGCCAACACCAGATTATCCACATATATCCAGTCTGTTTTTACATTTTCACCCCCAACCTTAAAATGTAGAAGTCCCAACTTTGCAAGAGACACCAGTCTTTGCAGGTGCTTCAGTTCACCGCGACCATATACCAATGCAGGTCTTACTGCACATGTATAGAAGTGGGTCCCACTTTGATTTCTAGAGAGAGAGAGAGAGAATAACATGTTGTTTAGAGTGTTGTAGTAAATTTAGTATTCTCATAAATTATGATACTTCCATTTTTCTTTGCATGAACTCAACCAAATTCTCATAATTGATTTATCTATATGATAGTTCTATTTGACTAGACCTGAGTAAATTCAGACTTAAGACTGGACTTACTTGCCGGGTCGACCGTTGCTCTTCAGCACGAGCTGCTCAGCAATGCATTCACACCTGCCAAACGGGTCAGGATTTGACTCAATCGGGTAGTACGGGTTGGTCTCATTACCATTCAAAATCTCCTTGCCACCAAAAACCACATTGTAGGAGCTCAAGTACACAAGCCGTCTGATACCCGACTCGCGGCAAGAGTCAAGCACGTTGCACGTGCCGGTTATATTGGTCTCATCAACCCCACCAGCTCGGAGCATGTCCTTACCTGACCCACCATAGGAGGCCAGATGGAAGACACAATCCACACCACGCAGAGCTCTGTCTACATCCTTCTTCGTTCTCACATCCCCTGATTGAGTGACAGTATACTGCAATTAATTGAATGACAACTTGGCAGAGAGAGGAATGGAGGAATTGAATGACAGTATACTAAAATTCTGGAAATTAATTGAATCAATTGAGAAGAGATAAATTTGAATGACAGTGAGCCGTGGATTAGAAAGGGTAAATATTTTAACAGAGAAATTTTGGCTTCATGCAGCGCACAAACTATTTGCAGTATTGTTTTGGTTCTACAGTTTTTGCGCTGTATGAAGCCAAAACTGCTCTGTTTAAATCTTTACCCATTAGAAATGGAAGGAGAAATTGAATGCAGCATACTAAAATTATGGAAATTAATTGAACCAATTGAGCAGGGAATATGATGGAGAAAAGATAACCCTACCGTGGATTAGAAGAACACCAGCTTGGCGGAGAGAGGAGTGAACGGGAGAAGAAGAATCAGGCGAGAGGTCGAGGGATCGGACCTCGCGAGCGCCTCTCCTCGTTAATTCCAAGCACAACGCTGATCCAACGGCGCCTAATCCACCTGTCACGACGAAAGTTCTCCCTTCTATTCCCTCGTTCTCGCTTAGATGCATCTCCTCCCTCCTCCCCTTCTCACAGTGCCTGACACGCGCGCACTAAATCGGGATGTTATAGAAGAGAGTGAGCAAGCTGAATTCGCATCTTCTGAGATATCTCAATTTTTGAGTGTTTTTATGGAAAATCTCAACCGTTCTAACACGTTATGCACGAACTCCGAGCAGCAACAACCCAGCGGTGAATTCATATCACCGATGGCAATAGAATATTTCTGTTTAGATCCGGACCGTCCGATAAGAATCAGCACGAATATCTAAGGGTCCGTGCTTTCTACTTACGACTGAATTAGTCCGGATCTGAACAGAAATATTCTGTTACACGGTTAGCTCGTGATGTCAACAGTCTAGAGTAAGATTGTAACTTTCCAACTAGTTAACAAACTACAAATTATTCTTTCTTTGTTTCCTTTTTCTTGAGTGTTACCATTTTTTTCTATTATGGGCCTGAAGAAAATTGGTCTGGTATTGGGCCAACGGCATTTGGGTAAGTAACATTGGGTCTACAGTTGGCTAATATATGGATGACCCTTTTCATGTAATTAGACTATTTTTTAACAATATTTTTTTTAGAAGAAGTTTTGAGGCCCAATCAGGTCAACTGTCTAATTTTATGTCCGAATCCTCTTAAAGTATTGAGTTTGGATTCGGATCGTCCCATCAGAATTTAGGCAAACTAGGCTCTGGTTGAAATTTACATGGCCCTTTCAATATTCGTGTAAATTCTCATCGGACGGTCTAGATTCAAACTCAATATTTTAGTTAATATAGGGGATTCGAATTTGTCCAATATCCACAAATAACATTAACGTGCGAATTTCAAAAGCGTGATCTTTTACATAAATAACATTAACATTTTTATTAGATCAAACACGGATTGTCGAACTTTTCAAGAAATACTTTGATATTTTCTCTTATTTTGAAAGATAAGAAAATTAAAATATGCATCTCGTACGACATTCACATGTTTATTTTGTGCTTTATAAGAAAAAGAATATATGGAGAGAGAGATTGGCTAATATCAAAACGTTTGTTCCGGAGCTGTGGTGCAACCAATTGATTTTTCGATTTTCAAAGTCCAAACAATCGATCCAAACCGTTATATGTGATCTCTATATTAAAATGTGTTTGGAGATCAAATTTTACATTTTTTAGAATTATTGTACTATTTATTAAGACAGTTTTAAAATCACTGATTTTAATAAACAGTGAAAAATTTATGCATTAGTAAAGACAGTGATTTTAAAACTGATTTAATAAATAGTAAAAAAAATTTCAAAAAATGTAAAATTTGGTCTCCAAGCACATTTAAATATAGATTAAATGTTGAACAATTTGGATTAATTATTTGAACTTTGAAAATGTAAAAACCGAAACATTTGTTCCCAGTTACAGAAACAAACGTTTTGACATTAGCCATTATCTAGGTGATCTGTATTGAATAAGAGAAGTTCATAACATGTACGTACAGCCGAGTACAAGTTTATGTAATTTGAATACCATTTGATAATTAAAGAACACCATTAAATATTGACCACTGAAAGTTTCAGTTAACTGATTCATAAAGACCGTAAATGTTTAGCATACAAAATCTCACCATTTGTAATATATGAAATTATATGAATGATGCGCATCTACATGTTATATTGCTAAGCCACCTTATAAATTAAAATAACAGTTTTTTCCTTTATTTTTATAATTTTTATCAGATGAACTTATACCTTTTAGCCTCTTTTATAAAATATAAAATAAAATGAGTGACGCTATGGTATTATGCGTAGCGTGGATTTGTCCGTAATATGATTTAATATCTATGATTTCAATGTTCAAATAGTCGATATGAACCGTTCAAAATGATCTCCATATGAAAATCGCCAGAAGACTAAATTTTATATTTTTTAAAATTTTATTACTACTTTTTTAGATAGATAGAAAATCAATACTTTTGAATGGTCTAGAATTTTTAGATGAAGTGGTATTCAACATATCTAAATAAATAGTAAACAAATTTTTAAAAATGTAAAATTTGATTTACAAACACATTTTCATATGAAAATTATGTTGAACGGTTCAGATCGATTGTTTGAATATTGAAACCGAAGATATTAATCCATAGTTTGAACCAATATGCGCTATGCATAGTATCGTAGCCTCACTCAAATAAAATTTGTTGCATTAACTTGTGTCTCTAGATCAATTTTCTTGTTTCGACTTGTTAGACTTAAATAGTGAAGTCTCCTTTTGTTTAATTGCCAATTAAAAAATTTACCAATTCACAACCTTTCTTTCTTCATTTTGCTGTATCATAAACTCGGATGAAATTGAGAAACATCTAAAAAAAGAAAAAGTATGACCGAAGAAAAGGTTGTAGAAGTGCGCTAAAAAGGGATTGAAATACCGTTATATTTCACACGTAAATAAAGGAGAGAAAATCGAGTTGACCCCCAACGGTTATTACCGGTGGTTAATATTTTAGTGGGTCCCATAACCACCACCTCTCGTAACAGCCTCTCTCTCTCTCTCTAACTTCCCTATATAAATGACGACCCATTATCCATCTCATTTGATATATTAGCAACTGATAAAAAAGAACAACACCAATTAGCAAGCATTAGAAAAAGATAATTATGATGCAAGGATATCTCAATGTTTTGATACTGTTGGTATGTGTTTTCTGGTGTTCATTTAATGCTGATGCAAGAACGAGAAAACTGACATCCACGAATTCTTTTCTAGTCGGTAATTATGGCGCAAGAGCCGATGGACGTACCGATGACAGCCAGGTAGTATTTACCTTTTTCTTTTTTCTTATTTTGAAGTTAATTGGTGTTTCTTTGAACCTGTAGTTGAAATTTATTTATGTATATAGAATACACATGTGATTGGTGGAATTAATGTACTTTTATCAGAGGTCTTGCAGTTTGGTCAATGGTCATAATTCCAAAGTTAACAGTAATGAAAATACCAGTACTATCTATATTCTTCACAGAAATACCAGTACTCCTTTTATATATCTATGGTCAAAATAATTCTCGCATACATATTACTTATATATTTTCTTTTTTCTTTTTATTTTTTTGTAGTTGTAATTTCTTACTTGTATAGTATATCTTTGAAACAATATTTTTGCACCAAGTCATTCCAACTAATTATCAATGCCCTTTACAAATTAGAAGCTCTTTTATTTATTTTTGTTTTAGAGTTCTAAATTCATATATTTTGATATATGTTTTCAGGCTTTTATGAAAGCATGGAAAGCAGCATGCGCATCAAGTGGTGATGTGACTGTGGTTATACCGCAAGGAACATATTATCTCGGTCCGGTCAAGTTCACCGGGCCATGCAAGAACGTTCACACGATCACCGTTAATTTACAGGTAATTGAGCCCCATTCTGCCATTCATGCAGAGACAAAAAGAAGTTCCTCTCCCAAAGAATTGATTAATTTAACTGTGGTTACTTGATTGATGCAACACAGGGAACCTTAAAGGCATCGACTGATCTAAACAAGTACGATTCGGGAGACGATTGGGTGGAATTCAAATTCATCAATGGCTTGAGACTGACCGGAGGCGGGACATTTGACGGTCAGGGCTCCTCGGCTTGGGGCAACGCTCAATGCCCTAAAAATAAAAACTGCAAAGTTCTCCCTGTTGTACGTGTCTTGGCTATCTATCTGTATCAAGCATGCATAAATAAGCTATTTTTTTGTGATTACCCAAGTGGAAAAAGGAATTAACATGATGAATTTATTTGATTTGATTTCAGTCGATAAAGTTTGACGCGTGTACCAACACGATAGTCAGCGGTATACATTCGCGTGACCCAAAGTTCTTCCACTTTGCGGTGTACGAATGCAGGAACTTCCAGGGGTTAAACCTCAACATAAAGGCTCCAGCAAACAGCCCCAACACAGATGGCATGCACATCGAGAAAAGTACCACCGTTGTCCTCAACAAAGTCCAAATTTCATCCGGGGACGACTGTATCTCGGTCGGCCAGGGCAACTACGACGTGGTCCTCTCAGGCATCACTTGCACGGCCGGCCATGGCATCAGCGTAGGGAGCCTAGGCCGGTATCAAGGCGAGCGGGACGTGAAGGGGCTCATAGTGAAGGACAGCACGCTCTCCAACACGATGAACGGGGTACGTGTAAAGACGTGGGAGAACTCACCTAGTTGGAGCGTAGCCGAAAACATGACCTTCCAGAACATTCAGATGAACAATGTCTACAACCCGATCATCATCGACCAGAACTACTGCCCCTACGCCTCTTGCGATCATTCGGTAACTAACTGTCACACACTCTTAAGCTACATTACATATCCATTCACCTTCCTATCAATTTATTATGAGGTGTTTTCAATAAATTTAACTATGTAATTAATCAACAGGTTCCTTCCAAAGTGAAATTAACCAATGTATGGTTCAAGGACATACGAGGGTCGTCAGCGAGTAAGGTGGCGGTGACGCTAAAATGTAGCAAGAATGTTCCATGCCAGAATGTCCAGCTACAAAATGTGAACCTGAAATATGCTGGCGGGTCACAGCCCACCGCACTCTGTGCCAATGCCAACGTAAATTTCGCTGGCATCAAGCTCCCTGCTGCATGCGTCTGGGCTTCTTGATTCTTTTTTTTTCTTACTTGACTGTCCCTTTCAATTTTTTTTTCCTTAAATCAAATATGTAATTTATCGGCACCCGCTTTGCTGGCCGTTGATCGATGTTGGCTTTATTGCGCGGTGTATGCAGCTTCTAGATTGTTGTAGAGATCGATGACAGTGCCGGAGATGCGGCATGGCTATGAATCTTTAGAATACAATGGAGGTTCTCTGTTCTCCATACTGTGTTTTGGGATCAACTCTCTACTGTATGTTAGTAGAGATGAATTAATGAATTATATGGAATGTTTTGTCTCGGTTTTGATATTTTTCTCTTACTTTCTTTTTTTGGGAATATATATAATTTTTTTTTTTGCGAATATGTGTCAGTATTATCAACTGTTACAAAAAATGTTTGTTTAATTAACTGCTAATTTGTGTGCAAATTACATCTTTATATTTACGGTATGGAATGAATTTTTCCTCTTGCACCTTTATTAATTTAAAATATAAACATTTTACTATATAATTTGAAGTCAACAAAAAGTCAATAAAGGTATAACACTGGATCAAAAAATTATTGTAAAAGAATCCGGAGGACGGAATTAAAAATATATTCTCTTCTATCAAAACCTTCTTTGATGTTTAAAAAAAAAAAAAAAACTTCTTTCAACCAGTTTTACACTAATAATTTATGGATGAACGAAATCCATGCATGTGGCCCATTTCTTAAGTTCCAAAATAAAATCAAAATCTCAAAATCAAATCCACAAAGTAATACATTTCGTTTCTATATTGATACATATTTTTATTCAATTTTGAGAGAATATAAGGATCAAAATAATTAATTATTTGCTATGTGGTATTATGAGTAGAACTAAGGTGTTCTTAAGCTCACCAAGCCCCTTTGTGAGCTTAACTCAAAACCTATCGGATTGACTTCAAACGACGCATTCAAACCATTGAAACCGATCTACTTCATGAGTGATGCGTTTACATGTCAAATTTTTAAATTTTTGAACTAATTTAGTATGAAGTCAAGCGGTAAAAAAAAGATGATTTATAAGTTAATTTTAATGAGTTCATTTTTCATCATTTTTTTACCGCTTGACCTTATACTAAACTAGTACGAAAAATTATAAATTACATGTAAATGCATCACTCGTGAAGTAGAACGGTTTCAATGGTTTGGATGTGTCGTTTGAAGTCAATCCGATAAGTTTTTGAGTTAAGCTCACAAAGGGGCTTGGTGAGCTTAAGAACACCTTAGTTCTACTCTGGTATTATATATTAGACTCTTAATTTGCCATGTCGAAACTAAATTTAACTGAACTAAATGACCATAACTATAGTAAGAAGGTCCAAGTTGTGTTTTCATTAGGAATTCCTGCTATTTACCTTTGTTGGATAATTAAAAAAAATATAAATTTATTAGATGTGATAGAAGAAATCATTTTTTGCATTGTTCAATCTTATTTACTGGGTATCTGAAAATAGAGGATGCACGTAATGTTGATGTTGAGGGGAAATGAGAACAATGAGTCATACACAAAAATAAATTGGTATAAAGTTTGTTCATGACTTAATATATTTGTAAATGAGGTCTATTTACAAGTGAATTTTCCACATTCTTGTTTTTTTATGAGAAATATAATCATTTCCCTTTTAATATATATTAATAATAAAGCTTTCAAACTAACAGGTTTGATATAAAACCTGCAATCCTCCCTTACAAAGATGGACTCTTCATAGAGTCCCCTTTTTTTTCTTGAAATTAAATAAAACAAAACCCATAATCATTTTAAATCCTAAATAAAAAAAAACTAATAGACTAAGAAAATAATATATGCTAATTAAGGTATGACCATTGATTGTGAATCTCCTCCGCCAGATCTTGGGTCAAACTTTGCTCCCTAAATATCCTCGCAAACAAATTGTTGTGGAACAGAGAAAGAGTTTAAAATTGTGACGAAAATAGTAACCGAATGTGAGTGGAATTGAATGGAATAGAGAAAAAGAGAAAAAAAAATTGAATTAAGATGAAAATATGCAGTCAAACCCTTCTCTTCTGCACTTTAGCCACTCTCTATTACATTCCTCTATTTCATAGTAGAGGTGAAATTGGGGAAGAAGTGTCTATTTCAGATGTTGGAATTAGTTCAATTCCACTCTTCCACTATTTCAAACATGTTGAACATAATTGAAATTGTATGAGAAATAGAAGCCTCGTTCATTTTTCACTTTTCCACTAATTTATTCATTTGCCGAACGGACTCCTTGGATGTCTTCTTGTCGATTAAAATTTGTATCATATCCATGTTAGACCTGCTGACTTCCGAAAGTGAAACTGAAAACCTATTTAAGGTTGCTATCTGAGTCCTTATTGAAGTAACATAATAATTGTTTTACCGACTCACATTCTATGTTGCACAAGACGCATCTGTTTGGTAAGCTCCATCCTCACTTCATAAAATTATCCAACGTTAGAATCTTATTGTGAATTACTCACCTTTTAAGTATAAAAAATAATGCAAAAAACTCAATTTCATGCATGGTAATTTACATAATTTGACGTAATATATTTATACATGAGGAGGGTAAAAATGCCTCATTTCTTTCATGCCTCATTATGCTTCACATTCTTTATCTTTATTTTCAAATTTCAAATAGTTGATCCGAATAGTTCAACATGATCTCCATATTAAAATGTGTTTGAAGATCAAATTTTTTTACTATATGTTTAGACAGTTACAAAATCGTTGTTTTTGGACTAGAAAAATAGTAAAAAAATTTAAAGAAATATAAAATTTGGTGTCCAAGAATATTTTAATATGGAGATCATGTTGAACAGTTTGAATTAACTGTTTGTGCTATGAAAACAAAGATAAAGAATGTGAGGCACGATGAGGCATGAAGCATCTGAACCCTCCTCTTTATACATAGTTTGAAATTATGAAGGGAAAACACTACACATGCATACTTCTATTTTGTTCATGCACTAAGAAAGATTAATTTGTATGGAGTTTAAAAAAAAGATTTATGAATCATGTATAAATTTTTTCGGTTATATATATTAAAATAAATATTAAAAGAAAAATTTAAACTAATGCACCAATATAATTAACATTTATGTTGATAAATATTGTCGATTATTAGCCAAGTTTGTTTCGATAGTTCATTTAGACAATTTAGAACTCAATAAATAGAAATTGGGTAATATTTAATCTCCGAGCTAAAATGTGTATCACATAACTTAAAATATACTAAGTGCAAAATTCATAGTCCCCCTTTTAACTTCTAAAAATAAAACAAAAATTCCAAAGCAAATTAATAAAGTAATACAATTTTGTTTATTTTAATACAAGTTATAATTGAACTTTCATGCTTTTGGATGCAACCCCAGAAATAGCAAGAGCAACTCCTAGGTTAGCGCTATTCCATCATTTGGACGGGTTAGCAAGAACAACGCTAACCACAGAAATAGCTTTATTCTTTTGCCATCCAAACGTAGAATAGAGAAGAAAAATAGTGCACTAACCCACATTCGCGATGAATGATTTAAACAAAAAATAGTGCATCTAACAAATAATTTAAACAAAAAATTCGAATTTTCAGTATTAGATTTCAATATTTTTCATAGTGTCTCCAAAAAAAATTGAGTAAGCCGGCCATAAAATAGCCAGTTTACTAGGGAGAGTAAGCCGGCCATTTTATGGCCGGTTTGGGCATTTTTCACGAATCTGAGCATAAATAATAATTTCTAATTAACTTTGGATATTAATAAAATGTCGGCATATAGCAACTTGTTTTTATTTTTATTCTTTGGTGCGTTTGGATCGTCAAAAATAGCATAGAATAGAGCTAAAATAGCTAAATTATGGTAAATTACATATGAATAGGGACGATATCTTTACTGGAAAGACGAAAAACAACGACGAAATTTCAAACGGTCATAAAACGACGCTCGAGTATCTGATTTCAGCAAATGACCACTTTTCGGAAAGCTTGCGAAAATATGCATGCGTCCGTGACAACTATGTCATTTTCTGAAATTCAGAATTGCCAAAAAACAATGAGAAGAGCCTCAAAACTTGAGTTGAAGTTTCCGATTAAGATTTTCATTTCTATTATTCAATCTAAGTAGCTCAGTAAATTAGTTACATAATGAACTTGTAGAATACCAATTTTTACTATTTTTCAAATTTTTTTACTATTTTTTATGATTCATGAAAGATGACACAAAATCAGTCTACTTTACGTAATTTTGCGTAGTTTAGCGTAATTTACCGTATTTCAGCATAATTAGCGAAGTTATTGTAATTTAACGTAATTTAGTGTAATTCAACATAATTTATTGTAATATAGTGTAATTCAACATAATTTCAAGTATAAATATGCTAATTATAAATCAAAAGAAGTAATCTAACAAATGATTTAAACAAAAATTTCAAATTTTCAGTGTTAGATTTCATTATTTTGCTTTTCATAGTGTCTCAAAAAAAAAAAAATGAGTAAGTCGGCCATTTTATGGCCGGTTTGAGCATTTTTCGCGAATCTGCGGAATTATGAGCATAAATAATAATTTCTAATTAACTTTGGATATTAATAAAAATGTCGGTGCTATATGTGGTGTTATTAGAATTTTGCCACATCCAGAAAAAGACCCAAATAATGCTTTTATAAAAAACTTGTGCTTTTTACATGTTTTGCATTTCCGTACTGCCTTTTAAAACAGTCTATAAATGCTTATTAATTTTGCATGTGCGAGGCTGAAATATAGTACTAGGACCTTCACACTGAATTAAGTTTGACTCGTAGCAATTATCAAATGTCAATTAATTATTTATAAACCTTTAGTAAGTATTTATATTTTGAGTTTGCTAAAAAATAAATAAGGCAAATTTTATCACAGCCATTTTTGACGCCTACGTACCTATATGATTTTATTTTGGACAAATATAATCCAAAATTAATTATTTAATTTATTTTTAAATTTACAAAATTAATTAGCTTGTATTTTGGACAAATGTAGTTCAAAATTAATCATTTAATTTATTTTTAAATTTACAAAATTAATTAGCTTGTATTTTGGACAAATGTAGTTCAAAATTAATCATTTATTTTTAATATTACAAAATTAACAAGTTATTGAGATATATAAATGCCACAGTAGCGATGCATTGCTAACTTCTGTGAGTTATTATTTGTAATTCCATTTTTTCTCGAAAGTCTCGTGCATCACCTTGACTCCTTGGATCTAGTGTTACTTCTTAGTTGAAGTTCTTAATCGTTGAACTCTGTAAGTTAATTGTTACTTGTTAATTCTGTAAATGACAATTTTTTCTTTGTTGATGTCTAGTTTCTTTTTTTCACTTTTAGTTACTCAATGACAAGTGATTTAAGTTACTTGCATAAAAAAAAAGTAGTAGATATCTTTATTGGTTTAGAAGGTAAGTTCCTCATTTGGCAAAATATGGCACACTTATATGTAGAATAATCGTTGTACCTCACAAGTCACAAACAATATTATATTTTTGTTGACAATAAGCAATCGTCCTTCGTATTTATACAAAATGATAAATTGGATTCAAATATTATTTTGACATTGTCATGTTAAATTAAATAATACTTTTTTTTATGCAAAACACATAGTTTTGTCATACTAGTATTTATATTACATAATTGTAGTTTGGTAGAATTAGAGACCATCCTGATTAATTATATTTTACTTCTATTTTAAATTGTAACAGAAATATGAGGCAAGGATTTGTGAAGACGTTGGCACAATTAGTGTGTATCTTTTACATCTTATTTTTGGATGTTAACGCGAGGATGCTGGCAGAAACCTCCCCAACTATAGATGTACGTAGTTATGGCGTACATGCCGATGGTGTTTCCGACGATAGCACGGTACCTTTTACATCTTAGTTTTGCATTTTATAAAAATTCTTGGACGTTAATCTGTGGAATTTCATTTTATCATAAGTTCACATGCAATTTGGTCATAAATATATTGTCAAAATATTCATTTAAATTGTTTCAGAGATTTAAATGATAATATTTTAATAATGTTAGGTCTTCTTGAAAGCATGGGAAGCGGCATGTGCATCGAGCGGTGATGTCAAGCTGCTCATACCGCCTGCAACCTATTTTCTCAATCCTGTCAAGTTCAGTGGTCCTTGTCCAAATGTTAACACACTCACTATCTATCAAGAGGTAATAGAGCCTTATTCTGTTATATATATAATTTCTAACTGAAGGATATTGGTAATTAATTAAGAAAATTTCTGATTGATGCTATGTAGGGATATATAAAGGCGTCGACTGACCTGAGCAAGTACGTGTCCGGAAATGATTGGGTACAATTTGGGAATATGAACGGTCTAAGAATTACCGGAGGCGGGACGTTTGACGGTCAGGGCAACTTCTCATGGAGCTACGATTTTTTTTTTTTTTTTTTGGATAAAAGGCAAGAGCCCATTTCATTGCAGAAAATGTTAAGTTACAAAAGCTGAAATGTTTAGAGATATCTCACGGCATCAAAAGATATCCCAAAACACAATATAGCCACCAAAGGGCATGCATAAAAGAACCTAAGTATAAGCCATAACAGGCTGCTCCAAACCTAAGTATAAGCCATAACAAGACTGCACCAAACCTAAGTATAAGCCATAACAAGGCTGCACCTAAGCCACACAGTGGGGCTGAGATAAGAACATGCAACAAATAGCTAAACAAAACACTAAACCCGAATCTAGATAGAGTGAAAATTTGTGTCTTCATAAACCACCATCTGTAACGCATTTTCTTGGAGAGGGGCAAGATCATGGCCTCCAGTGGTCACCATCTGGAGCTCCTCATCAGGGAGGGGATCATCATCGGGATGCCAAGTGCGAAGGGGAATCTCATCAGTGTCTACAGAAAGCCAGACAAGAATGTCCTCCTTGATCCGAGGTCTCACATGCCCTGTCCAATAATGAATCAAAGAGAGTATTAGAAACACAATCTGTCTAGGTGTTTTGACTGTACTATTATTGAAGCAAAGATCATTCCTATGCTTCCATATAGTCCAGCAAACAGCACTAACAACTAAAAGAAAAGCAAATCTAGCATTAGTTGGTAATTGAGTTGCAAAATGAATGATCTCAGAAAACTTAGTCCAAGTAGGGCTTAAACTTTGGCATGCTCCCATCCAAAACCAGATTTTCTTGGCAAATTGGCATGTGACAAACAAATGGTCCATGGTTTCGGGCTGATCACAGAAATGGCACTTGGTTGCACCTGTCCAACCTCGTTTGACCAATTTATCTTTGGTTAATATTTTCTTTTTATGAGTAAGCCACATAAAAATCCTTATTTTTAATGGTATAGGTATTTTCCACCATAATAAAGGGTGACTTGGAAGGTGTCCTCTATAATTCAGAAACCGATATAATGATCTAACGGTGAATTTACCAGATGGTTCCCATCGCCAACTTAATTGGTCTGTTGTATGTGTGAAAGAGATATGACTAACTATGTTTAATAATTCCAACCATTCTCTATATTCTATTTCAGATAAGTGCCTTCTAAATTTGATAATTTGGCCTTGAGAATGAACTACTTCCTGTAATGAAATATCGGGGGTAGAACAGATGGTATATAATTGCGGAAATCTTGAAGCAAGGGAGCAGGTTTGGTACCATATATCAGACCAGAACTTAGCTAAAGTAATAATTCCCGGGGTAATAGAGGTACTAATATGACCTAATGTATCAAGAGAGCTTATGGCATTCCAAAATTCAGAATATGGCAATCTAGGTGAAGCTGAATAATATTTGGCATGAATAATATGTTTCCAATTACTGTGGTAGCACGGATCATTGTATTTCCACCACCATCTCATTAATAGAGAAAGATTCATTTGTTTCAAATCTAAAATACCTAAGCCTCCAAATTCTTTAGCAAAGCAAGAAATTTCCCAAGAGATTAAAGTATATTTTCGTTTGGTGGGACTAGCCCCTTGCCATAGGAAGCGACGCCTAATTTTATCGATTGAAAGTATAACATGAGCTGGAATTTTAAGTACAGAAAGGGCATATAGTGGGACAGCAGACAGTACTGAATTTAAAAGTGTTAATCGGCCACCAAGAGATAGTAAACTACCTTGCCAATTTTGCAATTTCTTTTCTACTTTATCAATAAGAAACATCCAATCGACTTTGGTCATTTTATGTGTATGTAAAGGCAGTCCTAGATATGTAAAGGGAAAATGAGCTGGGGTACAATGAAAGTATGGAGCTAAAGTGTCAACGGCCGTTGTGTTAATAGGGTACATGGCTGTTTTGGAGTAGTTTACTTTTATCCCTGAAAGAGCCTCAAAGGCCAATAGTATCCACCATGCATTTTCTATATTAGTGGCATTGGCCTTGAGAAATATGATCGTATCATCCGCATAGTGACAATTCGATGCAGGATGACCATCGATTAAAGAAGGCCCTAATCCCTGAATAACCCCATGAGTTCGCCCTTTTAGGAATATCTTACTAAGTGTATCGGCTGCCAAAATATAGAGATAGGGGGACAAGGGGTCGCCTTGTCTCACCCCTCGTTTGCAATAAAAGTATTGGGTAAGTTCGCCATTGATGTTTATACAAGATTGCGAACTATTAAGCCATTCTTGTATCCAAGTGATCCATCTAATCCCAAAACCTCTACTATGAAGAATATCAATCAAATATTGCCAATTAATTTTATCGTAGGCTTTTTCGAAATCAACCTTGACAACAACACCGTGTTCATTAGTAACTTGGCAATGATGTATAATTTCTTGACTTAAAACGACATTATCTAAGATGAATCTATTTTTGATAAATGCAGCTTGGCTAGGATCTATGATTCTATGCATGATGGATTCTAAACGAAAAGTCAACAATTTTGAAATGACCTTAAAACTGCAATTGACCAAACTAATAGGTCGATATTTAGAAATGAGCTTGGCATCTCTTTCTTTGGGTATGAGACAAATAATGGATTTGTTCAAACTATTTAATGATGTAGTATGGTGATAAAAATGGTTACACAAAAGGAATAGATCATCCTTAATAAGCATCCAAAAGGTTTGATAGAATTTGAAAGTGAAACCATCTGGGCCAGGAGCCCCATTTGGTTCACAGGCAAAGAGGGCATGCTTAAGTTCATCTACAGTAAAGGGTTGTTCAATGAGTAATTGTTCCTCAGGAGTCAAAGTATCAGTATCATCCCAAAAATTTGGGGCTAAGTGAGCATAAGTGTAACCAGGAATGCCTAAAAGATTTTTATAAAAATCAGAAATGTGGTGTTTGATGGTAGACATATGTGTGACCTGCTGACCCTCTATTTCTAGTGCAAGTATTTTGTTTTTTTTGGCTCTATGTGTGGCTACTGTATGAAAATACCTAGTATTATTATCACCCTCTTCTAACCACTTTTGTTTGGATCGAAGTAACCAATATTTTTCTTCTTCTAAATATATATTGTCTAAATCCTGCTTATATTGAACCCATTGAGCAATTTCAGATTCGAATAAATCGCGACTTTCTTGAATAAGTTCTAATGCTTGTATTTGGGCTAATAGAAACTTCTTATTTTTTTTCTTTTGGCCATAGAAGTTCTTTGCCCAACCTCTAATTTTCTTCCTAAGAAACTTAAGTTTTTTATTCCAACTATTAGCTACATCAAGAGGGTTAATATGATATTGTGACCACCATTTATGAACTAAGGAAATAAAATCTGGTTGGTCCAGCCAAATTGGGTCAAACCGAAAAATAGGATTATGAGAGTCAATAGCATCAGTTACATGAAAAACCAAAGGACAATGGTCTGAACCATATCTACTAAGATCCTGAATGGAGCTGTTCGGATATTGATGATCCCAAGCTACTGATGTAAAAATTCTATCTAGGAGGGCAAAATTTCTACCATTAGACCAAGTATATTTTCTAGAAGATAAACGGTGTTCTAGCAGATTATGTTTATTAATGAAGGAATTGAAATAAGAACTAGTAGTAATATCAAAGTTGGTGCCAGATTTTTCTTTCTTATGACGAATGACATTAAAATCCCCACAAAGCAACCATAAGTGATTATTGGATCTCCTAATGATATCTAATTCATGCCAAAGTTCGTTTTTTAATGTACGGTCAACCGGACCATAGACAACTGTAACTTGCCATATTTGGCTATCTAGTTTGTTTTCTAAGAGAATATCAAGTGTAAATCTATGAAGTGTGTGAGAAATATATCGGAATTTGGAACTGTCACAACCAAAGAGTATCCCACCTGATCTGTCAACTGAGGGAACCCGATACCATAAATCTAATTTAGTGGAAATAGTCTTAAGAATCCTAGTTGAGAAGTGTTCTTTTTTAGATTCTTGGATAGCTATCATGTCAATGTGATTATCCACTATTATATCGTGTAATATTTGGCGCTTACTATAAGAGTTAAGCCCTCGTGCATTCCAATTAAGAAAATTCATGATGTAACTGAAGGAACTCGAGTATCAGAATCAGTATGAGTAGATAAACTACTGTTTCCTAAAGTATGCTGATCTAAGATAAGGAATTGAGAATCAGGTAGAACCTTAGCTTTTTTTATTAATGTGGGGACTATTTCTTCAAAAGACACTCGATGGAGCTGTTGTATTTGTTGAATAATCTCTACTTGATCTTGGGCATTATGGCCCAATTGGATCTTGTAAATTCAAAACAAAGCATCCACTTGATCTACTATTAATTTAGTAAATGAGAAATTAGTGACTAAAGGAATACCTGTGGCACTGCTACTGCCTTCCGCTCGAGCTTGCACCCTTTTTTTGGCTTTGGAGAGAGTGGAAGAGGGGTCTACTTGGGCCTGGATGCGGAGGCTCTTCCGGATAGCGATCCCTTTGCTCCTAGTGTGAGTAGGGAGCGGATGGTGGGCATCGTCACCTTCAGAGGGAGCAATGATTTCAGCAGGAATGTGGGGGGTGTGGCGGTTGACAGTGGCCTTCCATTTTCTGGTTGATTTCACACTCAATTTGGACCGAGAAATGGGTCCTGTGCCAATATGTCTCCTCTTGGAAATTCGGCTATGATGGAGTTGGGGTGTGTGGGATTGGGGGTTGGTGAAAACAAGTGGTAGTTGCTGAATGGCAGTCTTAGGAGAATAGATTTCACAGTCAGAGGGATGTCTGGTAGAGCTGTCCAGCTGTGTAGCATGGACTTTGGGGTATTCAGGAGTAGCTGATCTGGTCCGGGACCCACTGGGTCGAGAGGGAGGAGGAGCACTTTCAGTTTTCAGCTTTTTGGCGTCCGTTTTGGTACTATCGCCATGAGTATCACCTCTAGAGATCATGTGTTGCATAGATTTCATGAAATGGTCGTGATCTGAGTCAGAATCCTCTTTGAAGTGGCCATCACGGGGATCCGATTCATTACACCCCGAGGTGGCTGGTGCTTTGAGTCGTTCATCAACTGGGGGTCTTCAAGTAAATCTTCGTCCATTTTGTGTTCAGCCGCTGAGGTAACGGCCGGAGGAGGAGGAGGAGGAGCCCTTCGGGTAGCAAGGCCTCGAGGTGGTCGTGTAGGTGCAAAGTTGGGAGTACGGGCCAGCCAAGCATTCACACTTTCTGTTTGCTCGATTTCCACCTCAATATCCAGATCAAAACTAGATACATAGCCTGCCATATAGCGCACCAGCATCCAATGTTTTTCTGTAAAGAAAGCCGGGTCACAGGCCCCCACTCTAACCCGAGCAAAGCGATAATCGTACCTATTGCGAGTTGCCGGGTCAAGCTCCAAAAGAACAGTGCCAAAAGGGTTAAGGAGGCGCTCAAATTCAACCCAGTCCCAGCGGTTCCGATCAAAACCGCGGATGCGGAGCCACATGGAGGTGAGGCGTTTACCTTCGTTCAGGCTAGGGTCCCATCCAATCACCGGGAACTGAATACCATCGAGAGTGAGAGAACCCCTTTTGGCCGTGGCTTGTTTCCACGCCATTGACGGCGCCTTGATCAGATAGCGAAACTCGTCAAAAACTGCAACCCGCCACTTGTATTGATCAAATAAGCGGTGAAGTACCCTCTCTACTTGTTCGGGTCCCCAGCCCGCCACATCATCTAGTATGAAACTTTGCTTAAAATCCTTTTCAGCAGCTTCAACACTAGGGGACGGTGTGAATATCTGAATCGGGGCTCGGAAAGGAGTTGTAGATGCCCGCGCAGCACTGATCGCCTGAGCACGCGAATGATTGTTACTGGAGGATCGGAGCTGGGCCATTGTCAACTCCTGATTCAACAGGATCGGCGAAGCTGGTGCTGGCGGCTCGGCTACTGGTGGATCTAGGTTAGAGGGACGGGAAGGAGATGAAACTCGATCAATTTCTGGAGGCTTCGGCTTAGCAATCGGTGTGAAAGGGTAGATAGAGGTGGATGCTCTACAAACGATCGATCTGTGCCCGAATTTGTTGCCTCATGGAGCTACGATGAATGCCCAAAGACAAAGTATTGCAATGTTCTACCCACTGTAAGTGTCTGGCTAATGGATGCATAGAGTTATAATACTTCTATTTTGTTTGAGAAAAATAGAGGAATTTAATTATTTTCTTGCCAGTTAGAAATTTCATATTTGTGTAAGTATGAAGAGAAGATTTCTTTTTTTCAGTCGGTGATGTTTGTTAATTTAAACGACACGATCATCTACGGCATGAACTCGGTTAATCCGAAGTTTTTCCACATCGGGGTGTTGCAGTCCAATAACTTTTATGCTAGTGAGATGTATATTGAGGCTTCGGAAGATAGCCCCAACACGGACGGCATCCACATCGAGCGTAGCTCTGGTGTCACCATCCATGACGTGTTCATTGGCACAGGTGACGATTGCATATCTATCGGACAGGGCAGCATTGACATCCTCATCTCAAACGTCACATGCGGGCCCGGTCACGGCATTAGTGTTGGCAGCCTAGGTAAGTACCCAAATGAAGAGGATGTGCGAGGTCTAGTGGTTAGGGACAGCACAATCATCAACACCATGAACGGCGTGCGCATAAAGACGTGGCAGAACTCCCCCAGTAGTAGCTCAGCCACCAACATTACCTTCGAGAACATTATAATGAAAAATGTCAACAACCCAATAATCATCGATCAGACTTACTGTCCTGAAAACCTTTGCGATGGAGAAACGGTACGCCAAACTCGTTTATCTATTTAATGATCAATCAATGTCCGTATGAGTCTGCCTATTTACCTTATAACAAATTTGATACATGGATATAAACATGGATATGGCTTTGAATTAATGTGAGTTTTTGTATTTGTGTAATCTATCTGCAGGTTCCTTCTCGGGTGAGCATAAGTGATGTATACTTTAAGGAAATAAATGGCACATCAGTGTCCCAGGTGGCCGTGACTTTAAATTGTAGTCAGGGGACTCCATGCCAGAATATACATCTAGAAGATATTCTCCTCAAATATGTCGGTGAGGAGCTGCCTACTGCTGTTTGTGCATACGCCGACACATATTTCTCCTCTCCGATGCTCCCTTTGCCGTGCAATTAGTTCGTTCAAGAAAATTCAATTATGTACTTTCAAGCTGTATTGATGATCTTTATAAAGTTCAAAGCATATATTTTGGAAAAAAGGGAAGATCTTTATAACGTTCAATGTACTTAATTTCAATCATTCTGCCGCTATCACTTCCTGTAATATGTCCTTTTTTAAAAATGTTGATTTTGAAGTAGTTAATATATGCCCTTATTTATTTTTAATTAAAATTAATGAACAAACTTTCAACCTGAAGTCTAGTAGAGAAAATAATACATGAGTTTGAGATGTGGGGCAAATTTTGTTAACAGGGATCTATAGAGGGCCGGGTAGATCAACAATATGAAATTCTGTAGTTGGATGTAATTTATTCCTTTAATACATTTGACAGCCACTGTCAAATTTTCAAAAAAAAAAACTTTCAACCTGAAGTCTTATATATAATGGGCGGGTTGAGAAGTGCGCACATGCATTATTTAAGATGTCTTTTTCAACCACAAAACCATTCGGCCCAACTTATTTATATGAATTTCTTTTTCAGGTAACAGTATAGTTGAGACGTTGGAAAGTCATGATTCCTTTTTAGGTTAGAAACAACAATAGTGTGGTTAAATGGAACCCTTGTGTTGTCCGTTACATTTCAAAAAAATTGCTCTGAGATGTAAACCATGCAAACCTCATCCTTCTATTTAAGAAATGAACTCCAAAACAGTTCTTGGTGTAATTTCTAATGTTGCTGCTACTAGATAAAGTGTCATCTCGTTCATGTGCTGAGTTAATTAAAATATTGGAGAAGACCAAATAATATTTTATTTCTCAATTCCTATTAAAACTAAAAAAACATTAATCAATCAAGTAGCGATGTATTGCTCAATTCGTTGAGTTAATTGTTGATAATATAAAACTCTCTCGAAAGTCTTGTGCATCATTTTGTCTCTTTGCATCTAGTAGTGTTCTCTTATTCGTTCAAGTTCTTCATTGACAAACTAGGTAAGTTAATTGTTAATTTCGATTTTAGCAATATGTTAAAGACACATTTTTCTTTATTTTTTTTCTCACTTTTACATATTCAATAGGATGTGATTTAAGTTATTTGCATAAAGATAAGACTTGATCTTATCTAGAAAAGTTTTCCAGCTAGTTGATATATTTATCTGTCAAGAAGTTAAGTTCCTCAATTGGCGAAATCTGGCACACTTGTGTGTATGTCTCTACATCACCAACAATATTAGATTGGTTGACCATGTATCGTTAAAGCAATCGTACGTGCTTTGTATTTATACAAAATTATGTTGGATACAAAAAATATTTTGACATTGTAAGGTTAAAATAATACCTTTTTGGTGCAGAATACATAGTTTCGTCAAACTACTATATATTTATTATTATTTGCTTGACAATTATATCTCAATAAATTGTATTCCTATTTATCGTTTGGTAGAATAGGCTATAATATTTTATATACAAAATTAGAGACCAGCCTGATTAAATATGTATTACTTCTATTTCAAATTGCAACAGAAAATGAGGCAAGGATTTATGAAGACATTGGCACAATTAGTGTGTATCTTTTTATACGTACTGGATGTTAACGCGAGGAGGTTGGCAGCAACCTCCACGACTATAGATGTACATAATTATGGCGTACATGCTAATGGTGTTACTGACAATAGCACGGTACCTTTTACATCTTATATTTTTGCATTTTTTATTAAAGTTCTTGGACGCTAATCTATGGAATTTCTTTTTATGTATTTGGTATTCCGGAGTATTTTTTAATCAAATCAACAATGTCCGTCTATATTTCTCTCAAAAAAAAATGTCCGTCTATATACATTTTAGGTGTGCTCGACCTCACTCCCATAAACATACACCAAATCTCCATTCTTTTTATTTGAACTCCTATCATAGGGGCAAAGATTAAAAAAAATGAAACGTAAGTATTATATAGATGTATATATGCCAATTAAAAGTTACTTTGTCCAAGCATTATGTTATATCGAATTGAAATTAATACAGTTATCTTCCATTAGTTTAGTCCTCAAACTTTACATCATCCTAAATATTGAAATTTGCGTTCTTTATACAACTATCTTCCAATAATTAAAGAACATTGATTATTTTAAATGTGCTAAATTTTAAAATGGTGATATATGAATTTTGACTTTCAAGAAAAACCGTTATTAGTTTTTATAAACTCTTTTATCTATTCAATGAATCTGTTTTTTTTTTTTTAAGGTTGTCCGTATGGATCAACCGGTTCAATAGCTGATTTTTTTAAATTGTTGAATTTGATATTGACGCTAAACTCTTACCTTACTGAAATACAAATTGCAGTAATATTTGATGCATGTAGTTTAATTTGAGGAAAATTCATTACATACATAATCCAAATGATGATATTTACACCTGTTTTTCAATTCAAATTGGTGCATACCATCTTTTTTATAATTTACTATATAAATCATCAAATTAACAATTTTCCTAATTATTTTAGATCAGATTGCTGCACGCGAGTGACATATCAGATCTTATCGACACAATATTTAAAGCCAATATTATATTTATTGTTGATTGCAAAAATTTTAAGTCAATACCATGTTCATATAACCCACTTTAATAATACATTACAAGTATTTTAAAAATTAAAAAAAACTTTGATAAAGTTAAATTGTAAATCTTATTTTTACAAAAAAAATAAACATATTTGAGAATATATGTAAATTTTTTTTTTGTAATTAAAAAGAAACTTGATATATTAGAAAGAATAACTATGTTTTTGTAATATATAAAAATTAATCACCTGCTCAGAAAGATCTTTCAACTCAACTATTTACGTTGTATATAATCTTAAAAGTTGAAGAAATTAAATTAATGCTACTTAGGTTTCTTCAGTCCTCGTGAATCGAGTCCAATTAAAACTTAAAAGACTTTAGGGTCCCAAATATAGTAATGGTTCCCACATGTCATGGTAAGAACCTCACTCCCAATTCAAATTTGGGCTACTGGGCTATAAAAAAAAATCGACAAACACCTTTATATTAACGGTCCCACATTGTCAGAAATTTCTTCTCATTCGCTTTTCCATCGCGATCTATTTCTGCACTACCGATTATGCTATGAAATCTGAATCAAAAGTTAAAATCAATTCGTTTTGAACCGGATTTTTCCTTTCATTGGTTCAACGATTATTCAGTTAAACTCGGCCGGTCAAACCGGTTTTGACCGGTCCAATAGCAGGAATGGTCCTTTAAAAGAATCAAACCGAACACATGACCGGTCCAGTTTTTCCGGTCCGCTTGCTGGTCCGGTCCGGTTCTGATAACACTGCCAAAGAGTGTTGATGCGAAATCCATCCCAAATATATATTTTCTAAAATATTAATATTTTAATATATTATTTGAACTAAATGAAAAATAAAATATTTTTCGAATTATATTTGAATCACGATTAATTTCTGCCGAATTATATATTGTCGAATTAGTTTGTTATTATGCTCAGCGGTGGAACTGGAAAATTTAGATAGGAGGTTTGATCTTAAAATGCATAAATTTTTAAATTTTTTTAATGTGTGGTAGATAGTACTTGAATCGAAATCTTCACAACACAATAAGGAATTCTAGGCACTAGACTACAAGTCCATGTACTTTTGATATTAAAAAACTTAAGGAAAAAAATTAAATTAAATTTCAATACATAGAAATAATTGTTTTAATATCATAAAGATAGTTAAGTACTCTTTGAGTTGTATTAAGATCCACTTCTGACTGTGCTGATAACTAAGGCAGAATTGTTTCTTAATTGTTGAGGAAATGCAGATGATTGCTGTTAAAGATAGGAAAGTATCGCAGAATGTATAACAAAGACAAAGGACACACAAGAGATGGATATTATGGATAATAGCCCTGAAAAAGAAATTAAGTCCAAAATGGCGGCTCACCTATGCATGAAGCATGATGCATTATTTTATCAATAAGTATAATATTGAATAGGGGTGAATTCATAATTTCTTTCAGGTGGGGGCAGGAATCAGATCCAAAGAGCCAAATGACATGAGGGACAAAAATGGCGGCTCACCTACAAATTAATATTCTTTTTCATGTTAAAAACAACAAAAATGACATGAGGGACAAAATTAATTTCTGGTAGGACAAATTAATCCGGATCTATTAAATCAATATTACTTTTGAAAATCCAAGGAGCAACTACTCCCCCTGATATTGAATCCTTGCTAATTATTTTCCATGTCAACTCCACATTCTCTTGATAGAATGTAATATATATGCAAAGTTATCTAGAAAGTAACAAGCATCAAGCCAAACCTTCCAAACAATTCAATAGACCAGTCTTGTTTATCCACATATATAACAGATAATACCGAAATTTTTATTTCTAGCACAGTTAAAAAAAAAAAACCAAATAACCACTGTTTTTGGGAATTTCGAAACTTACCACAGCCGCACTGGTATTCTGCGGACCCTTAAAAGAGGCGGCACAATGGCGGTGCGGACCGAGGGTCCGCATTATGCCGGTTTGACTAAATTCGCGTACCATGAGATATCTCTTTGACTATACCGCTGTTCTGTTTAATAATACTATTTGGGGCCGCACCATTCTCCTCTTGGAATTCGTGTCCACAGTGATATCTCAAACTTTGACTAAACAAAAAAAAAGGAAATATTTGGGGCTGCGGCTCGGGTCCGCACATGCATTGTGCTGCCCCTCTGAAATGGGTCCGCACAATGCTGGTGCGACCGTGATAAGTTTCGAAATTTCAAAAAACGGTGGTTATTTGATTTATTAGGCTATTTGTCGTTTTTTAGAAGTAAAATTCTGCGAACAATAAAACTTTAGCGGCTTGGTAATGGTGTTGACAGCCTCAAGTCCTGAAATAAATTAAGTTTTGCAACCATAATACTTGAATTGTGGCTTAAAAACATGCCACAAATTTTGCCTTCATTATGGATGAAGCAATGATTGATTGTTTAACGCTTTTTCATGATAATGTTCCTTCATATAAAAGGAACAAATTATAAAGAGGGGACTTTCTACTATCAAGACATCAGACAAAATCTGAACCTTTATATCCGATCATTCAAGTTGATTAGATTTCTTATATATGAGCAGGTACATATGACACGCTACTGTTACCTAATTGTTCCAGTTTTAAAATCTCTAACCAAAATGACGACAGTGGTAATCTGGTGTCAAAATAATTGGTCAGTACAATATCTTAGTTTCCACAGATTGTTATAGTTGTTATTTTTGAATTTCCACCATCATTATGTAAAAGTGCTGAGTTCATTTGTTCATGATTTAGGACACCCAGACCTCCAAATTCCTTAAGCATACACACTGATTTCTAATTAACAAATGATATGTTCTTTTGATCTAGGTTAGTTTGCCCCAGAAAATTCTAATACTATCAATTTGTGTTATTACCCCCTAAGGAACTCTATACGAAGACATTGCATGCATACAATGGTACAACTGATATGCCATAATTAATCAAAGTCGACCTCCCCCCTACTATTCCCTATCTTATGCACTATGAAACCTCAATATTCTTTTTTATGTAAAATTTTATGATGTAAATGCACTCCTAGATATTTCATAGGCCATTTGGAAGTCTGACAACCAAAAATTTGGGCTAAACTCTGAGCTGACTCCCTATCTAAATTAATTGGATATAGTTTAGTTTTATTGATGTTAATTATAATCCCAGATAACCATTCAAAGGCCAGCATTGACCACCAAGCTCTGTGTAAATTTGTTGATCAGCATATGAAAAAATAATGGTATCATCAGCATCATGACAGTTAGTCACAGATTTATCATGAATTTGAGGTACCAAACCCGCTGACAGATCATTTGTTTTGCCTTTATTGAAAATCTTATACAGGGAGTCAGCTGCTAGAACATACAGGAAAGGTGATAAAAGATCTCACCCCTCTTACAAAAATAAATATTGAGACAGTTCTCACCCCACTTAAATAATGCATGTGCGCACTTCTGAAAATGCGAAATTTTCTTCATAATACTTTTTGTTGAGTTCTCACCCCGCTCATTATATAACACTTCAGTTAGAAAGTTTGTTCATTCATTTTAATTAAAAACAAATAAGAGAAATATTAACTACATTAAAATCAACATTTTTAAATCAGGGCATATTACAGGAAGGGACTAATTGCACGGCAAAGGGAGCATTGGAGCGGAGAAATATGTGTCGGCGTATGCACAGACAGCAGTAGGCAGCTCCTCGCCAACATATTTGAGGAGAATATCTTCTAGATGTATATTCTGGCATGGAGTCCCCTGACTACAATTTAGAGTCACGGCCACCTGGGACGCCGATGTGCCATTTATTTCCTTAAAATATACATCACTTATGCTCACACGAGAAGGAACCTGATTGATTACACAAACACCAAAATTCACATTAATTCAAAGCCATAAATGTTTATATCCATGTATCAAATTAGGTAAATAGGCAGATTCATACGGACAGTCTAAAAAAAAAATTCATTAATCATCAAATAGATAAACGAGTTTTGCGTACCGTATCTCCATTGCAAAGGTTTTCAGGACAGTAAGTCTGATCGATGATGATAGGGTTGTTAACATTTTTCATCTGAATGTTCTCGAAGGTTATGTTGGTGGCTGAGCTACTACTGGGGGAGTCCTGCCACGTCTTTATGCGCACGCCGTTCATGGTGTTGGTGATTGTGCTGTCCCTGACCACTAGACCTCGCACATCCCCTTCGTTTGGGTACTTCCCTAGGCTGCCAACACTGATGCCATGGCCGGGCCCGCAAGTGATGTTTGAGATGAGGATGTCAGTGGTTCCCTGTCCGATAGAGATGCAATCGTCACCTGTGCCGATGAACACGTCATGGATGGTGACGCCAGAGCTACGCTCGATGTGGATGCCGTCCGTGTTGGGGCTATCTTCCGAAGCTTCAATGTACATCTCGCTAGCATAGAAGTTCTGGCACTGCAACACCCCGACGTGGAAAAACTTCGGGTTTACCGAGTTCATCCCGTAGATGATCGTGTCATTTAAATTAACAAACATCACCGACTGAAAAAAAGAAATCATCTCTTCATATATATACAAATATGAAATTTCTAACTGGCAATAAAAGAAATCAACTGTTCCTCTATTTTTCTCTAACAAAATAGAAGTATTTTAACTCTATGCATCCATGAGCCAGACACTTACAGTGGGTAGGACATTGCAAAACTTTGTCTTTGGGCATTCATCGTAGCTCCAAGAGAAGTTGCCCTGACCGTCGAAGGTCCCGCCTCCGGTAATTCTTAGACCGTTCATATTCCCAAATTGCACCCAATCATTTCCGGACACGTACTTGCTCAGATCAGTTGACGCCTTTATATATCCCTGTGTTGCATCAATAAAAAATTATCTTAATTAATTACTAATTTCCTTCAATTAGAAATTTTATGGCTCAGCATAAGGCTCTATTACCTCTTGATAGACAGTGAGTGTGTTAACATATGGACAAGGGCCACTAAACTTGACTGGGTTGAGAAAATAGGTTGCGGGCGGTATGAGCAGCTTGACATCACCGCTCGACGCACATGCCGCTGCCCAGGCTTCCAAGAAGACCTAACATTATTAAAATATTATCATTTAAATCTCTAAAACAATTTAAATGAATATTTTTACATATTTTTATGACCAAATTGCATGTGTCGTTATGATAAGATTAATTCAACAGACAATATATATGTACGTATTCCTTCAAATTAACCAACTACATATGAGGAAATTCCACAGATTAAAGTCCAAGAATTTTAATAAAATACAAATTAAGATGAAAAAGGTACCGTGCTATCATCGGTGACACCATCGGCATGTACGCCATAATAACGTACATCTATAGTTGGAGAGATTTCTGTCAGCCTCCTCGCATTAACATGAAAAACGTACAAAAAGATACACACTAGTTGTGCCAACATTTTCATGAATCCTGGCCTCATTTTCTGTTGCAATTTGAAATAGAAGTAATACATAATTAATCAAGCTGGTCTCTAATTCTGTATATAGAATCTTATAGCCTATATATTCTACCAAACGGTAATTAGGTATGTAATATATTTGAGATATAATTGTCAAGCAATTAATAATAAACACTAGTATGAAAAAACTATGTGTTTTGCATAAAATAAAGTACTATTTAATTTAACATTACAATGTCAAAATCATATTTGAATCCAATTCAAAATCATTTTGTATAAATACGAAGCACGATTTCTTTAACGATATATTGTCAACAAAAATCTAATATTGTTTGTGAGGTATATATACAGGTACATATATTATTATACACATAAGTGTGCCATATTTCACCAAATGAGGAACTTAGCTTGTACACAGATAAAGATATATTCTAGCTGGAAAAAATGTCTAAATAACAAATCTTTTCTATATGCAATTAACTTAAGAATCAATTTGCATTGAATAATTAAAAGTGAGAAAAAAAACTAAACCTTAACTAAGAAAAGATTGTCTTTACACATTGTTCAAATTACAAACTAATAATTAACTTACCAAGTAGTTGAGCGATGAAGAACTTGAACAAAAGAGTAACGCTAGGTCCAATGAGACAGGATGCACCAGACTTTGAAATTTCAAATGTCACTGAATTGAGCAATACATCGCTGATGGGCGTTTATATATTCAAATAACTTGTTAATTTCGTACTGTTAAAAATAAATGATTAAATTTGGACTATATTTGTCCAAAATAAGATCATATAAAGGCGTGTGTCGAAAATGGCATTGATAAAATTTGCCTTATTTATTTTTTAGCAAACTCAAAATATAAATACCTATTAAATGTCTATAAATAATTAATTGACATTTTATAATTGCTACGAGTCAAACCTAATTCAGTCTGAAGGTACTATTTCTATATTTTTAAAAGGCAGTGCAGAAATGGGAAACATGTAAAAAATACAAGTTTTTAATATAAGCATTACTTAACTATTTTTCTCGACGGGGCAAAATTCTAATAACACCGGTGGTAGCACATATAGTAATTTTTTTAGAATTTTAGTTTAATTTTAAGAAGTTAATAGGTGGACTATGAATTAATTTCTCTTAGTATATTTTAAGTTACGTGATATTTTCGCTCGGAGATAAAATATCCAATTTCTATGCATCGAGTTCTAAATCTAAATGAACTACCGAAACAAGCTTGGCTAATATTCAACAATATTTTTCAACATAAATGTTAACCATATAGGTTCATTAGTTCAAAATTTCTCTTTTAATTTTAATATATATAACCGAAAAAATATACATGATTCATATAAGTTCAAACTCTAGGTGATAGATGAGGATGCTCCTAATGCTGCTGCTGAATAGCTAATTTTGTGTTACTTTTAGCTGTTATTTGGGGCAAGGTCTAGTTTGTAATAAGTAATAGTTTAGCTCATTGTTATGCTGTGGATTGTCTTTTATATGGTTGTTTTAGAAATCTGGAGGGGGACACCGTTTTTTTACTGTTAATGCTTGTGTAATTATGACTATCATTTTGCTAATGCAAATGGGCATCTATGCCTCTTTTAAAAAAAAAAATAAGTTCAAACTCCATAAAAATGAAAGTATATATAGTGTTTGCCCTTAACAATTTCAAGCTATGTAAACAGATGAGGGTTCAAATGACTCACGTTTTTCATGTTTCATCGTACCTCACATTCTTTATATATCTCTATTTCAAAGCCCAAACAGTCTATTTGATCCATTCAACATGATCTTCATATTAAACTATATTTGTTACCAAATTCTATATTTTTTTTTTGGGAAATTTTTACTATTTGCTAGATAGTTATAAAATTGTTGTAAATTTTTGTATGGTCCAGAAATAGTGATTTTGTACTTAACTAAAAAGTAGTAAAAAAATTTCAAACAAAATATAAATTTTTGTCTCCAAGCACATTTTAATATGGAGATCATGTTGATCGGTTCGGATCTATTATTTGGACTTTGAAAATCAAGATAAAAGATGTCAGGCATGATAAGGCATGAAATACATGAGGCATTTTAACCCTCCTCATGTATAAATATATTCTGTCAAATTATGTAAATCACCATGCATAAAATTGAATTTTTACATTATTGTTGATATACTTAAAGATTGTACAAAATTCACTTGTAAATAGAGACCTCTTTAGATTTATATTTGTGTACGACTCATTGTTCGCATTTTTCTGCTCAACATCAATTACGTGCATCCCTGTCAGCCGACAAATCCTCTATTTTCAGTAACCAGTAAATAAGCTTGAACTATCCAAAAAATGATTTCTTCTATCAGATCTAATAAATTTATATATTTTTTTACCTATCCAACAAATGTAAATAACATGAATTATAACTAAAACACAACTCCTTACTGGTTATGGTCATTTAATTGCGTTAAATTTAATTTTGACACATGGCAAAGAGTCTAATAATACCACATAGCAAGTAATTATTTTGATCCTTATTCTCTCAAAATTGATTTATAATGTCTCAAAAGAAACGAAAATGTATTACTTTGTCGATTTGATTTTGAGATTTTGATTTTATGTTTCGAACTTAAAAAGCGGGTCATGGATTTCACATTTTCGCTCTTCCATAAATTATTAGTGGAAAACTGGATCAAAGAAGGTTTTATATATATTTTGATAGAAGAGAATTTATTTTTAATTCCATCCTCCCTATTCTTTTCCTCTCATTTTTCTTATCCAGTTTCTTTATTGACTTTTTTTTATTTAAAATTTATATAGTAAAATGTTTATATTTTAAATTAATTCATTCCAGACCGTAAATATAAAGATGGTATTTGCACACAAATTAGCAGTTAATTAAACAAACTTTTGTTTGTAACAATTAAAAATACTGACACATATTTGCAAAAAAAAAAAAATTATAGTCTCAAAAAACAAAGTACAAGAAAATCTCAAAACCGAGACCCAAAATTAGATTATATTCCTTCATATATGGATTTTTTTTCAAAAACATAATTAAAAAAAATATTTTTACCAAACCAACATGATTACTTTTTTTTTTACAAAAACCATAAGAACCGAATTGCCAATTCGGTCCGATTGGTTTTTTTTTGGGACCGAACTGGTAATTCAGTCCCTTTTTGATTTCACAACGTTTCGGAACAACGCCACAGAAAATCCGAAAAAGGGCCAGACCGAGTTGCCAATTCGGTCTGGGCTAAAAAAAAGGGACTATACTATGTAATTCGGTTTGGTCAAACTATGATAAAATCAACAGGGTCAAACTATGAGAAAATCCGAAGTATCACGCAAACTATATGTTCTCTATATACATTTGAAGGGAAAAGCACCAATTATCTTTTGGACACAAGGTAAGGGAATTGGGATAGTTCCCACATGTACATAGAGCTCGTTTGACCAGGTTAAAATAGGTTGGAAGAGAGTGGAATAAGTGCAGAACATTGAGTGGAAGAGTGTATGATGATGATGGAATAGAAAAGGTAGAATAGTGGGGAAATTTTGCAACCAGACACATCTCTATTCCAACTGAATGGAATAAAATATTCCATGGGGAGATGAAATATCTATCTATCAAAATGATATGTTAGAAGAAGAGAAATTCCAACCATTGGTTCCGTTGCACTTATGCGGTCTCGCCGAACACGTACATAAGCAAAAGGAATATTTTGTTGCATATTGTAGGGTTATATGAGACATAACCTCAAACTATGATAGACTAAACCTGTAGAAGCTTAACACTGTTTGACCAGACCGAATTGCCAAACTATGATGACCAAACCGAGTTGAAATCAAACTATGATAAAATGTACTATAAACCTGTTGGATCGAATTGCCAATTTGGTCTGGGCTAAAAAAAACTCTCGATCGAATTGACAATTCGGTCCCTATGCATTACACAAACGGCAACACAGATTGTAATGCGGGAACTGTAAAATCAACAGGGACCGAATTGTCAGTTCGGTCCAAAAAAAAAAAAACCAATTGGACCGAATTGGCAATTTGGTTCTTACGGTTTTTGTAAAAAAAAAAAATAATCATGTTGGTTTGGTAAAAATATTTTTTTAATTATGTTTTAAAAAAAAAATCCTTCATATATCCCTCATGTGGCACGTGTGTGACACAGTTTACCGAGAAAAGTTCGTTTGATAGCATAGGCCCGATATCATGAACTAGGCCCAACAAGGAGAGTCAATGCAAGAATCTGTTCAAGGATCATCAGGGCCTGTGGATCAGCAGTCATATTTCTAGTAGCAGCAACATTAGAAATTACACACTATTTTTGAAATGTTATGGAGTTCATTTCTTAAATAGAAGGATGAGGTATGCATGCATATTGTTTAGATCACAGAGCCAATTATTTTGAAATGTAAAGGACAACACAAGTATTCCATTTAAGCACACTATTGTTGTTACTAACCTAAAACAGAATTATGCCATTCCAACGTCTCAACTAATTAAACTGTAATTAAGCAAATTAAAAGATAAAAATACTACAAAAAAGGATATAAATAAATGCCAAATGTTACATGAAAAAAATATTATATATTAACCTCATCAAGTTACTTAAATTCATATAAATAATTAGTTGGGCCGAATGATTTTGTGGTATGAAAAGACATCTTAAATAATGTATGTGCGCACTTCTGAAAATGCAAAAATTTCTTCACAATATATACTTTGTTTTGACGAGTTCTCAACCCGCTCATTATATATGCAATTAAGTACATTGAACTTTATAAACATATTCCCTACTTTTCCATACTATATATTTTGAACTTTATAAAGATCTTCAATGCAGCTTGAAAGTACATCATTGTTTTTTCTCATTCAATTCTTGTATTATACAACTTCTAGCAGACGGAAAGTACATAATTCCTTCAATTAAAAACTTTATGTCTCAGCATAATTAAGGTTCTATTAGCTGTTGACTGGGTTGAGAAAATAGGTTCCAGACGGTCTGAGCAGCTCGCTTGACATCACCGCTCGACGCACATGCCGCTTCCCGCTTCCCATGCTTCCAATTAGAAGACCTAACATTATTACAATATTATCATTTAGATCTCTGAAACAATTTAAATGAATACTTTTACAATATTTTTATGACCAAATTGCATGGGAGGTTTCTGCCAGCATCCTCCCGTTAACATTAAATTAAAAATAAGATGTAAAAGATACACACTAATTGTGCCAATTTCTTCAGAAATCCTTGCCTCATTTTCTGCTGCAATTTGATATAGAAGTAACACATAATTAATCTGGCTGGTCTCTAATTTTGTATATAGCATATTATAGCCTATTCTACCAAACGATAATTATGTAATATAAATACTAGTATGACAAAACTTAATTTGTGTTTTGCATAAAAAACAAGAATTATTTAATTTAACATTACAATGTGAAAATAATATTTGCATCCAACACAATTTTGTATAAATACGAAGCACGATTGCTTATTGTGAACAAAAATATAATATTGTTTGTGAGGTACAACAATTATTCTATGTACAAACCCTACTCCGTTTGTACAGTGTGTACAGGTATTATTGATTTAGTGAGATATTGAACAATAAGAGGAGAACTTGTTCTGATACTACTTAATGCGCGCAAACACTGTCTTGAAATAGTTAAGCGTTATTAGAAAGAAATATTGTGCTAAGTAGCAAAGAAGAAAAATCTTAGATGAAAATATGTTTGATTCAACTCTTTTTTATTTCATACAACATTCTCCATATATAACATATTTCATGCAACATTCGAAATACTAAAACATTAATTACAACATAGAAAATATTCAAAAATAAATATTATAGGAAATATGCAAACTTTGGAAATATGCAAACATAAATTACTTAGGAAATGAAAATGCAAAGACCATCTTGGAAATGCACACATTTCAAAGCGAGTCCAAATTCGAATCTGAATCCGCGTCACATATATTGTAGAAAGGAGGTTCAATGAGCATTTAATGCCAAAATTGATATTGGGTAGAAATGAAGCCGAAAGTACTGTAAAACCATGCCTGTTTCATTTTACGGATCCGATCGGATATTTTAACAAAGTAATACAATTTTGTTTATTTTAATACATGTTATAATTGAACATTTAAAACTAAAATTCCAAAGTAAATTAACAAAGTAATACAATTTTGTTTATTTTAATACATGTTATAATTGAACATTCAAAAAATAAAAATAAAAACAAGTTGCTATATGTTGCCCCGTCTTGAAAAAGATCCAAGTAATGCTTTTATTAAAAACTTGTGATTTTTACATGATTTCCATTTCTGTACTGCCTTTTAAAACAATTCAAACTTAATTAGGTTTGACTCATAGCAATTATCAAAGGTCAATTAAGTATTTATAGACCTTTATTATGTATTTAGTTTTTGAGTTTGCTAAACAATAAATAAGTCAAACTTTATCAAGGTCATTTCGACACATGCCTATATGATTTTATTTTGGACAAAATCATTTATTTTTCATATTACAAAATTATTACGTTATTTAGATATATAAACGCCACAGTCGATGTATTACTCAATTCTGTGAGTTAATTATTTGTAATTTCAAACTCTCTCGAAAGTCTCGTGCATCACCTTGTCTCTCCTTGCATCTAGTGTTACTATTTCGTTCAATCTTTTTATTGCTCAATGCAGTAAGTTAATTGTAAATTATTTTGTAATTTTAAAAATATGTAAAAAACAAACTTCTTTATGTTGAAGTATAGGGTTTTTCTTCTTACTTTTACATATTCAATGAAAAGTGATTTGTAATTTAGAAAAAAATTCTAGCTAGTAGATATCTTTATTTGTGTAGAAGGTAAGTTTGTCATTTGGCGAAATATGGCACACTTATATATGTTTTTAATATGACACTATATATATTTTTTAGTTTTCTCCCATATCTTAATTAATGTTAGAAAAAATGTTGAAAGTTAGAATCATAATTTTTATTTATTATTATTCTTTCCGTAAAAATTTTTAAAGTGCAAACTTAAATTTAAATATAGGTGAAAAAAATGATATTCTTATGACCCATCATGAATGTCTCACTTATTCTCATCAAAAACTTGTGGAATGGTTTTTTATGAACCATCATGGAGCGTCTCATTAACCGTATTCAAATAATTAGATATGAATATCCGATATCCGAATATTCTTGTGGATACGAATACTAATATTATTCGTATCGAAATGGTAGATATATACCATACATTTTAATATATATGATAAAAAAAATATATTATTCATCATTATAATTAGATAAATATTATGAAGTTTAAATTTTTTAAATAATATCTATATATTTTTGATAAATATATATCCATACGGTATCTGTATCTGAAAAATAATATTTATATATTTTAAATAATATTTTTTGAATACTTTGGAATTTTAGTTTTACTTTAAATGTTAAAATTAGGTGGACTATGAATATTCTCTTAGTATATTTTAAGTTACGTGACATTTTCGCTCGGAGATTAAATACGCAATTTCAATGCATTGAGTTCTAAATCTAAATGAACTAATTAAACAAGCTTGGCAAATATTCGGCAATATTATTTGTCAACATAAATGTTAACTATATAGGTGCATTAGTTTAAATTTCTCTTTCAATTTTTTTATTTTAATGTATATAACTGAAAAAATAACAAGATTCATACTTAAAATTTCAAATCTTCTTTTAAACTCCATATAAATTAATCTTCCATAGTGAACAAAATAAAAGTATATGTATAAAGAGGAGGGTTCAAATGACTTATATCTTTCATGTCTCATGGTGCCTCACATCTTTTATTTATGTTTTCAAAGCCCAGACAATCGATTTGAACCGTTCAATATGATCTCCATATTAAAATATACTTAGAGAACAAATTTGATATTTTTTGGAAATTTTTTTACTATTTGTCTACATAGTTAAATTGTTATTTTTGGATAGTTCAGAAACAATGAATCAAGTACCTAATTAAACAACGAATCCTGTAGTAATGTTTGAGGAACACACTTAATTTCTCTGATACATAATAAATAGATTATATTTGATGATCTACTCATAATTGATTATTTAGGTTTCAAGCTCCTTTTGTGAATTCATATATAAATTTCGACTTGCTTTAGGTAAAGTATGAATCAAGTACCATTTATGTTTTATAACGTCATTTTCGTATATATTTTTCAGCATGTTATTCAAATTAAAAACAATCCAACATTTGATAGATAAATAAATCCTACTAAAAACAAATCCAACATTTGATACAGCATGTTATTCAAATTAAAAACAAATCCAAAATTAAATATATTGTTAATTCATAAATAATCTCTGGCTATTTATAAGGAAACCTAACAGCTTAGTATTATCAGCATATCCAATGGAAGCGTTTATGGGTTGGATATAGAGTTGCCAGAAAGAAATGAATATACTTTATTTTTTAATTTCCGTAAATAAATTTAGCACTCGTATTTATTGTTATTTCTGAAAATATGTATTTAAATGATTGTATATTTTAAGGTTAGTTGGTGATTGCCCCCAACAATTTCATCAAATCAAAGAAACTATTTACCAGATAACTTTTTTAACAATCTCAGTAGGTGAAATAAGAATAGTGAAATATCAGCAAAAATACAACTAAAATGCATTTAATTTTGAATACATCTTAATTTAGTATAAATTGAAATCCAAGAATAATAAAATTTGACGTGCATGCATCTCTTATGAAAATGAATAAGATCTCCATTTGGGTTGACATATATTTGAATTTCAAAAATTTGAAATATAAGTAAAAAAATGAGTCTGTGACATCTGATGACACCAAAAACTTAATTATATTATTACATTTAAACCATCCTCCAAACCTATTAATTCATTAGGGGCTCTCTTAAAGGATAAAAAAAAGTTGGATATGAAAAGAGACATTGAAATGTTATGATTTCATTTGCAAATAATTATGGATGTTGTCTTTCAGTCTTCTCCACAGTTAAAGAAAGTGACAATAACCTGACAAAAATAAATACGGATGTTAATTGTCACTAGTCCTATAAACTAATTTCAGAAAAGAAGTTGGATAGGCGAAGCATTATTTGAAATCTCATCATTTTGTGTGCAAATTATTATGGATGGTGTCTTTCAGTCTTCTCCGTATCAACATTGGAAATTAAAGAAATGAGCAACCCAAAATTTGCTAAAGGAATAGTAACAGTCGTTCGAAGGATCTGGACTTAGTTTTGAATGACGATTCTATCAATGTTGTTACTAATGTTAACGAAGAGAGAAGATAACATATTATATTATATAAATTACAGATCTTGAGATTAATTTACTGTGAAATTGTGGGGAAATTCATGAACCATGCATTGACTTGACTTGAAAAGCACCCAGGATATATTTATGGTAATTACCTTTGAAAAGGAGAGCAGGGACTTGGTCCAAATTATTTATTTCAATAAATGAGTCGATTAATTATAAAACATAGGTAATCGAGTGAAAGAATGGCACAAGTTAAGACGCAAGGATCAGGCAAACCAACAGACAACTAGAGTTGCTCTTATTTAATAGTCCCTCTTATCAAGTACCAAAACTGGGAAGCAATTATATCTTCTTTCATTTCAGATTTTATGAACTCCTCTTGACTTTGAAAAAGTTTCGATTTAGACAGACGCAATCAGCCTCAAGAATTTGAGCAATGGCACCAAGCAAGGAGGCACAGGCCGCAATCGGTATCGATCTTGGCACGACATACTCATGCGTTGGAGTCTGGAATCACGGGCGCGTGGAAATCATTGCGAACGATCAAGGGAACCGTACAACACCATCATGTGTTGCATTCACGGCTGATGAGCGGCTGATTGGTGAAGCTGCCAAGAATCAGGGTGACATGAACCCCACAAATACCATATTCGGTAAGTACTTTTCCCTTACTGTTTGATCTGATCAGCATATTATATAAGTTTGTTCTTTCTCTTTCTGTAATTGAAACAACAATTTCTAAAACACATCATTCTTCGAGACAGACACGAAGCGTTTGATCGGTAGGAGCTTCTCCGACCCAACTGTCCAGAGCGATAGAAAGCTATGGCCATTTAATGTCATTCAAGGCGCCGGCGATAAACCAAAGATTGTAGTCAAGTACAAAGGGGAGGAGAAACAGTTCCTGCCAGAGCAATTATCCGCTGTGATCCTAGAAAAAATGAAGGAGATTGCAGAGAACTTCCTCGAATGCAGTGTCCAGAATGTGGTGGTCACTGTCCCTGCCTACTTCAACGACTCCCAAAGACGGGCCACGAAGGATGCCGGTGAGATCGCAGGGCTAAAGGTGATGCGCATCATGGATGAACCCACCGCTGCTGCAGTGGCTTACGGCTTTGAGAAATTGACTTATGTTCTCGAAGAGAAGAATGTCCTTGTTTTTGACCTCGGCGGCGGCACCTTTGATGTCTCTGTGCTCAACATCAAGCAAGGTGTGTTCAAGGTCAAGGCAACTGCTGGAGACACTCACCTCGGCGGCGAGGACTTCGACAACCGTTTGTTGAACCACTTCCTTCAGGAGATCAAGAGGAAGCACAAGAAGGACATCAGTGACAACCCGAGGAGCATTAGGAGGTTGCGATCTGCCTGCGAGAGAGCAAAAAGGACTCTCTCCTTTGCCGCCTCAACAACTGTGGAGGTCGCTTGCCTCTATGAAGGCATTGATTTCAGTTCATACATCACCCAGGCTCGGTTCGAGGAGCTCAATATGGATCTCTTCAAAAGGTGCATGGGTCTAGTGACCAAGTGCCTGGAGGATGCTCGCATGGACAAGACTACAATCGACATAGTGGTGCTTGTCGGGGGTTCTACACGAATACCGATGGTTCAGCAAATGTTGCAAGAGCTCTTTGATGGAAAGGATCTTTGTAAAAGCATTAACCCCGATGAGGCTGTGGCATATGGGGCAGCACTACAAGCTGCAAAACTAAGTGGTCACGGCAACGACGAGGTACTTGATCTTGTTATTGTCGATGTTACGCCTCTGTCTCTTGGTATAGAAACCCAGGGAGGAATCATGACTACCTTAATACCAAGAAATACTATAATACCCACCAAAAGGGACAAATTTTTTTCTACCAGTTCCGACAACCAATCTAGTGTTCTTGTGCAAGTCTTTGAGGGCGAGAGATCTAGAACTGATGACAATAACCTTCTTGGGAAGTTTAAGCTCTCAGGAATTCATCTTGCTCCAAAAATGGAACCGAAGATCAATGTCTGCTTCGAGATCGATGCAAATGGGATTCTAAATGTCACAGCACAAGACATAGGATCTGGCCAACAAAGGAAGATAACTGTGACCAATGATGAAGGTCGGCTAAGCGAGGCGCAAATAGAGAAGATGATCAATGATGCTGAGAAATTCAGGGTTGAGGATTTGGAGTATAAGAAGAAGGTCGATGCTCGCAATGCATTGGAGAAATATGCATATAATATGAGGAATTCTATGAGGGACAGCAGAATTGCTCCCAAACTAAAATCTGCAAATAAGAGCACAATAGATGATGCAACTATGGAAGCTATAGATTGGGTTGAGGATAATCTTCTTCCTGACCCTGCCGAGTCTGAGGCCAAGCTGAAAGAACTGATTGACATTTGCGAACCAATTATAGCAAAGATCTACCAGGAGAGTCGTTAAGATGTATCTATAGTTAGAAAAGTATATGAAAAAATGGTTGCATCTACCTTTATGTTTTTTCTTTTTGGTAAAACAAGGCACATTGATCTGTTTGCTTCATCTTAGAAGAAAATTTTGATACTTAAGTTGCCTTTGTTTAGGATATTTATTTCCTACAAAGTTTTTGCAAGCATGAGTTTCTCTGTCAAGAAATGAGCTTTTGTTGAACAGCAAGTTACATGTTATATCATTTTATTCAGTTATGTCCAGAAACAAATGCTGCATCTGAATTAATGAAGTTTTGCGGTTGATCGTGTCATTTGTTTATTTTGTCCTTTTAATGTGACATCAAATTTGAAACCAAATGCAATTCTTCCAGTTGTTCCACAGTATTCTGTGTTCATATATATATGTATTAAACTTTTGGTTTCATGACATGTATATGATGTTGTTATTACAGGCTTGATCAATTGAATAGGAAAAAGTTTTGCCAAATAATTCATTTCACCGTAAATATCTGGTTCCTGCCTCGGGATTCTTAGAATAAGATTTATGAAATAGACCTCAAAAGCTTTCACCTTGAATTGGAGGTCATATTTTATGGCCATCTATACAACCAAACTAAAAATAAAAATACAATGAAAATGACATCACAACTACCCCCCTACCGAAAGCGCATTCCTCCCCACCCCACCGCCCCTTCTTTTGAAGCATATGAAAGGGTCTAAGCTCTCGTGTTCTCCCTCATCAACAGCGATATGCACAAGCATCAACCATTGGTCTGTAGCTCCGTTGTCTCTGTAACAAGCACCAATCATAAGGCAACTGGTTGGAAGTAAAATTCCACAAGCTGGAAATAATAGACAGAATTTGCAGAGGCAAATTAAAGACTAGGAAGAGAGGGGGTAAAACATATCATGATCATATCACATCCCAATCTAATTCTTCCCGGTTGTTGTCAGAGACTGTCAACGGAATTAACAAGTTGGAAAGATGACGTCAGCCTCGATTAGTGACCTTCGCGTTACCAAGTTATTTAATTTAACATTAAAGAACAAACTCTAAAACTTCTAAATCCTACTTGAGTAACTTTCTTTTTACAATCAATTAGGTTGTGGTGTTGCCAGTGCCAACGGGAAAGGATGGGAGAAGCAAGTGAGAAATCACCTATCCCAGTTGAAAGGTAAAGGTTTTAAATATCATCCAAAATCTTTACTTACAAGTTCCAAGTAAAGTTAGCAAAATTGGAGAAAGGTAACAGGAAATAGCAGCAGAATTTATAAAATAAGTATTGGGATAAATTACCCAATTTCACTTGCACGGTATGTTATCTATACTTCTGTCCAATTTTGTTTGCAATCATAAATATGCTGAGAAATTAAATGGCTAGTTTGGTAAAACAGACACCACAAGTTAGGATTGAAACTCTCGCTACTTGCACGGTATGTTAGGCTTGCTTGAGCTTGTGAGAACTGCAGCCAATCGGGAGCGAAGTGGGACCAATCCTCGTCCCAACTTGAAGTGCTTTTGACGTGCATATAACTACTAATCATTTACTAGTGTTGTACCTCTGCGTTGCAACAGGACATATTATAAGAGAACAAAAACAAATTCTCGTTCAATAATTCATTTATTGTGGAAACAAATCTCATTTTTTTATCATCTACATCTTAAAATCAGTTACGTTGAGGCTATAAAAGCACAATGCCATCTATTTTGTAAAATTAAAAAACAAATTTTTTTTTAAAAAAAAATTATGTTAATTTTTTTTAAGATTAAATTTATAATTCTCGTACGCTACGCACAATAGCTAATTACTTGATACATCTGATCGCATTATTGACCGAGAATTTAAAAGCATATATCACTAACCATTTCTTATGTTATGTCACCACCGTGATAATTATATAAGATGGTCGTTTGACGGACTAATTAAAAAAAATCAAGCCGGATTATTCATATAAAATGGTGTTTTGAAGGAAATTAACATATCCTTTAAATAATAGAAAATAAAGGAAAGAAATGAATAGATGACCAATCAATTATGGATCAACCAAATTTTTTTTAAATGACATTTTAAAAATTGAAAGAAATCATAACTAATCTGAAAATCGAGTATCTGACAATCAAATAAGTGTGACTAATATGTGTAGTGAGTATGTGTCTAAATAAATTGAGACTTCTACATGTATAAAAACATAAAAATGCATAGAATAAAAAATGACTATTTCATCGGAGGGTTGATATATATTCAATCTAAAATTTAATCTTTCAATCACAGTTGTTAGTGGATCAAGCTATCTACATGCTTAATAAGAGAAGATATCAGTAAAAAATGAAGATGAATTACTTTAATTGGAGGAACACAAATTAACACAATTAAAATATGAATTGGTGATTAGATAGAAGCAGAGGAGTGGGGTGGTGATTGCCAGAACTGCGCCTTTTTTATCTTTGACACGCTGCGCAGCACCTCAACATGTGTCCCATCACCGCTTACTTTTCCTGTTACCTTTCTCGCTGCAAGCTCTATGTCAAAGTCAAACAATGCAATAGCATAACCAAACCGTGCAAGTGAATTTATCAATTACCGTTGCACGGCTGAGGCGACTGAGACAGGGAGAGAGACGAGCGAAGAGTGGCATAAGTGACTGAGACGGGGAGAGCGACGAGCGGCTGGGCGGAGGAGAGGGGGAACGGCAGGGCGGAGGAGCGGGGTTGCGGGAAGGGTGGAGGAGCTGCTTGGCGGAGGATAGGGGGAGTGGCTGGGCGGAGGAGAGGGACTGTGTCCGAGAGGAAGTGCTAAACTCTAGACCAAAATGAGGAGAGCGGATCTAAAAATTGCAATTGTCCGAGTATCAAATTAACTTTTGGCAAAAAAGAAAGAATAGATCTCCTTTCAACATCTGCATAGCATCAATTGCGTGGGTATCAAAATTAATTGGATAGGGAATTATTTGTATGGGCTGCATGTTTTTCTTTTACCCATACAATTTAGTTTACACACCCATACTAAATAGTTTCGAGTTGAAAAATGCCAGCAAGACACATTTGCATGGCCGAAATTTTTAACCCATGCAATTTAGTTTGCGCACCCATGCAAAAAATATTAATTGCATGAGATTCACTTAAAGATGCAATTGTATTTAGTTACCCATGGAAATAATCAAAATTCTAGTAGTGCGAGGAACACCGAACACCAAGAAAACCCTAAATGGGTTGAGAGTCAAACAAGCAACACAGACAATAAAGACAGATGGAGCACAGGGCGCCGCTAGAGGGTTGAGCACGGGAGCGCCGTTAGAGGGTCGACTCGAGTTTTTCAGAGAGGCATTAAGGGGTTCTAAATGAAATTGAGAGAGAGAGAGAGAGAAAGATTGAGGGGCAATTGGGAATTTGAGATATTTCCAATTTTAAACAAATTCAAACCGGTTATGAAATTAAAACCCGGGGAATAAATTTTATCACACCGGTTTTTCTTTTATAAACCGGTGCACAATATTAATAAAATTTGAAAAAAAAAAGATTGGTTCATTATACCACGGTTTCAAAATAAAATATGTTTGCATACAAAAATAATTAGAAAATGGTAATAATATTTTGGTAATTTAAAAAATTGCAAACTAAAGTGTGCAAGACTAAAAACAAAACATTATTTTTACGTTGACCGATGGTAAATGTCAAACAATTTGCACCGGTTGTCTTTAAAAACAGGTGGAGAAAATCCTATACTTTTTGCACCGGTTATTTACTGAAAACCGATGGTGAATGTAGAACATTTACCACTGGTTTTCTCGAAAAAACCGGTGGAATAAGTGCAAAATATTTTACCAGTGGTTCACTATAAAACCGTTGGTGTATGACCGATGGTAAATGTCATTTTTGTAGTAGTGATATATGATATTGTTATGAGGAAATGGTTGCTTCTTTTATATACATACATATATACAATGAATGATCGATCTGTGATTTGTACTTTTTACAAATAGTAAGCATCAACATGCACCTATATATTTCCATCCCAGAATAGAGAAAACTAAGGCACCAGTCATTATAATAACATATCTTAATTAATTACTCCATTAATGTTGTATCCATTTATATATACGGCCCGAATAACATCTCAAGGATGCAACGCCCATAGATAATGGTTCAATATAACACACTGTTGCACGAGATAGTTATTATACAATATGGGAAGTAGTATCATATCTCTTATTTCTCAGATTAATGTTGCATTTCTCAAACGTTATGGCTGTAATATATGATGTCCCTTGTTAAATATTCTTAAAACTATGTTCAGATCCAATGGGGGCAAATAAAAGGACATCCACATCGTGGGTGACGAGCAACCAAAATTGGAAACATCATATTTTTCATGAGCTTGCATTTTTCATATGGCTTCTACAATTTATAGCAATCCCATTTAGATTCTGCAATTTTGGAAGGAGAATATATTAGTAATCAATCTTACTTGACAATCATGCCAACTTCCATCAAAGTTTATACAAATTGAAATATATATTTGATACCAAATTATGTGAAAGTTGAAATATACATTCGTAGATGTGTTTCTACAATTTCGATAGATTATGCATGTATCAAAATTTGATGCAATTTTATCATTGAGAAAGCACTAACAAAAATTAACATGACACACAACCTATCAAAATCATGAAGAATATATCTATAATCTTAATTTTCATAAGCACTAACAAAAATCATTTCATCAACCTAAGAAGCAGGCCGTACTACTCAATCTGTTTTGAGTAGAATCATTTTTCGCGTTTTGTAGTTACATCATCGATGTAACAGAACATTATATTTCAATCAAATATGGGCTCGACCCCTATTTTTCATCAAAAAGAAAAGAAAAAGGAAGCAGGCCGGGCATTATTACCTATGCCCCCTTGTCTTCCCTTCCCATTTCATCTACCATTGAATGAGTATTAATTCCTAAAAAATGAGTCATGGCAATAATAACATAATTACATCCCTTGGGTTTGTGACCCTTCGATTTCTAATATTTAATTAGTTTATTAGGAGCACGCCTACTCCTCTTCCCACTAATTAAGTAGGTCTGATTATTAATAGTGATTTCATCTTCTGTCTGACTCAGAAAGAACCAGTGTCTTGTAGCAAATTTGAATGTTTTGTGATATAACTAATTAAGTTTTAATTTGAAATATGCAGTAATTAATATTCTGTAAAATTGCGAATCAGATATGTATGTATATAGGTAGTCAATCCGAACTGCTCAGCATCATCTCCAAATTTTATTGTTCCTTCTTGTCTATCATGATTGAATGTCATTGACCTACGGGTCTTTTACGATTACCAAAAAAATAATGATCAATAAGGATGAGAAAGTTTTTATATATATTTTTTGTAGTCTCTCTTATCACCATTGAAAAAATAATATATTTTTGTGTAGGAAATGTCATATGATTAATTATAATATTTTTTATTATATAGATCACCATTAAATTTCTCTGTGTTGGATATTAAAAAAAAATGGCGGTAATATTGACATATCAGCATTTGCCATGATTATTAATTGTCCGTAAATTCAGAAGTTTGAACGTCACCTTGTTGTATGTGCTTCAAAATAATTGTTATGGGAAATTAATTTATTCTTGGGAAACTAAGCGGACGAAATGGCGCATTTATTATTTCTTTTATGGGCTGAGAGATCAGTTAACTGTGAGACGGTCTGCCTTCCCTTCTGTGACCACTGGCTGGTGATTTCTACTATATATTATTGTTGTTATTATTCCAAAACAAACACTTTCTGAAATAAAACGGAAAACTAAAGATCTTAGCATTGAGAGAAAGATTAATTTGAGGTGTGATCAAATATCAAATGGAGCAGAGGAAGGGGTCTCGGCCTCCCATCCAAATGGGAATGGGAATCGGAATCGACCTGGGCTCTGCCTACACACGCTTTGCTGTCTTCGACGGCTGCAACTATGACTGGTCTTCCATGCCGTCCTACGTGGCTTTCACCGACTTGGGAGTGCTTGTCGGGGAAGCTGCAAAAAAGCAGGCTACAGAGAACCCAACCAACACCATTTTTGGTCAGCCCTTATTGTTTGTTTATTATTTACCTTAATTAATTTTTGTATGGTCACTATTTTACTTTATTTGTCTCTCTGTGTTTTCCAGTACCTAACTTTTGATTACATAGCCTTTCATGTGTATGATTGTAAGCATAATTCTTATATAATCACTATTTATATTTATTTTACTCTCTGTTTTCCAGTACCCTTGTATGCATATGTTTTCAAGAGCTACTTTATCTCTAAGAATGAATGGGCTGCTTGATTAGCATCGCAACATCACATTAATAAACTGTTAATTTATAGGTTGTAACTTGTACATTTGGTTCCATAACTGACACCAGTATTTTTTTTTTCTCTGTCCTCTTCTAATTGTAGTGATGTATTGGCTACTAATATAGTTTATCAATTCTCTTCTTTGTTTTCTCTTCTTTCAATTAACTGAAGATGGCAATAAACCCCATTGCACTATTTCATAGCATGGTGAATTTTATTTTTATTCTCACCTTGGAGCCTTACATTGAAATTGTAAAATTATAGCATAACATATATATATGACATAGAAAATCAGGAGTTGTAACTGGAGATATTTTTTATCTTAATGCAACAGATGTCATTCGTTTAATTGGTAGGCGGTACTCTGACCCTTCGGTCCGAAATGACATGAGGCTGTGGCCATTCAAAGTTAGAGCCAGTACCAATGATAGGTTGCTCATCAATGTATTTTGGAAGAACAAATTATGGCATTTCACCCCAGTGGAAATCTGCTCAATGATACTGATGCAAATGAAAGATAATGCTGAGATGAAACTTGGTGCCACAATCAGAGATGCTGTCATAACTGTTCCAGTTCACTTCAACTACGAACAACGGCAAGAGATCAGACAAGCCGGTATGATTGTCGGCCTTAATTTCTTACGAATCATTAGTGCTCCAGCTGCTAGCGCTTTGTTCTATGGCATGAAGAGGCTGTCTAAAAGCTCCAGGACATTAGCTGAAGTGGTACAATCTCTACTCAGAAGTAAGCCTGAAAAGCATAACCTGATTATAATTGATGTTGGGGCAGGAACTGTTGATGTCTCTCTAGTCACCGTCAAAGAGAACATGTGCCAAGTGCGAGCCACGGCAGGTAACATTCACCTCGGTGGATTGGACTTTGACAACACCATGGTTGATTATTTTGTTGACCTGATCAAAAGAACAAAACATACAGATATTAGTAATAATCCCAGGGCTCTAAGTGAGCTTAGAGCACTGTGTGAGCAGGCAAAGATTGCCTTGTCCTTTGGTTCCGAATATGCAACTACTCAATGAACCGACCGCCACAGCAATTGCCTACTTTTCGCAAAAAGTTAGTGCCAAAAGCTCCAGCGAGAAAACCTTGTTAATTTTTGACCTTGGTGGTGGAAATCTTGATGTGTCAATTATTACAATTAATAAGGGCACCATTAGAGTCCGGGCTGTTGTTGGTGACACTAACCTGGGTGGTGAAGATTTTGACAACAACATGGTGTGTCACTTTGTGGAAAAATTCATTAAGGAGAAGAAAAGAGACATTAGCAATAAACCAAGGTCTCTGAAAAGGCTAAGAGCAGCTTGTGAGAAGGCAAAAAGAGTCCTCTCAACTAATGCCCAAACTGTGGTGGAAATTGATGCCTTAGATGACGGAATTGATTTTCGTAGTGCTATAACCAGGGAAGATTTTGAGAAACTTAACATGTCTCTCTTCAAAAGAAGCATTGCCTGTATGGAGAGATGCTTCGAAGATGCAGAAATGGACAGGAGCTGCATAGATGAGGTTGTTATGGTCGGCGGATCCACAAGAATTCCCAAGATACAGCAGCTTTTACAGGTAACGTTTCCATACGGAACTTTTTCCACATTAATTAATCAATAAATGAAAAATTAATATGCAATTTGAATCTGTTTTTTTTTTTGACGATGGCACAATAATATCCACAAGAGTTCTTCCACGTCTTTATGCGTACCCCATTCATGGTGCCGGAGAGGGTGCTGTACTTCACTATTAGCCCCTTCACGTCTTTTAAGAAGACACTAGAATTAAAAAAACTGTCACATTTTAAGCAGAGAAATTGTGACATAGAAAGAACAACTCTTCTATCCCTTTATTTATTTTTTGCCAAACTGCTCTTCTATCTTTGTTTTACCGAGAAAATTTTGGAGATATAAGCAAGCAGTATATGGCAGCACTATGATAGGAACAACATACTTCTCTACATACAAGTTCATTTTCAATTGACTTCTTTTTCTTTTATTTGAACACCATTATAATAATAGATATACGTTCAATTTTTTAACATGTCAGTTAGGAAGAGTTTTATTTTCTCTTTATTTAGAACAGGTGTCATTTTTTTATGTTGTTGCTAAGGTTGAAGGTACACAATTTGAATCAGTTTTTTTTCTTACAATGTAACATGTTTCATTTTGAAACCTACAAACTTTCATCTTGCATTTAATAAATTAAATAAGGACTCTGATCTTTATTTTTCCTCAAAAAAAAAACTAATGTAAGTAAAAAGGATAAAAAAATCAATATCCACACTGTCATGGTGAGGCTAATGTGCAAATTGATCATTTGAATTGCAGGAGTTCTTTAATGGGAAGGAGCTCTGCAAGAGCATGAATGCTGATGAGGCAGTTGTCTACGGTGCTGCTGTTCAAGCGGCCAATCTAAGCAGCAACAAAGACTGTAAGAAGTTTAACATATTCGAGCTCCAAGACGTCACATCTCAGTCGTTTGGGTTGGAAAGCAAAGATGGAGCAATAACAAATGTGCTCATTCCGAAGCATACCCCTATCCCGGCAAAAAAAGAGCTGCTCTTCACCACCTGCTCAGACAACCTGTCGAATTTCCTGATAAAAGTACAAGAGTGTGAGTTAGCATCCTTGACCGTGTTTAACATATCTGGAATCACACCAAAACTGAGGGGCAAATCAAACATTTGTGTATCTGTGGAGGTTGATGCCAGCGGAATGCTAAATCTCACGGCCAAAGACATAAGCACGAGAGAGAAGAATGAGAAACATAGCCGGCCCTGGTGCAGGGCAACCAGGGCGACCACCTCGGACCTCAAGATCCAAGGGGCTAAAAAAAAAAAAAGTTTGTATATATATATATATATATATGTAAAATAATCTGTATATATTAAAAATAAATAAAATATTAGGGTCCAAATTTTGTATATATAAATGGTCCAAACTTTTCTAAAAATAGGTATAATCTATTGGCATATCAATAATAAATGCGACCGGCTAATAGGCTTTCTAAGTACTTCAACACCATATGTTTATAAGTCGTTTTTGCATTTTAAAAATCCAAATAGTCGATCCAAACCATTCAACATGATATCCATAGTAAAATGTGCTTGGAGACTAAATTTTACATTTTTTTGAATTTTTTTACTATTTTTTAAGGTAGGTAGAAAATCATTGTTTTTTATGGTCCAGAATCTTCTGAATCAATGAATTTTCTATCTATCTTAAAAAATAGTAAAAAAATTTCCAAAAAATATAAAATTTGGTCTCCAAGCACGTTTTAATATGGATATCATATTGAACGGTTCGGATCAACTATTTAGATTTTGAAAATGTAAAAATGACTTATAAGCATATGGTGTTGAAGTACTTGTGCAAACAAATTAGCTGGTCTCATAAAAATTTGTATATATAAAGGGCCTAAATTTTTCTCCTGCCCCGGGCCCCAAAATCTTCAGGACCGGCCCTGATGAGAAAATTGCAATTAGTAAGGAGAATGGTGGTCTGACAACAGAAGAGATTCAGAAAATGATTGAAGCAGCAGCCTGTTATAAAGCACAAGATGAGGAACACAAGGCGAGGGCTGCTGCATTGAATTCTCTTGAGAATTTTGCCTACAAGATGAAAGCCATTGTTAGAGACCCGTTTTCGAGCGTGTCTGCTTTTGGCAAGAAATTGGTGGAGGAGAATGCAGATGAGGTCATTGCATGGCTGGACACAAACCATCATGCTGGGATCGATGAAATTAATGCTCGTAAAAAGTACCTTGAAATCATCCAAAGGGAAGTAACTCCGATAGTGTGACTCTATTAGGTGATGTACCAGACATGTTTTCCAAGATCATGATGTGTGTTGCTGTATTCTATTTTTATTCTACTTCTTAAGCATTTTATTATCAAAGTTTCGTATATGTGGACCTTTTTTTGTATGATTTATGTTTTTTGCAAGTCCAGGCATGCAACGGTACTGAACAGAAGTTTATGCTCATTTCATCTTCCTAATTAATGTCAATTTTATATGTGATTTCAGTAAAAAAAAAAAATTTCTGTAGAATCTTGACCTGTATGCATCGTCATAGGCTAGTTAATATTAATAAAGGTGCTTGCAGCAAATACCATGTTTGGCCATGCAGTTTTAAGGATTAATTGGAGTTTTGTTAAATTCTTATACAACTCCTTAGTGTACGTATCACCTTTAATTTCTTATGGCTCAGTGCTTGAGAGTTATTTCAAAAGTAATTTTAAGTTTTTAGGACATATATCTGACAATATAAATCTAAATTTTACATATAACATAAGATGAATTATGATTGAAAAATTGATTAATGCTTAATTGTTGGTTTAGAAACTATACATATGTAATTGTTAATTGGTGGATTTGTGATGTTTTAGGAAGACTGGCCACCGGATTATTGAGGAGTTCATGAAATCTTAAATGAAAGAAGATTAATGGACATGGCTTACCAATTAGTTCTGGTACTTGGTAATATAGGGACTATTAAATATGAGCAACTATATTCTTATGCCCAATCGAGTCGTGTATCTTAACTGTTGCCATTCTTTAATTTCATTTATATATATTTTTTGTTACAATTAATTGATCCATTTATCAAAATTCTTGGATTTCCAATTTTTGGAACATGATGAATCACTTCGTGCCGACCTCTCGCCCATAAACTTTCCTGCCTCATATGAGAATGGAAAACTGGAACATTTTCTGCATCGGTGGATGAAGAATCACGAACATAAGAATTTCTGGTTTACCATGTTCCCAGAAAGAAGATACTTTTTTTCCATTCGAGAAACGAGGAGCCGAAACTGGCATGATTGGTGCTACTTTTCAGGGGAATTAAGAAAGCTTTCAATACGGCTTTTTAGACTCTTTCTTTCTATAGCCATCTGCTCTTTCATTTGCTGCTCTTCTTGAATGGAAATGAAAAACCAAATTGAAAAAAAAAAAGACGGTGATTGGTGCAAGCTGTATTTACCATCATAGTGACAAATCAAAAGTTCGGGTTCGGTTCGGTTCGGTCAAAAATTCGTGATTCGGGTATAATTCGGGAATGATTCGGTACAACAAGGAAGCAAAAAAACAAAAACCCAAAAAAACCGTAAAAAAAAAAAAAATTCAAAAAAATTCAAAATTTTTTTTTTGCGTTTTGTTTGCGAATAATTCGTCAACTCGCGTTTTATTCTCGAAAAAAATGTATTATACCATTGTCTGCCTTTTATTCGGAGTTCGGTTCGGTTACGTCGAAAAAACGAATTATTTGTGAATTATACGCGAATTATGTCACTATGCTTACCATTACCATAGCAGGATTAATTCATAATTCAGCACTTTTTATGGGATACTTGAAACCAAAAGGACTGAGCGATAAGTGGACTATCGGGCAAGAAAGCAGCAGACAATATAACATGCATATATTGTGCTTGGAAAGCAGACCCAGTAAGGGACTTTTAGTGATATGGACAAGACTGAAAGACACCATCCATAATAACTTGCAAACAAAATGATAATATTTCAAATGTTGCTAATTCGCTTATCCAAATTATTTTTGTTCTGAAATTGGTTTATAGTAGGTTTTCAATATCACAAATATTTTGTGTTATAAATTAATGCCACAAACTCATGTTGTTATTTATATTTAAATTTTTTTAATTCAAATGTCCAATGGAAAAACTTGAATTGTTGGAGATGTATCCACATTAAATTTATAATATTAAATTTATGACTTTTAGATTTCATTTTGTACTAAATAAAGTGGTACAAAATTCAATACACTTTAATAGTATTTTTATTGTTATTTCACTATTCTTCTTGCACCTACTGTGCTTACTAAAAATTATCTGGTAAATAGTTTCTTTGATTTAATGAAATTGTTCCGGCAATCACCATAAAATCTTAAAAAACCAATCACTTGCATACATTTTGCAAAGATAATAATAAATACGTGTGCTTATTTATTTTCCAATAATCAGTAAGACTAATTTATAATCATTCTAATTTCTTACCCTATCCGAGAGAAATTTAATATATTTTTTCAGTTTAGAGAAACATCAAACAAAATATCACTATTTAATGTCTTTGTTAGACCCAAATTATATTTAAACTCTTATTTACGATCTCTTTCCTCAACCGTCCACTATGACTACAGTTGAGGATGCTACATTTTCAATTACACATAGTACACAAGTAAAATAAACAAGCAAAGAGTCCTTTTGTTAAAAATGTTTAAAAAAAGGTTAATTGTATAGTAATAATACAGCTTTTTTTTTTTTATCATTCTATTTTTTTTCTACTTATTAAGCATTTTCTGATCAATGTTTCGTATTTGTGGATTTTCTTTGTATAATTTCTGCTTTTCGCCAGTCCAGGCATGCAATGATACCTAACAGAAGTTTATGTTCTCATTTCATCTTCCAAATATCAATGGGATTTTAGAAAAATGTAAAATATATATATATATATATATATATATGTCTGTACGTATAATCAAGACATGTTTGGCCATGCATCATCGTATCAGTTTTGTTAAATTTTCACAGCAGTCTTTAGTTTAAGTATAACCTTTTATTTTAACGACTTGCATATCTAAAAAAATTCTAGATTTAATTTATAGCATAAAATGAATGAAAATTGAAAAATACTTACAAAAAAAGAAAGCAGGGTATTATCTATGCCCCCTTATCTTCCCTTCCCATTTCCTCTACCATTGAATGAGTATTAATTCCTACAACTTAAAATGAGTACGTACGTCATGGCAATAACAACATAATTACATTGGTAGGGTTTGTGACCATTCGATTGCTTATATTTTATTAGTTAGGAGCACGCTCACTCCTCTTCCCTCTAATTAATTAGGTCTGATTATAATAGTAATTTCATATTCCCTCCGACTCAGAAAGAACTAGTGAATAGTAAAAGTATTGTATTGTTCTCCACAAACTGAACTTTCTTCCTTAAGAACAAACTAGCCCAACCAAGCCTAAAAAACTATCCATCGAAGTTGGCTGACTAAAAAATAAGAATGAGGAGTGTGTGAGAATTTTATAAATTAGCAAGTTTTATCTTATAAAAATGATTTTAAATTTCCACGTTGGCAATGTCATTTCTAATTAAGTTTATTTAGAAAAATCATTTTACTAATTGTATATTAGAGTCTTCAGTTCTAATTAATTAATGTAGAATGTACATTGTGCAATTTCATTTCTGATTAATTTTAAAAAGGAGATGCTTTAAGTTACTTTCTATTATTTTTGGAAGCTGATATGAGTACCCGCAGTTGAGTACCCGCATTGTACCCGCACCTAAACTGTCATAACTGTTTTTGGGGACCGCACCTAAACTGTCATAACTGTTTTTGGGGACCGCACTTAAATTAATTCACATACAAAATGGAAAGTATTTATACCTAAATTATCAAGTATTCATATATAATTCATCAAGTATTTATACCTAAGATATCAAGTATTTAAAAAAAAACTGGACACAATACCTACTCATCTTTACACGTTTTTCAAGGTGGTTTTTTTTTTCTCCGTTCAATCTAACCAATTTTTGGGACGATCTATGAGGAATTTTACAAATTTAAAACCACGAACGCGTTTTACACAATTTTATCTTTCAAATGAGATCCATGATGACATACTTTTACACGTTTTTCAAAGTATCAAATATTCAAATATGAAAAGTATTCATACAAAATAGAAAGTATTCATACCTAAGATATCAAATATTAATAGTAATTCATCAAGTATTTATACTTAAGATATCAAGTATTTAAAACCAATTTTTTTTAAAACCAATTTTTTTTTTGTCGGCAATTGTAATTTTATTTTACAAGTATTAATAGTAACATTGTGAAGTATTTATACCTATACAAGACAAGTATTTATATCTATACAATGAACTACATATATGATATATGAATTTTCCTTAAATAACCGTACCCGCACCTTTTTTTGAAAAATTCTCGCGTCGTACCCGCACTAGGGGACCACACAACCGTTTTAAAACTGTAATTTTGATTTACAAGTATTAATAGTAACATTGTGAAGTATTTATATCTATACAAGACAAGTATTTATATCTATACAATGAACTACATATATGAAAAATTCTCGCGTCGTACCCGCATTAGGGGACCACACAACCGTTCCAACACTGTAATTTTATTTTACAAGTATTAATAGTAACATTGTGAAGTATTTATACCTATACAATACAAGTATTTATATCTATACAATGAACTACATATATGATATATGAATTTTCCTTAAATAACCGTACCCACACTTTTTTTTGAAAAATCCCCGCTTCCAGTTTCGAAATCGCTAGACGATCGTCTCCAAATCGCCTTGAAATCGCCTCGAAATCTATCTAAAATCGCCTCAAAATCGCGGAAGCTTCGAAAAAGAAAGAAACGGAGAGAAAGGGAAATTTAAAATTCAAACTGGAAAGTATGTAAATTAGTTAATTGGTAGTTGTGGGGACCGCTTACAGTTATGGCAGTTAATTGGGAATGAATTAAGTGCGGGTACGATGCGGGTACTCAACTGTGGGTACTAAAATAATTATTCATTATTTTTATGGCAGTAGCATGCAACTTTATTTTCTGTACTTCAGTCAGATATTTCTTATTCTTAATGTGTCTTCTCAATGTAAAATAGTTATAAAAATATATGTGCTTATTTGGAATTAACTTCATGGGTGTCTTAAAGATTCAATTTAATAAAAAATAATAATATAAAATTATCTTAAAAATTAACCATAATAAAGTTTTTCAGGGTCCATGCTTTGGGCTGCCAAGCACTAGTTTGAGTGTAGTAGCATGTTGTTAAAGTAAGGTACAAAGGGGAGCCAATGTTAAATGCCTTTGGTTCATGTACCGTACCAAAATAAAGTCAAAATAAATTATTCAAAAAAAATATAATTTGTGACATAACTTTATTATTTGTGGCATAATTTTATTAATATGGATTTGGTATCAGAAATTTTTTTTGCATTATATTACTACTTTATGTATTTATCCATGATGTTGAATTTAAAATGTAGGAGTTTATTTTGAATTCGAATCATGATAAGAAGAAAAGCATGAGGTCAGCAAATGATATTTATCCATTATGGTTGGTTTATTTTAAAGCATTTTTGTTTTTTCCCATTTTTCCATTCTCCACTTTATAGTTCTTGATTGATAAACTTATAAATCGAGGTTAAATTGAGTTGGTTGAGGAGGCACAATTGCATATAAAATAGAGAAAATTTTGTTTTTGGTTCCTCAATTATTCGATTTTGTTCAATTGAGCTTTTTTAATTCAATCAGCTCATGTTAGACAGGAAAAAAATGAAAAAAGTACCAAAATTTTTGTTTTTGGTTCCAGAGTTATTCGATTTTGTTCAATTCAAATCCCTGAACTTTTTTTAATTCAATCAGCTCATGAAAATTATTCAGGTTAGACAGGAAGAAATATTGAAGAAAGTAGCAAAATACCCTGCATGCTGGTTTGAAACCGCACCATGATCTAATTACCATCATAGGAGAGGATTGCAGGGTCACAAGCTTTTAATGACACTAATTATCCTAATACCCATCTTACATTACTATCTCATATTTTAACAATGAGTTCGAATGTTAACATAAGTAAACTCATGTCGAAAATGTCTATAACAAATGTATGATATAATATTACATTTTACAATGCCATGAGAACTAATTAAAATATCAAAATCAGTTGCTGTCCCTTTTAGTTACCAAGTATCAGATATAATCTATCATTTATTAATAATGAATTTCCACCTACAGAAAATTGATCTAAAAAATATTAACAACCTAATATAGATATAATCTATCATTCATTAAAATTAGACTGTCCAACTTCACCTCGGGGAGAGAGGAGTTGATTGGTCGTTTCAGGAAAAAAAATTAATGTATTTTATTATTTCAAGACAGTGATAATTGACCGTCCTTCTTGTGTTACAATTAAAAAAAATGAATTACTTAGATTTTGGCATGCATGCATAACGCACTTTTTCTTTATTATATATTAAATTCATTAAACCTAATTAAACATTCCAGGCCTCTCCTCTCAAAGCGTCGGCTATTAAATGCTAGCGCTTCAGTACCTCCTTATAAATTACTAGCTGTACTACATAAACCTCATCCAAGGAAATTGATCTGCATTTCCAACTACTTTCAACGTTTGACACCCTAATTTAAAAGAAATCAGGTAAATACAATGGAAGTATTTTTTTTAACTCTTATTTCTTGAATAAAATTTGCTTTTGTATATTAGTATCAGAGGGGGAGAAAGAATTGAAAATCTGTTTAATATAATTATGCTAGTTGTGTTTGATTGTTGGATCAATTAATTCGTCATAAATCACAGCAATGGCGAACAAAGAGCATCCACCAATTGGGATTGACCTCGGCACGACTTACTCTTGTGTCGGCGTGTGGCATCACGGTCGTGTGGAGATCATTGCAAATGACCAGGGAAACCGTACCACTCCATCCTGTGTCGCCTTCACTGACACTGAGCGACATGTAGGCGATGCGGCCAAGAACCAAATCGACATGAACCCCACCAACACCATCTTCAGTGAGCTCTTCAGTATTTATTTTATTTGTTGTCTTCATGCTATAAAACTTTACAAGTTCATGTTTAATATTTATATATGGTATAATTAATATAATTTTCAGCTGTGAAGCGATTGATAGGAAGGCGATTCTCGGATCCCTCCGTTCAAAGCGACATTAAACTATGGCCCTTTGCTGTTGCGAAAGGTCCTGCTGACAAGCCTCAAATTGTGGTCAAACACAAAGGGGAGGAGAAGAAATTTTACCCCGAGGAGATATCCTCCATGATCCTTGCTAAAATGAAAGATATTGCTGAAGCCTACCTATCCTGTCCTGTTAAAAATGCTGTGGTTACTGTACCTGCATACTTCAATGACGCACAGAGGCGTGCGACGAAAGATGCTGGTGTAATAGCCGGACTGAACGTAATGCGTATCATGGATGAGCCCACTGCTGCCGCAGTAGCCTATGGCTTTGACAAAATCAGCATTACCAGCGACAAAACTTCTACCGAGAAGAAGGTGTTCATCTTCGACCTAGGTGGAGGCACCTTCGACGTCTCCTTGATTGCCGTCAAGAATGGTGTCTTTGAGGTGAAGGCTACTGCTGGAGACACCCACCTAGGCGGTGAAGATTTTGATGACCACCTGGTGAATTATTTTCTTGAAGAGTTTATGAGGAAGCACAACATGGACATTAGTGGAAATCCCAGAGCTCTTAGGAGGCTACGGTCTGCTTGCGAGCGAGCAAAGAGGAATCTCTCTTTCCTGACCCACACAGTTGTTGAGGTTGACAGCCTCTATGAGGGAATTGATTTCCATTCTCGCATCAGCCAAGCCCGATTTGAAGAGCTCAACATGGATCTCTTCATGAGATGCATGCAACTCGTAGAGAAATGTCTCGAGGATGCTAGCATGGACAAGAATAGTATCGATGTCGTCGTCCTTGTTGGTGGGTCCACAAGAATCCCTAAAGTACAAGAACTATTGAATAACTACTTCAATGGAAATGGAAAGAAAATCAGCAAAGGTATCAATCCTGATGAGGCCGTCGCATACGGTGCCACTGTCCAAGCTGCAAAGTTGAGCGGTCAGGGAAGCAGAGAGGTCGAAGACATGGTGCTCTTAGATGTGACTCCGCTCTCACTCGGCATAGAAATTGTAGGGGGAGTCATGTCCGTCGTGGTTCCAAGGAACACCACAATACCAACAAAGAAGGAGAAGGTGTTTACAACTGTCTATGACAATCAGACTGCCGTAGACTTTGCAGTATTTGAAGGCGAGAGAGCCCAGACCAAGGATAATTATCTCCTCGGCAAATTCACCCTCTCGGGAATCGCTCCGGCTCCAAGAGGCGTGCCTAAGTTAGATGTGTGCTTCGACATAGATGCCAATGGCATACTGAATGTGTCGGCACAGGACAGAAGTAGCGGACAGAAGGAGAAGATCACAGTGATTAACGAAGAAGCAAGGCTGAGCAACGAGGTGATCGAGAAGATAATTCGGGATGCTGAAAGGTACAGGGCCCAGGATGAGGAGTGTCGTAGAAAGTATGAAGCCAAAAACTCACTGGAGCGATATGCTTACCGTATAAAGAATTCCATGAAAAATAAAAGCATCACCAGTACTTTATCTTTTGCGATGAAAATACAGATTGAAGATGCAATACAAGAGACGTTAAGTTGGGTCCAGGATAACCAATTTCCAGATGTGACCGAGTCTGAATCAAGGATGAAGGAACTACAGAAAATTTGTGCTCCAATTGATCATAAGTAAATTTATTAGAAAATGAGCTTTGTTGCCAATTTGAAATGGATTTTCTCTAGAGAAAAAAGGGAAATATTTTATTAGAAAGATGGGCACAAACATTATATATTATGCTGTGCAAAATATTTTGCAACTTTTTTTTTTTTCTTTTGCTTTGGTGTTATGGCATGGATGGAACTAAATTTTATATCATCGTTTTGCTTCAATCTTCCTTGTCACATCTTAATCACAAGGACTAATTACAAATTTACCAATTGTTTTATTGTCAGTTTCTGTTATTCAAGTTTTCTAAAGCAATAATGTCCTTCATAAAATGGACTGATCTTTTTATTTTTTCTTAATAGATGTATGTTTTGTCGCAATTTACAATGAATTTTCTCTAAGAAAATGTACCGTAGTAATGTTCGAAAAGCATGCATAATTTCTGACACATGATAAACTGATTATATTTGATGTGCTATAGGGAAAGTATAAATCAAGTACCATTTAGGTTTTTATTGTCATTTTTGTATATTTCATTATTTGGAAATAAAAAAACAAATCCAACATTATATATATAGTAATATAGATGTGCTAGCTCTTCATATCGTTTAGTAGGACGAATATTAAATATACTGTTAATTCAGAAATCATCTCTCTATATTATTTTATCAGCATATATATGCAGTGGAAGCTTTTATGGGTTCGATATATAGAGGTGTCAGAAAGAAATGAATATACTTAATTTTTTTATTTTCCGATAATAAATTTAGCATTCCTATTTATTTATTGTTATTTCTGAAAATATGTATTGAGATGAATTTTTTTTAAGGTTCGTTGGTGATTGCCCCTAAAAAGTTTCATCAAATCAAAGAAACTAGCTTGTTAGCAGATAACATGTTTTGCAATCTCAGTAGGAAAATAAGAATAGTGAAATATCAGCCAAAACGGATTCGTGCATGAAAAAAATTCTTTGTTGAGATCCGTGCATTGAAAAATTTGAATGGTTGGGATCAAAATAACAGGTTTATGTTATTCCTTCGGAATTAATAACAGCAGATTTATTTCCAAAATGAGTTCAATTTTGTATAAACCATAATTTTGTATAAACTGAAATTCATGAATCATAAAATTTAACGTGCTTGCATCTCTTATGAAAATAAATAAGATCTCCTGTTTGGTTTGACATATATTTGAGTTTCAAAATTGAGTTTGTAACATTTGCCAATTAATTCATTAGGGGTTTTCTCTCAGGAAAAAAAAACAGTTGGATAAGCGAAGAGACAAATAAAGAAATGAAGTGACAATAACCTGAAAAGAATAATTACGGATGTTGTCATTAGTGGTGTCCTCGTATAAACCAATTTCAGATAAAGTTGTATAAGCGAAGCGACGTTTGAAATCTCATCATTTTGTGTGGAAATTATTATACATGCATGCTGTCTTTTAGTGATAGTCTTCTCCATATCACTAAAAGACATTGGAAATTAAAGAAATGAGCAACCCAAAATTTGATAAAGGAATAGTAACAGTCGTTCGATGGATCTGGACTTATTTTGGAACGGTGATTTCATTAATGTTGTCACTAATGTTAACGAAAAAGAAGATTACATATTATATTATATAAATTACAGATATCTTGAGATTAATTTACTGTGAAATTGTCTGGAAATTCACGAACCTTGCATTGACTTGACTTGAAAAGCACCCAGGATATATTTATGGTAAAATATTTTACTTGTTACCGGTAACAGGTAAGCACCTTCGTACTGTGATTAATATTTTACTCGCTGACGACCCTCGTATGTCCTTGAACCATACGTTGGTTAATTTCACTTTGGAAGAAGCATGTTGATTACATAATTAAATATAGTAAAACACCTAATAATAAATTGATAGGCAGGTGAATGGATGTATGGATGGGGCATTAATATATCTGTAAGTATTTTGAGAGTGTGTGACAGTTATTACCGAATGATCGCAAGCCGCGTAGGGGCAGTAGTTCTGGTCGATGATGATTGGGTTGTAGACATATTGTTCATCTGAATGTTCTGGAAGGTCATGTTTTTGGTGGTCTAATAATATTGAAATTGACAACTTATTAGAAATAAATAAATAACACACAAATCACGTGAAACTTTTTTTCCACCCTTGTTTTACTTCATTGATAAAATCTGAGTTCTTATCTCCATTCTTATATTAAGCACGTAGATGTCATGATCTGCCAACGGCTCTGATTAAAAGATGAAAATTCAGATTGAATATCAGCTCTCTGATCAAATATTCTTATTCTATGTATCTTTTTTATGTTGTTTTATATGGTAGAAGTCTAAATTTATTTAGATACGTACTCGCCATATGTAAATTTTATTATCTTTTTTATTGATTTTGATTTCTTTCTATTTTTTAAATGTCATTTAAAGAATTTTTGAATTGATATTGATAATTGATTGGTTGTGTCTTTATATTTCTTTCTATTTTTCTAATATCATTTAAGGAATGTTATTTTTCATTTAACATGTCATTTTGTATGAGATTTTTTATGAAAATATGTCAAAAAGATAAAAAAAATGTATGGCATTTAATATATCATTGAAGGAATGTTATATACGTGTAGATGACAATTAATATGTCATTTAAGAAATGTTATTTGTCATTTAGTCTACATTATTTTATAAAAATATGTTATTTTGTATGAGATTTGTTTTCTCTTATAATATGACCGTTGCAACGCACGACCACGATACTAGTTTTACAAGAGGGAACATACTCCTCTTATATCAGAAATTATGGCGGCTAGGGCTTCTCCTTTGCTGCTGATTTACCTTATTATTGTACTTATTTTCATCTATATTTGAATATATTACAAAAGGAAACATAATAAAAGATAATCTTCCTCCAGCTAGTATAAAAGGTAAGTCGTATCAACACTCCTCAAATTGGTGCGTAGATATCCGTCATGCTTAACTTGCCAAGAGACTCATGAAATGTTGCACTTGAAACGCCTTTGGTTAGAATATCAGCTAGTTGATCACATGTCCTTACAAATGATAGAGAAATGACATTTTCCTCTAGATTTTGTCTTATGAAATGTTTGCTCACTTCTATGTGCTTTGTACAATCATCTTGTACAAGATTCTGAGATACGACAATTGCTGTCATGTTATCACAAAAAAAGGTTCATTCCTTCTTTCACACTAGAAAGAGCCACTACCTTTTACTTTTTACTTCTCCATGTCACCAAATTTCTACCAACAAATGTAAAATAATCAAAAGTTGTTTTTTTAAATCAGTAATATCTCATGCCCAATTTGAGTTTGTGTACCCTTCCACTCTCAAATGCTCATTTTTCTTAAATATTCCTCTACCTAGAGCACCTTTTAAGTATCCGAGAATTCAAAACATGGCTTTCATATGCTCACTTGGAGCATGCATGAATTGACTTACTACACTTACCGCATATGCAATATCTGATCTGGTATGAGACAAATAAATAAGTTTACCTACCAACTGTTGATATCTCTCTTTGTTAGCCGGTACTTGAGTTGGGAATTCACCTAACTTCATATTTTGTACAACCGGGGTATCTACTGGTTTGCAATCAAGCATCCCTGTCTTAGTTAGCAAATCTAACACATACTTTCATTGAGAGAGATATACCTTATTTGAATCTATAATTGGGGAGGTTTCTGCCAGCATCCTCGGCGTTAACATCCAAAAATAAGATGTAAAAGATACACACTAATTGTGCCAACGTCTTCACAAACCCTTGCCTAATTTTATGTTGCAATTTGAAATAGAAGTAACACATAATTAATCAGGCTGGTCTCTAATTTTGTATATAGAATATTATAGCCTATTCTACCCAACGATAATTATGACAAAACTTTGTGATTTGCATAAAAAAACAAGTATTATTTAATTTAACATTACAATGTCCAAATAATATTTGGATCCAATTCAACATCATTGTGTATAAATACGAATCACCATTGCTTATTGTCAACAAATTAAACTATAATATTGTTTGTGAGGTACAACAATTATTTTACACAAACTCTACTCCGTGTGTACAGGTTTTGATGATTTAATGAGATATTAAACAATAATAGGACAAATAGCTCTAATACCATTTGACGCAAACACAGTCCCAAACTCAACTCCGCTAGTGACGAGTTTTGAAATGATTTAGCGTGATTAGAAAGAAATATTGTGCTAAGTAGCAAAGAAGAGACATCTTAGATGAAAATATATTTAATTCAACTCTTTTTTATCTCATACAATATTCTCCATATATAACATATTTCATCATGCAACATTCGAAATACTAAAATATTATTTGCAACATAGAAAATATGCAAACATAAATATTATTGGAAATATGCAAACTTAGGAAATATGCAAACATAAATTACTTGGGGAATGAAAATACAAAGACCATCTTGAAAATGCATCATATTATGACATCTTGAAAATATCCTTAAGTGGATCTCATCTTTATTAGCAGTCACACACTTCTCAAAACAAGTCCATATTCGAATCTGAATCCGACTCAAGTTGATTCGTGTCACATATATTGTAGAAAGGAGGTTCAATGAGCATTTAATGCCCAAATTGATATGATATTGAAATGGATTCCGATATCTGCTGGGTTGAAAACGAAGCCGAAAGTAGTGTAAAACTTTGTCTGTTCGGATATGTATTTCTAATTATTTGAATACGATAAATGAGAAACTCCATGATGGATCATAAAAAGCCATTCCGCAAGCTTTTCGGAGAGTAAGTGAGACATTCATGATGGGTCATAAGAATATCATTTTTTTCAACCTCTATTTAATTTTACACTTTAAAATTTTTTACGGAAAGAATAATAATATATAAAAATTATGATTCTAACTTTCAACATTTTCTCTAATATTAAGATATGGGACAAAACTAAAATATATATAGTGTCATGTTAAAAACATATATAAGTGTGCCATATTTCGTCAAATGAGAAACTTACCTTCTACACAGATAAAGATATCTATTAGTTAAAATATTTTTCTAAATAGCAAGTCTATTCTTTATGCAATAACTTAAATCACTTTTCATTTAATATGTAAAAGCGAGAAAAAGAAACTACACCTTAACAAAGAAAAATTTGCCTTTTACAGATTGTTAAAATTACAAAGAAATTAACAATTAACTTACTGCATTAAGCGGTGAAAAACTTGAACAAAAGAGTAACACTAAATACAAGTAGAGGATGACGCACGAGACTTTCGAGAGAGTTGAAATTACAAATAATTAAATCACAAAATTGAGCAATATATCGACTATGACATTTATATATCTAAATAACCTGATAATTATGTAATATTAAAAATAAATGATTAATTTTGGATTATATTTGTCCAAAATAAAATCATATAGGTATATGTCGAAAATGACCGTGATAAAATTTGTCTTATTATTATTTTTTAACCAACTCAAAAAATAAAAACTTAATAAAAGTCTATAAATACTTGACATTTGATAATTCCTACGAGTCAAACATAATTTAGTCTGGTTTACTATTACTATGTGTTTAGCCTCGCATGTCTAAAATTTTAAGCATTTATGGATTGTTTTAAAAGGCAGTATGGAAATGCAAAACATGTAAAAAGCACAAGTTTTTAATAAAAGCATTACTTGGGTCTTTTCTGGACGTGGCAAAATTCTAATAACACCACATATAGCAACTTGTTTATATTTTTATTCTTTGAAAGTTCAATTATAACATGTATTAAAATAAACAAAATTGTATTACTTTGTTAATTTGCTTTGGAATTTTTGTTTTATTTTTATAAGTTAAAAGGGGGACTATGTTATCATTAGAGGATATCACTCAGGAAAAAAAAAATTGATAAGCGAAGAGACAATTAAAATGTTATTATTTCATTTGCAAATTATTATGGATGCTGTCTTTCAGTTTCTCCACAATTAAAGAGAGTAACAATAACCTAATAAAAATAATTACGGATGTTGTTACTAGTGGTGTCCTCCTATAAACCTATTCCAGAAAAAAAGTTGGATAACCGAAGCGACATTTGAAATCTCATCATTTATTGTGCAAATTATTATGGATGCATGGTGTCTTTCAGTCTTCTCCATATCACTAAAAGACATTGGAAATTAAAGAAATGAGCAACCCAAAATTTGATAAAGGAATAGTAACAGTCGTTCGATGGACCTGGACTTATTTTGGAACGGTGATTTCATTAATGTTGTCACTAATGTTAACGACAAAGAAGATAACATATAATATTATATAATTACAGATATCATGAGATTAATTTACTGTGAAATTGTGTGGTAATTCACGAACCTTGCAGGGGCTTGGTCCAAATTATTTATTTCAATAAATGAGTCGATTAATTATAAAACATAGGTAATCGAGTGAAAGAATGGCACAAGTTAAGACGCAAGGATCAGGCAAACCAACAGACAACTAGAGTTGCTCTTATTTAATAGTCCCTCTTACCAAGTACCAAAACTGGGAAGCAATTATATCTTCTTTCATTTTAGATTTTATGAACTCCTCTTGACTTTGAAAAAGTTTAGATTTAGACAGACGCAATCAGCCTCAAGAATTTGAGCAATGGCACCAAGCAAGGACGCACAGGCCGCAATCGGGATCGATCTCGGCACAACATACTCATGCGTTGGAGTCTGGAATCACGGGCGCGTGGAAATAATTGCGAACGATCAAGGGAACCGTACAACACCATCATGTGTTGCATTCACCGCTGATGAGCGGCTGATTGGTGAAGCTGCCAAGAATCAGGGTGACATGAACCCCACAAATACCATATTCGGTAAGTACTTTTCCCCTACTGTTTGATCTGATCAGCATATTATATAAGTTTGTTCTTTCTCTTTCTGTAATTGAAACAACAATTTCTAAAACACATCATTCTTCGAGACAGACACGAAGCGTTTGATCGGTAGGAGCTTCTCCGACCCAACTGTCCAGAGCGATAGAAAGCTATGGCCATTTAATGTCATTCAAGGCGCCGGCGATAAACCAAAGATTGTAGTCAAGTACAAAGGGGAGGAGAAACAGTTCCTGCCAGAGCAACTATCCGCTGTGATCCTAGAAAAAATGAAGGAGATTGCAGAGAACTTCCTCGAATGCAGTGTCCAGAATGTGGTGGTCACTGTCCCTGCCTACTTCAATGACTCCCAAAGACGGGCCACGAAGGGTGCCGGTGAGATAGCAGGGCTAAAGGTGATGCGCATCATGGATGAACCCACAGCTGCTGCAGTGGCTTACGGCTTTGAGAAATTGACTTATGTGCTTGAAGAGAAGAATGTCCTTATTTTTGACCTCGGCGGCGGCACCTTTGATGTCTCGGTGCTCAACATAAAGCAAGGTGTGTTTAAGGTCAAGGCAACAGCTGGAGATACTCACCTCGGTGGAGAGGACTTTAACAACCGTTTGTTGAACCACTTCCTTCAGGAGATCAAGTGGAAGCACAATAAGGACATCAGCGGCAACCCGAGGAGCATTAGGAGGTTGCGATCTGCCTGCGAGCGAGCAAAAAGGACTCTCTCCTTTGCTTCCTCGACAACTGTGGAGGTTGCTTGCCTCTATGAAGGCATTGATTTCAGTTCTTACATCACCCAGGCTCGGTTCGAGGAGCTCAATATGGATCTCTTCACAAGGTGCATGGAACTTGTGACAAAGTGCCTGGAGGATGCTCACATGGATAAGACTGCTATTGACATAGTGGTGCTTGTTGGGGGTTCTACAAGAATACCAATGGTACAGCAAATGTTGCAAGAGCTCTTTGATGGAAAGGAGCTTTGCAAAAGCATTAACCCCGATGAGGCCGTGGCATATGGGGCTGCACTACAAGCTGCAAAACTTAGCGGTCACGGCAATGACGAGATACTTGATCTTGTTATTGTCGATGTTACGCCTCTGTCTCTTGGTATAGAAACCCAGGGAGGAATCATGACTACCTTAATACCAAGAAATACTATAATACCCACCAAAAGGGACAAATTTTTTTCTACCAGTTCCGACAACCAATCTAGTGTTCTTGTGCAAGTCTTTGAGGGTGAAAGATCTAGAACTGATGACAACAACCTTCTTGGGAAGTTCAAGCTCTCAGGAATTCATGTTGCTCCAAAATTGGAACCAAAGATCAATGTCTGCTTCGAGATTGATGCAAATGGGATTCTAAATGTCACGGCACAAGACATAGGATCCGGCCAACAAAGCAAGATAACTGTGACCAATGATGAAGGTCGGCTAAGCGAGGCGCAAATAGAGAAGATGATAAAAGATGCTGAGACATTCAGGGTTGATGATTTGGAGTATAAGAAGAAGGTCGATGCTCGCAATGCATTGGAGAAATATGCATATAATATGAGGAATTCTATGAGGGACAGCAGAATTGCTCCCAAACTAAAATCTGCTAATAAGAGTGCAATAGATGATGCAACTATGCAAGCTTTAAATTGGGTTGAGGATAATCTTCATCCTGACCCGGCCGAGTCTAAGGCCAAGCTGAAAGAACTGATAGCCATTTGCGAACCAATTATAGCCAAGATCTATCAAAATAGTCGTTAAGACATATATATAGTTAGAAAAGTATATGAAAAATTGATTGCATTTACCTTTATGTTTTTTTTTTTGGTAAAACAAGGCACATTGATCTGTTTGCTTCATCTTAGAAGCAAATTTTGATACTTAATTTGCCTTTGATTAGGATATTTATTTCCTATGAAGTTTTTGCAAGCATGAGTTTCTCTGTCAAGAAATGAGCTTTTGTTGTATTTTAATTCGAAGAAATGAGCTTTTGTTGAACATGCAAGTTACATGTTATATCATTTTATTCAGTTATGTCCAGAAACAAATGCTGCATCTGAATTAATGAAGTTTTGCGGTTGATTATGTCATTTGTTTATTTTGTCCTTTTTGATGTGACATCAAATTTGAAACCAAATGCAATTCTTCCAGTTGTTCCACAGTATTATGTGTTCATATATATGTATTAAACTGTTGGTTCCATGACATGTATATGATGTTGTTATTCAGGCTTGATCAATCAAATAGAAAAGAGTTTTGCCGAATAATTCATCTCACCATACATATTGGTTTCCTGCCTCATGATTTCTTAGGATACGATTTATGAATAGACCTTAAAAGCTTTCACCTTGAATTGGAGGTCATTAATTTATCTCCATCTATACAACCAAACTAAAAATAAAAATAAAAGGAAAATGACATCACAACTACCCCCTTCCGAAAGCGCATTCCTCCCAACCCCACCGCCCCTTTCTTCTTTTGAAGCATATGAAAGGTCTAATCTCACGTGTTCTCCCTTGTCAACAGCGATATGCACAAGCATCGATCATCAGTCCGTAGCTCTGTCGTCCCTGTACCAAGCACCAAAGAAAAGGCAGCTGATAAGTAAAATTTCACAAGCTGGAAACAATAGACAGAATTTGCAGAGGCAAAATAATAGGAAGAGAGGGGGTAAATTTCTTCCCGGTTGTTGTGGAGCAAACATAGAGAAGCAAACGCGCTTTGTCACCGGAACCTGTCAGAGACTGACAACCAAGATGAACAAGTTGCAAGGATGATGTCAGCCTCGAATAAGTCGCCTTCGCGTCACCGGGTTATTTAATTTAACATTAAAGAACAAACTTTAAAAGTTTCTAAATCCTACTTAACTAACTTTCTTTTTACACTTAATTAGGTTGTGGTGTTGCGAGTGTCTATTAACTGCAAAGGATGTGAGAAACAAGTGAGGAAGCACCTATCCAAGATGAAAGGTAATGGTTTTAACTTTTAAATATCATCCAAAATCTTTACTTACAAGTTACAAGTAAACTTTGCAAAATTGAAGAATAGCAGCAGAATTTATAAATTTTGGTTATGCTATTGCATTGTTTGACTTTGACATAGAGCTTGTAGCGAGAAAGGTAACAGTATCAGTAAGCAGTGATGTGACACCTCTTGAGGTGCTGCGCAGCATGTCAAAGATCAAGAAGGCACAGTTCTGGCAATCACCACCCTGCTCCTCTGCTTCTATCTAATCACCAATTCATGCTTTAATTTTTTTTTTTTTTAGTATAGCCCGTACGCCCCAATTCTGCCCCCAAGCAGATTCGATCCCATGTCCCTCCCGTAGGGGGGCTATGCCATTACATCAAAAAAAAAAAATTCATACTTTAATTGTGTTAATTTGTGTTCCTCAAATTAAAGTAATGCATCTTCATTATTTACTGATATCTTCTCTCTTATTAAGTATGTAGATGTCCTGATCCGCCAACGGCTAGCTATGATTAAAAAATTAAATTTTCGATTGAATATCAGCCCTCCAAGTCATTTTTTGTTCTATGCATTTTTTTTGTTTTTATATGTGCAGAAGTAACAATTTATTTAGACACATACTCGCTACACATATTCCTCACACTTATTTGATTGTCAGATACTCGATTTTCAGATTGGTTATGATTTCTTTCCATTTTGAAAATGTCATTTAAAAAAAAAATTGATTGACATGATAATTGATCGGTCATCTATTCATTTCTTTCCATTATTTTATATCATTTAAAGGATATGTTAATTTGTTCCATCAAAACATCATCTTATATAATTAGTCCGGCTTGATTTTTTTTTAATTAGTAGGTCAAACGACCATCTTTTATAAATATCACGGTGGTGACATAACATAGGCAATGGTTATTGATATATGCTTTTAAAATCACAGTAAATAATGCGATCAGACATATCAAGTAATTAGCTATTGTGCGTAGTATAGGAGAATTATAAATTTAATCTTAATATTAAAAAAAATTAACATAATTTTTTAGTTATTTATTAAAAAAAATTGTTTGCTAATTTTACAAAATAGATGGCGTTGTGCTTTTATAGCCGCAACATAGTTTATTTTAAGATGTAGATGGATAAACAAATGAGATTTGTTTCCACAATAAATGAATTATTGGATGAGAATTTGTTTTTGTTCTCTTTTTTTTTTGAAGAAAAATATGGGTCTTGCCCACATTTAATTAATGAATGGAGGTACAAAGTTTGTACCAAATGTTTACAAAAATTACAAAATGCTCAAAACAGATTGTATGTAATATTTTTGTTCTCTTATAATATGTCCCGTTGCAATGCAGAGGTACAACACTAGTAAATGATTAGTAGTTATATGCAAATCAAGTCACTTTGCTCTTGCTGTCGTGGTAATATATGGTATTGTTATGAGGAAATGGTTGCTTCTTTATACATACATATATACAATGAATGATCGATCTGTGCTTTGTACTTTTTAGAAATAGTAAGTATCACATGCACCTATATATTTCCATCCAGCTATAAAGAAAACTAAGGCACCATAATAACATGCACCTCTTAATTCCTTTTCATTAATGTTGTATCCATTTATATATACGGTCCCGAATAACATCTCAAGGATGCAACGCCCATATATGATTGTTCAATATAAGACAACCGTTGCACGAGATGGTTATTATACAATATGGCAAGTAGTATCATATCTCTTATTTCTCAGATTAATGTTGCATTCTCAAACTTTATGGCTGTAATTTATGATGTGCCTTGTTTTATCCGCTGTAGAGTTAAAAGGTCAGTGTCCCTTATATATACTCTTAAAACTATGTTCAGATCCAATGGGGGCAAATAAAAGGACATCCACATCGTGGGTGACGAGCAACCAAAATTGGAAACATCATATTTTTCATGAGCTTGCATATTTCATATGGCTTCTACAATTTATAGCAATCCCATTTAGATTCTGCAATTTTGGAAGGATAATATATTAGTAATCAATCTTACTTGACAATCATGCCAACTTCCATCAAAGTTCATTCAAATTGAAATATATATTTGATACCAAATTATGTGAAAGTTGAAATATACAATCGTAGACGTGTTTCTACAATTTCGATAGATTATGCATGTATCAAAATATGATGCAATTTTATCATTGAGAAAGCACTAACAAAAATTAATATGACACACAACCTATCAAAATCATGAAGAATATATCTATAATCTTAATTTTCTTAATTTTCATAAGCACTAACAAAAATCATTTCATCAACCTAAGAAGCAGGCCGTATTACCTATGCCCCCTTGTCTTCCCTTCCCATTTCATCTACCATTGAATGTGTTAGGGATCTGGAGAATAAGAGAGAGAGAGAAAGAGAGAATATTCTGGCAAAGGAAACCTTAATCTTATTATTTCTCTTAATACAATACAATACATACAGCCCTTTATTTAAATAGGAGAAGTGAACCTAGAAATAGGAGTTACAGCTAGACCACGTTCTCTATTTCTAGCATTCTCTATTTCTAGCAAGAATGTGCACCTTAAAGAAATAGAAAAACTCCCCATAATCCTATTACACGTTCTACCCAAAAATAGCTACCCAAAAATAGAAACAACTAAACATATGTGTAGCTAATTCATCTCCTGGCCATGTGATTGATCATGATGGAGTCGCATCACAAATCTCCACCTCGACTTCATTCATGAATCCTGACTCCATGTTTCCCTTGCCCTTAATTTTGTTGACCTTTCTCCTTGCTACACCAAGTTAACTAAATCCAAACAATGTTTGAATTTAGTTAAAGTAAGGACTTTTGTCAACATGTCTGCTGCATTGTCAGATGTACTGACTTTCTCCACAATTATGTCACCTTCTGCCAACACTTCGCGCAGCTTATGATATCTCACATCTATGTGCTTAGTACGCTCATGAAACATACTATCTTTAGTGAGGTATATTGCACTTTGGCTATCGCACATAATCCTTAACTTCTGAATGCCTTGAGTTAATTCGCCATGAATATTTCGAAGCCAAATCGCCTCCTTAATTGCATCCGAGAGGGCCATGTATTCTACTTCAGCAGTAGATAATGCTACACACTCTTGAAGCCTTGATCTCCAACTTACTGCACATCCTCCAAAAGTAAACACATATGCTGATGTTGATCGTCGAGTATCTAGACACCCTGCATAATCTGCATCTACATAGCCTATCAGGTTTGTAGTATCTCTTGAAAATTCGAGGTGGTTTGAATGTGTACCCTTGAGATATCTGAAAATCCATTTCACTACTTGCCAGTGTTCCTTCGCTGGATTTGCCATAAAACGACTCACAACACTCACGGCATGTGCTAGATCTGGACGGGTGCACACCATTGCATACATCAATGATCCCACCGCGCTTGCATATGGTATTTTTGCCATTTCTTCTACCTCCTGTTGAGAAACAGGTGATTGTTGTTTTGACAGTTTGAAGTGTGCTGTCATGGGTGTGTTTACTGCTTTTGCTTTATCCATCCCAAACCTCTCCAAAATTTTAAGAACATAGTTCTCTTGAGATAGGTACAATTTTGAATTCCTTCTATCTCTAGAAATTTCCATGCCTAAAATCTTTCTTGCTGCCCCAAGATCCTTCATATGAAATTCAGACTCCAACTGCAACTTAATTTCCTTGATCTCCTCCAAACTTTTGGCAGCTAAGAGCATGTCATCAACATAGAGTAACAAATATGCAAAAGAGGTCTGACTTCTCTTACAGTAAACACAAGCATCATAATCACTCCTCTTGAAACCAATTTGCAAAACAAAATGATCAAATTTCTTATACCATTGACGTGGTGATTGCTTAAGGCCATAAAGAGACTTTTGCAATTTGCATACTAAATGATCTTTTCCTTTAACATGGTTACCTTCTGGTTGCTCCATATAAATCTCCTCGTCTAACTCCCCATGTAGAAAAGCTGTTTTAACATCTAGTTGTTCCAGCTCCAAATCATCTCGAGCAACCAACCCGAGAAACAATCTAATTGAAGTATGCTTGACTACTGGGGAGAAGATATCATTAAAGTCAACACCTGGAATTTGACTGTACCCTTTTGCAACCAATCGAGCCTTGTAACGCATGTCTTCAACCCCCGGTATTCCTTCTTTTTTCTTGAAAATCCACTTGCATTTAATTGCTCTTTTGCCGGGGGGTAATTTCGTCAAACGCCACGTTGAATTTTGTTGAAGTGACTGCATCTCCTCCTGCATCGCCTCCACCCATTTGTCAGAATCTGGGCTGCTCAATGCTTCACAGTATGATGTGGGTTCGTCAGACTCCAATTCGGTTGCTACTGCACATGCAAAGCCAACAAAATTTGTTTCTTCAATCAGCCTCTTTGGAGCTCTAATTTCTCTTCTTGAACGAGCAGCAGCAATTGTTTGTGTTTGAACACCTTCTGGAGTCACAGAGGACTGTTTCTGGCTTCTTCCTTGCACTCCACCTGAACCAGGACGGTTTTCTGGCGCACTGGGCTGCTGCTGGTTAGTGGTGTCAGTAGAGGTTGCATGCTGCGTCACCTCACCAGGGGGTATCATGCTGAACTGAATGGTGGCACCTGGTGATGCATCAGAGAGGTGGCTCTGTTGTGTTTTCTCCAATTGATCACCATCAAAGGACAGAGAATTGCTTGCTTCTGTAATATCTTGCTTATTTTTCAAAACAGAATTTTCATCAAAAACTACATCTCTAGATACAAGTATTTTGGATGTTTGAGGGTTCCAGAGTCTATAACCTTTTACACCAGGTGAGAACCCAAGAAAGATGCACTTCACAGAACGTGGATCAAGTTTACCCTCTCTTACGTGTGCATATGCATGACATCCAAAAATCTTCAAGTCGCCATAATCTGCTGGTTTACCTGACCACAATTCTTCAGGTGTTTTCATGTCAAGAGAAGCATGTGGGGAACAGTTCACAATATGGGACGCCGTATTTACCGCTTCTGCCCAAAATCTCTTTCCCAAACCGCAATTTGAAAGCATACACCTTGCTTTCTCAAGAAGTGTACGGTTCAATCTTTCCGCAACTCCGTTTTGTTGAGGGGTATATGGAACTGTCATATGTCTAACAATTCCATTCTCTTGACAAAACCGATTAAATTCCCCCGAACAAAATTCCATCCCATTATCGGTTCTTAATTTCTTTACTACACGACCCGTTTGTTTTTCTATCATAGCCTTCCAGACTTTAAAATTACTAAAAGCATCCGATTTATTTTTCATAAAATAAACCCATACCTTCCTTGAAAAATCGTCGATGAAGGTGACAAAGTACCGGGCCCCATTAAGCGATGCTTGACGCGAAGGCCCCCAAACATCGGCGTGTACGTAGTCCAAAATGCCTTTTGTCACATGTTTAGCGGTTCGGTTGAATGATACCCTCTTTTGTTTTCCAAACAGACAATGCTCACATAAACCAACTTTGAAAATATTGCATTTGCCAAGTAGACCACGCTTACATAATTCATTCAAACCACGATCACCCATGTGGCCTAGGCGCAAATGCCATAATTTTGTGTCATCTCTGGCCTCTACAGCACAAGCACTACTCTCCATTGTTTCACCCTCCAGTATGTAGAGGTTGCCTTTCCTTATGCCTTTCATCACCACTAATTGACCTCTTGAAATTTTCAAAATACCGTCCCTTGCTGAAAAATGAAAGCCTTTATCTTCTAAAGCACTTAAGGAAATTAGATTCCTTTTCATTTCAGGGACATATCTTACATCATTTAGGGTGCGAACTGGGCCTTCTTTGGTGCGAATTTGAACTGAACCTATTCCTTTAATTGCACAAGATGCTTCATTCCCCATATAAACTACCCCATTTTCTACAGCGGTATATTCTATAAACCAACTTCTATTTGGTGTTATATGGAATGTACATGCTGAATCAAGAGTCCACTCCTGTCTCCTTTTATCCCTTAAATTTTCGACCAAAAATGCATTTGAACTCTCACCATCAATATTCCCTTCTACCATTAATGCAAGATCATCAGAAACATAATCCGCACTATCATGATTTGATGAATTTCCTTCCTCTGCCTTGGCCTTATTCTTATTTTGCAACTTAAAACAATTCTTCTTAATGTGACCTTTCTTCTTACAATAGTTGCAAATAAGATTTTTATGTTGAGATTTTGACCTATACCGAGTTTTTCCGGAATTGTCCCTCTCATTGGATCTACCCCTTGTATACAATCCTTCTCCACTATTCTCAATTTTAGATGAGTCCATCATATCCTTTGACAGGAGGCTGGTCATGACCTCATCTAAAGTTATGGTCTGCTTACCATACAAAAGGGTATCCCTAAAATGAGTATAGGATGCGGGTAGATGGTACAACAACAATATGGCTAAATCCTCATCATCCGTTTTCACACCGAGGTTTTCTAGGTCATTTACTATCTCACGAAATTCCTCTAAATAAATTTTCAAGGCTTTACCTTCCATCCTGTGAGAGAAGAGTCGGGCCTTTGCATACAGCCGCGTTGCGGGTGTCTTTGTCATGAGCAGAGACTCCAACTTCTCCCATAGGCTCTTGGTGGTTGTCTCCTTGTGAACTTGTTGTAGAATTTCGTTGGAGAGATTTAACATGATCTGTGCAAGGGCTTTGCAGTCTTTCCTCTTTTTCTCTTCATCTGTGCCTGTGATTTTGTCGACACCAAGAAGAGCTTCTCGAGATCTAGAGAAGTTAGGAGAGATTTCATCTTAACTTGCCACAGATGGAACTTGGTGGTGGAGGTCAGCGGTGCCAAGTCGATTCGAGAAGATGCGGATGCCATTGAGGAAGCCAAACTGAAACTCTAGCAGCAGTGGACTGATCGGAGAACCCTGGAACCGCCGAACGGACTTGTCGGCAGCAAACCTGGCTCTGATACCAGTTTTGTTAGGGATCTGGAGAATAAGAGAGAGAGAGAAAGAGAGAACATTCTGGCAAAGGAAACCTTAATCTTATTATTTCTCTTAATACAATACAATACATACAGCCCTTTATTTAAATAGGAGAAGTGAACCTAGAAATAGGAGTTACAGCTAGACCACGTTCTCTATTTCTAGCATTCTCTATTTCTAGCAAGAATGTGCACCTTAAAGAAATAGAAAAACTCCCCATAATCCTATTACATGTTCTACCCAAAATAGCTACCCAAAAATAGAAACAACTAAACAGATGTGTAGCTAATTCATCTCCTGGCCATGTGATTGATCATGATGGAGTCGCATCACAGAATGAGTATTAATTCCAAAAAAAAAAAAATGAGTCATGGCAATAATAACATAATTACATCCATTGGGTTTGTGACCCTTCGATTTCTAATATTTAATTAGTTTATTAGGAGCACGCCTACTCCTCTTCCCACTAATTAAGTAGGTCTGATTATTAATAGTGATTTCATCTTCTGTCTGACTCAGAAAGAACCAGTGTCTTGTAGCAAATTTGAATGTTTTGTGATATAACTAAGTTTTAATTCGAAATATGCAGTAATCATATTTTGTAAAATTGCGAATCATATATGTATGTATATAGGTAGTCAATCCGAACTGCTCAGCATCATCTCCAAATTTTATTGTTCCTTCTTATTGATCATGATCGAATTTCATTGGCCTACGGGTTTTTTACCAAAAAAATAATGATCAAAGTAACGATAAGAAAGTTTATATTTTTTTTTTATAGTCTCTCTGATCACCATTGAAAAAAGAACATATTTTTGAGTAGGAAATGTCATATGACTAATTATAATATTTTTTATTATATAGATCACCATTAAATTTCTTTGTGTTGGATATTAAAAAAAAATGGCGGTAATATTGACATATCAGCATTTGCCATGATTATTAATAGTCCGTAAATTCAGAAGTTTGAACGTAACCTTGTTATATGTGCTTGAAAATAATTGTTATGGGAAATTAATTTATTCTTGGGAAACTAAGCGCACGAATTGGCGCATTTATTATTTCTTTTATGGGCTGAGAGAGTTAACTGTGAGACGGTCTGCCTTCCCTTCTGTGCCCACTCGCTGGTGATTTATACTATATATTATTGTTGTTATTATTCCAAACGAAACGCCTTCTGAACTCAAAAGGAAAACCAAAAGATTAATTTGAGGTGTGATCAAATATCAAATGGAGCAGAGGAAGGGGTCTCGGCCTCCCATCCAAATGGGAATGGGAATCGGAATCGACCTGGGCTCTGCCTACACACGCATTGCTGTCTTCGACGGCTGCCACTATGGCTTCTCTGCTATGCCGTCCTACGTGGCTTTCACTGACTTGGGAGTGCTTGTCGGCGAAGCTGCCAGAAAGCAGGCTAAAGAGAACCCAACCAACACCATTTTTGGTCAGCCGTTTTGTTTGTTTATCATTTACCTTAATTAGTTTTTGTATGGTCACTATTTACTTTATTTGTCTCTGTGTTTTCCAGTACCTAACTTTTTGAATACATAGCCTTTCAAGTGTATGATTGTAACCATAATTCTTATATATATATGATCACTATTTATTTACTAGTCTCTCTCTGTTCTGCCAGTACCTTTGTATGCATACCATTTTAAGAGCTACTTTATCGATAGGAAAGAATGGGCTGCTTGATTAGAATTGCAACATCACTTTTTATTTTTTCTCTGTTCTCTTGTAATTGTAGTGATGTATTGGCTACTAATATGGTTTATCAATTCTCTTCTTTCAATTAACTGAAGATGGCAATAAACCCCATTGCACTATTTTGTAGCATGGTGAATTGAATTTTTATTTTCACCTTGGAGCCTTACATTGAAATTGTAAAATGATAGCATAACATATATATATGACATAGAAAATCAGGAGTTGTAACTGGAGATATTTTTAATCTTAATGCAACAGATGTTATTCGTTTAATTGGTAGGCGGTACTCTGACCCTTCGGTCCAAAATGACATGAAGCTATGGCCATTCAAAGTTAGAGCCGGTCCCGATGATAGGTTGCTCATCAATGTATGTTGGAAGAACAAGTTATGGCATTTCACCCCAGTGGAAATCTGCTCAATGATACTGATGCAAATGAAAGAGAATGCTGAGATAAACCTTGGAGCCACAATTACAGATGCTGTGATAACTGTTCCAGTTCACTTCAACTATGAACAACGGCAAGCGATCAGACAAGCCGGTATGATTGCCGGCCTTAATTTCTTGCGAATCATTAATGCTCCAGCAGCTAGTGCTTTGTTCTATGGCATGAAGAGGCTGTCTAAAAGCTCCAGGACATTTGCTAAAGTAGTGGCATGTTCTATACTCAGAAGTAAGCCTGAGGAGCATAACATGATTATAATTGATGTTGGGGCAGGAACTGTTGATGTCTCTATAGTCACCATCAAAGAGGACATGTGCAAAGTGCGAGCCACTGCAGGTAACATTCACCTCGGTGGATTGGACTTTGACAACACCATGGTTGATCATTTTGTTGACCTGATCAAAAGAACAAAACATACAGATATTAGCAACAATCCCAGGGCTTTAAGTGAGCTTAGAGCAATGTGTGAGCAGGCAAAGATTGCCTTGTCCTTTGGTACCAATAGAGTACCAATGACGATCAGCATCAACAATGTAAAATTTGAGCTTTCCATTAGTGCAGAAAAGTTCAATGAACTCAACAAGGAGTTGTTCTTAAAGTGCGTAGATATAATTGATATGTGCATTAGAGATGTCAAGATCGGTGTGGATATGGTACATGAGGTCATTCTTGCTGGTGGCTCCACAAGGATTCCCTTGTTACAATCTTATATCCATCGGTGTTTTGAAGGAAAGGAGTTGAATCTAAGCGACCACTTGGAAACAGCTACAGCATATGGAGCAGCCTTTCAAGCATTCATCTGCAGTTTGACGGAGAACAGAAGAGTTCGTGCTTTGTCTCTGCTCGATGTTACACCTTTTTCTTTTGGCATAAAAACATCACAGGACACAATGACTGTTTGTGTTCCAAAGCACACAACTATTCCCACCAAAAAGGCATGGATCTTTAGTTCGGGAATTCCTTATAACAAGACAAAATTCCTCATTGAGATTTATGAGGGTGAGAGAAGAGTGACCACCGAGAACAATTTACTTGGAAAATTTGAGATCTCTGGAACTGATTTATCTCCAAATGGGTCTGAGGTCAAGGTTTTCTTTGAAATCCATGAAAATGGTACTCTGACGGTTACGGGTGAGGAGATTTCTAGTGGAATGAGGAATTGCATCACCATAACTAATAATAACATTGAGGATTCTCAAAAGCGAGTGTGGGAAGCCTTATTTTACCAACAAACTGAGAAGGGTATTAACAAGGCCTCCACAACTAAGGGTATTAACCGCAAGTCGGACCGAATAAAGGACAAAAAGATGCAAGCCAAGCTTCTGAGCACGGGGCAGTCGAGCAGGCAGTACATAGAACCAGAAGAATATGCTATTGGGATTGATTTTGGCACTACCTACTCAAGCGTAGCAGTGTGGCGACGGAATTGTGTCAGGATCATTGAAAACGAGTATGGCAGCCGCTTAACTTGTTCAGCCGTGGCTTTCACTGATACTGGTCGGCTGATTGGTGATACGGTCCACAAGGAGCAAGTCACGACAAGCCCTGCAAACACCATTCCCAGTAAGACCTCTACCTCCCTCACAGATTTTTCTTCTTCAAGTGCATTCTTTTAGACTGATTAAAGCTTCACTTTTTTTTTGTAGATATCAAGCGTTTGATCGGTAAATGCTTTTCAGATCAGTCAGTCCAGAATGATAGAAAATTTCTACCATTTCGAATTCTTGGTGGTGATCAAAACAGGTCCATGGTCTTAGTCCAATACAAGAATGAGGAGAAGCTCTTCGCTCCAGAGGAAATCGCTGCTATGATCCTTTCAAAGATGAAAGAGATTGCTGAGGCCTATCTCAGTTCTAAGGTGACAAAAGCTGTTGTCAGTGTCCCTGCTTGCTTCAGTGATTCTCAGAGACAAGCAATCAAGGATGCAGGAGTCATTGCAGGCCTTAATGTGATGCAACTACTCAATGAACCGACCGCCGCAGCAATTGCTTACTTTTTGCAAAAAGTTAGTGCCCAAACCTCCAGTGAGAAAACCTTGTTAATTTTTGACCTTGGTGGTGGAAATCTTGATGTGTCGATTCTTACAATTAATGAGGGCACCATTAGAGTCCGGGCTGTCATTGGTGACACTACTCTGGGTGGTGAAGATTTTGACAACAACATGGTGTGTTACTTTGTTGACAAATTCATGAAGGAAAAGGAAAGGGACATTAGCAATAAACCAAGGTCTCTGAGAAGGCTAAGAGCAGCTTGTGAGAAGGCAAAAAGAGTCCTCTCAACTAATGCTCAAACTGTGGTGGAAATTGATGCCTTAGATGAAGGAATTGATTTTCGCAGTGCTATAACCAGGGAAGCTTTTGAGGAACTTAACATGAGTCTCTTCAAAAGAAGCATCGGCTGTATGGAGAGGTGCTTTGAAGATGCAGTAATGGACAGGAGCTGCATAGATGAGGTTGTTTTGGTAGGCGGATCCACAAGAATTCCCAAGATACAGCAGCTTCTGCAGGTAACGGTTCCTTATGAATTTTTTTCCACATTAATTAATCAATAAACGAAAAATTAATATGTAATTTGAATCTGTTTTATTTCTTACAATGAAAAACTGACTTTAAGCTTGTCAGTGAGGAAGAGTTTTATTTTATTTTTATTTAGAACAGTATTCAATTTTTTTTTGTTGTTACTAAGGTTGAAGAAAATTTGGATCAGTTTTTTTTCCTTACAATGTAACATATTTCATTTCGAAACCTACAAACTTTGATCTTGCATTTAATAAAGTAAGGACTCTGATCCTTACATTTCCTCAAAAAAATAAAAAAACTAATATGCAAAGTAAAAAGGATAAAATTAATATCCACAATGTATAGTGAGGCTAATGTGCAAATTGATCGTTACAATTGCAGGAGTTCTTTAATGGGAAGGAGCTCTGCAAGAGCATGAATGCTGATGAGGCAGTTGTCTACGGTGCTGCTGTTCAAGCTGCCATTCTAAGCGGCAACGAAAACTGTGAGAAGTTTAACAAATTAGAGCTCCAAGATGTCACATCTCAGTCGTATGGGTTGGAAATCAAGGATGGAGCAATAATGAACGTGCTCATTCCGAAGCATACCCCTATCCCGGCAAAAAAAGAGCTGCTCTTCACCACCTGCTCAGACAACCTGTCAAGCTGCTCGATAAAAGTACAAGAGTGTGAGTTAGCATCCTTGACAGTGTTTAACATATCTGGCATCACACCAAAACCGAGGGAAAAATCAAAAATTAGTGTATCTGTGGAGGTTGATGACAGCGGAATACTAAATCTCACGGCCAAAGACATAAGCACGAGAGAGAAGAATGAAAAACTTGCAATTAGTAAGGAGAATGGTGGCCTGACAACAGAAGAGATTCAGAAAATGGTGGAAGCAGCAGCCTGTTATAAAGCACAGGATGAGGAACACAAGGCGAGGGCTGCTGCATTGAATTCTCTCGAGAATTTTGCCTACAAGATGAAAGCCATAGCTAGAGACCCGTTTTCGAGCGTGTCTGCTTTGGGCAAGAAATCGGTGGAGGAGGCAGCAGATGATGCCATTGCATGGCTGGACACAAATCATTATGCCGGGATCGATGAAATTAATGCTTGGAAAATGCACCTTGAAATCATCCAAACGAAAGTAACTCCAATAGTGTGACTCTATTCGGACATGTCGTGCAAGATCATGATGTGTATTGCAGTATTTTATTTTTATTCTACTTATTAAGCATTTCTTATCAAAGTTTGGTATAGGTGGACTTTTTTTGTATGATTTATGTTTTTTGCCAATCCAAGGCATGCAATGATACCGAACAGAGAAGTTTATGCTTTTTTCATCTTCCTAATGAATGTCAATGGGATTTCAGAAAAAAAATAAAAATCTATCTGTAGAATCTAGACCTGTATTCATCATCATAGACTATTTAATATTAATACAGGTGGTTGCTAACATGTTTGGCCATGCAGATTCATCATACTTACTCGGAGTTTTGTTAAATTTTTACAGTAGTCTTTAGTGTAAGTATCACCCTTTATTATAGCTGAATGCTTGAGAGTTCTTTCTAAGGTAATTTTAACGACATACATCTCACAATAAAAATCTAAATTTAACATGCATAAGATGAACTATTATTGAAAAAATAAGGAAGAAGCAAGGTATTGTACCTATGCCCCCTTGTCATCCTTTCCAATTTCATCTACCATTGAAGCTATACATATATAATGCTTAATTGGTGGTTTAGAAACTATACATATGTAATTATTAATTGGTGGATTTGTGAATTTTTAGGAAGATTGGCCACCGGATTATTGATGAATTTAAAAGACATTAATTGCTTAGATGCTTCAAGCCGATTGCTTTCTCTGTCAAAGCTTTTTCAAAGGCATGAGGAGTTAATGAAATACTAAATAAAAGAAGATTAAGGGACCTGGCTTACCAATTAGTTTTTGTACTTGGTAAGAGGGACTATTAAATAAGAGCAACTTTATTCTTATGCCCAATCGAGTCGTGTGTTAACTGTTGCCATTCTTTAATTTCATTTATATATATTTTTTGTTACAATTAATTGATCCATTTATCAAAATTCTTGGATTTCCAATTTTTGGGACATCATGAATCACTTCGTGCCGACCTCTCACCCATAAACTTTCCTGCCTCATATGAGAATGGAAAACTGGAACATTTTCTGCTTCGGTGGATGAAGAATCACAAACATAAGAATTTCTGGTTTACCATGTTCCCGGAAAGAAGATACTTTTTTTTTCCATTCGAGAAACGAGGAGCCGAAAACGGCATGATTGGCACTACTTTTCCGGGGAATTAAGAAAGCTTTCAATAGAGCTTTTTAGACTCTTTCTTTCTATAGCCATCTGCTCTTTCATTTGCTGCTCTTCTGGAATGGAAATAGTGAAAGCCGTGCTTACCATTACCATAGAAGGATTAACTCATAATTTAGCACTTTTTACGCGGTAATTGAAACCAAAGGGACTGGGAGATAAGCGGACTACCGGGCAAGAAAGCAGCACACAATATAACATGCTTATATTGTGCTTGGAAAGCAGACCCAGTAAGGGACTTTTAGTGATATGGACAAGACTGAAAGACACCATCCATAATAACTTGCAAACAAAATGATAATATTTCAAATGTTGCTAATTCGCTTATCCAAATTATTTTTGTTCTGAAATTGGTTTATAGTAGGTTTTCAATATCACAAATATTTTGTGTTATAAAATGCTACAAACTCATGTTGTTGTTTATATTTAAATTTTTTCAAATCAAATGTCCAATGCAAAAACTTGAATTTTTGGAGATGTATCCACATTAAATTTATAATTTTAAATTTATGATTTTTTAGATTTTATTTTGTATTAAATTAAATGGTAAAATATTCATTGCACATTAAAAGTATTTTTATTGTTATTTCGCTATTCTTGTTTCACCTACTGTGATTACTAAAAATTATCTGGTAAATAATTTCTTTGATTTAAGGAAAATTTTCTTGCAATCACCATCTAATCTTTAAAAAACAATCACTTCTATACATATTTGCAAAAATAATAATAAATCTTGTGCTTATTTATTTTCGGATAATAGGTAAGACTAATTTATATTCATTTCTTTCTTACACCTATCCGAGGGAAATTTAATATATAATTCTTTCAAACAAAATATCACTATTTAATGTCTATAGTAAGACCCAAATTATATTTAAACTCTTATTTACGATCTCTTTCCTCACCCCTCCTTGAATATGCACTATTACTAAAGTTGAGGATGCTACATATTCAATTACAAGAGTACATAAGTAAAATAAACAAGCAAATAGTTCTATTATTAAAAATGTTTTAAAAAAGATTAAATTTTTATAGTAATAATATAGCTTTTATTTTTTGAGCATTCTATTTTTATTCTACTTATTAATAAGCATTTTCTTATCAAAGTTTCTTATTTGTGGATTTTTTTTTGTATGATTGTTGCTTTTCTCCAGTCCAGGAATGCAATGATACCGAACAGAGAAGTTGATGCTCTTATTTGATCTTCCAAATATCAATGGAATTTTAGAAAAATGTAAAATATATATATATATATATATATATATGTCTGTACGTATAATCAAGACATGTTTGGCCATGCATCATCCGAGTTTTGTCAAATTTTCATAGCGGTCTTTAGTTTACGTATAACCTTTTATTTTAACGACTTGCATATCTAAAAAAATTCTAGATTTAATTTATAGCATAAAATGAATGAAAATTGAAAAATACTTACAAAAAAAGAAAGCAGGGTATTATCTATGCCCCCTTATCTTCCCTTCCCATTTCCTCTACCATTGAATGAGTATTAATTCCTACAACTTAAAATGAGTACGTCATGGCAATAACAACATAATTACATTGGTAGGGTTTGTGACCATTCGATTGCTTATATTTTATTAGTTAGGAGCACGCTCACTCCTCTTCCCTCTAATTAATTAGGTCTGATTATAATAGTAATTTCATATTCCCTCCGACTCAGAAAGAACTAGTGAATAGTAAAAGTATTGTATTGTTCTCCACAAACTGAACTTTCTTCCTTAAGAACAAACTAGCCCAACCAAGCCTAAAAAACTATCCATCGAAGTTGGCTGACTAAAAAATAAGAATGAGGAGTGTGTGAGAATTTTATAAATTAGCAAGTTTTATCTTATAAAAATGATTTTTTAAATTTCCACGTTGGCAATGTCATTTCTAATTAAGTTTATTTAGAAAAATCATTTTACTAATTGTATATTAGAGTCTTCAGTTCTAATTAATTAATGTAGAATGTACATTGTGCAATTTCATTTCTGATTAATTTTAAAAAGGGGATGCTTTAAGTTAGTTTCTATTATTTTTATGGCAGTTGCATGCAACTTTATTTTCTGTACTTCAGTCAGATATTTCTTATTCTTAATGTGTCTTCTCAATGTAAAATAGTTATAAAAATATATGTGCTTATTTGGAATTAACTTCATGGGTGTCTTAAAGATTCAATTTAATAAAAAATAATAATATAAAATTATCTTAAAATTAAAGTTTTTCAGGGTCCATGCTTTGGGCTGCCAAGCACTAGTTTGAGTGTAGTAGCATGTTGTTAAAGTAAGGTACAAAGGGGAGCCAATGTTAAATGCCTTTGGTTCATGTTAAAATAACAAAAGTAACTCATATGATATGTTTATTTATTATCTAAATTAGTTTCATATAAAAAATACACAAAATTTTTATTTTATTTTGATCACTCTTGTACCGTACCAAAATAAAGTCAAAATAAATTATTCAAAAAAAAATCATTTTAAATTCAACATCATGGATAAATAAACAAAGTAGTAATATAATGCAAAAAATTCTGATACCAAATCCATATTAATAAAATTATGTCACAGATAATAAAGTTATGTCACAAATATATATTATAGTAGGAGTTTATTTTGAATTCGAATCATGATAAGAAGAAAAGCATGAGGTCAGCAAATGATATTTATCCATTATGGTTGGTTTATTTTAAAGCATTTTTTGTTTCTTCCCCATTTTTCCATTCTCCACTTTATAGTTCTTGATTGATAAACTTATAAATCGAGGTTAAATTGAGTTGGTTGAGGAGGCACAATTGCATATAAAATAGAGAAAATTTTGTTTTTGGTTTCTCAATTATTCGATTTTGTTCAATTGAGTCCTTGAACTATTTTAATTCAATCAGCTCATGTTAAGACAGGAAGAAATGAAAAAAGTACCAAAAAATTTGTTTTTGGTTCCGGGGTTATTCAATTTTGTTCAATTAAAGTCCCTGAACTTTTTTTAATTCAATCAGCTCATGAAAATTATTCAGGTTAGACAGGAAGAAATATTGAAGAAAGTAGCAAAATACCCTGCATGCTGCTTTGAAAATTAAGGAGAGGATTGCAGGGTCACAAGTTTTTAATGACACTAATTATCACAATATCTATCTTACATTATTATCTCATATTTTAACAATGAGTTCGAATGTTAACATTGTAAAATCATTTTTCTAAAATCATTCATTTGAAGTTTCATCTCTACTAAATAGTAATTTTATTGTAACATAAGTAAACTCATGTCGAAAATGTCTATAACAAATGTATGATATAATATTACATTTTACAATGCAATGAGAACTAATTAAAATAATCAGTTGCTGTCCCTTCCAGTTACCAAGTATCAGATATAATCAATCTATCATTTATTAATCATGAATTTCCACCTACAGAATTAATTGATCTAAAAAATATTAACAACCTAATATAGATATAATCTATCATTCATTAAAATTAGACTGTCCAACTTCACCTCGGAGAGAGAGGAGTTGATTGGTCGTTTTAGGAAAAAATTAAATGTATTTTATTATTTCATGACAGTGATAATTGACCGTCCCTCTTGTGTTACAATTAAAAAAAATGAATTACCTAGATTTTGGCATGCATGCATAACGCACTTTTTCTTTATTCCACGCTTCTCCTCTCAAAGCGTCAGCTATTAATTAATTGCTTACGCTTCAGTAGTCAGTAATTCCTTATAAATTACTAGCTGTAAACATACATCTCATCCAAGGAAATTGACCTCCATTTCCAACTACTTTCAACGTTTGACACCCTCATTTAAAAGAAATCAGGTAAATACAAAAATAGTATTTTTTAACTCGCCTTTCTTGAATAGAATTTGCTTTTCTATATCAGTATCAGAGGGGAAGAAAGAATTGAAAACTCTGTTTAATTGCATTCTGCTAGTTGTGTTTGATTGTTGCATCAATTCATTCCTCATAAATCACACAGTAATGGCGAACAAAGAGCATCCAGCAATTGGGATTGACCTCGGCACGACTTACTCGTGTGTCGGCGTGTGGCAGCATGGTCGTGTGGAGATCATTGCAAATGACCAGGGGAACCGCACCACTCCATCCTGTGTCGCCTTCACTGACACTGAGCGACATGTAGGCGATGCGGCCAAGAACCAAATTGACATGAACCCCACCAACACCATCTTCAGTGAGCTCTTCATTATTTCTTTTGTTTTTTTGTTTTCCTGCTTGCTTATAAAACTTTACAAGTTCATGCTTAATATTTATATATGGAATAATTATTATAAATTTCAGCTGTGAAGCGCTTGATCGGAAGGCGATTCTCGGATCCCATCGTTCAAAGCGACATTAAGCAATGGCCGTTTACCGTTGCAAAGGGTCCTGCTGACAAGCCACAAATTGTGGTTAAACACAAAGGCGAGGAGAAAAAATTTTACCCCGAGGAGATATCCTCCATGATCCTTATTAAAATGAAGGAGATTGCCGAGGCCTACCTAGCCTGCCCTGTTAAAAATGCTGTGGTCACAGTCCCTGCATACTTCAACGATGCACAGAGGCGTGCAACCAAAGATGCCGGTGTAATAGCCGGACTGAACGTAATGCGCATCATGGATGAGCCCACTGCTGCTGCAGTAGCATATGGCTTTGACAAAATCAGCATTAGCAGAGACAAAACTGCTGCCGAGAAGAAGGTGTTCATCTTCGACCTAGGTGGAGGCACCTTTGATGTCTCTTTGCTTGCCATCAAGAATGGTGTCTTTGATGTGAAGGCTACTGCTGGAGACACACACCTTGGCGGTGAAGATTTTGATGACCGCTTGGTGAATTATTGTCTTGATGAGTTCAAGAGGAAGCACAACAAGGACATTAGCGGGAATCCAAGGGCTCTTAGGAGGCTACGTTCTGCTTGCGAGCGAGCAAAGAGGAATCTCTCTTTCTTGACCCACACAGTTGTTGAGGTTGATAGCCTCTATGAGGGAATTGATTTCTCTTCTCGTATCAGCCAAGCCCGATTTGAAGAGCTCAACATGGATCTCTTCACGAGATGCATGCAACTCGTAGAGAAATGTCTCAAGGATGCTAGCATGGACAAGACTAGTATCGATGTCGTTGTCCTTGTTGGTGGGTCTACGAGAATCCCTAAAGTGCAACAACTTCTGAATAACTACTTCAATGGAGGAGATAAGACCCGTTAAGAGAGACCCGTTAAGAGGCGATCTTGGTGGCGATCCTGGTGGCGATCTTGGTGGCGATCCTGCGACCATGGTGAGAACTCAAATCTTCTCGACGGGAGAAGGATGGTACACGGTGCTGCCTCGCCGTCCGAGACAACCACCTCACCAGGGACGGAAGGGTAATCGCTCCTCCACCACACGGAAAGGTAATCGTTCTTTCTTCACACGGCGCCATCCCATCTCCAACGATAAGACTCAAAAGCAACCCCAGATCTCTTTTCCAAAAGCAAGCTGTGGTACGCACTGCATTAACTCCGGGCCAGGTAAGTTCATCCCTTCCCAAGATTTACACAATCATAACCTCTTGTACCGAAATCAACCATCACAGAGATCCATCAATACCTCTGGCTTCATAGGCCATGCTGTAGCCAACGCTAGGCCACGCCTGGTCACCTCGAACATTAATGCTCTCAGAGTTTCCAAACCTGCACATCCTATATCAAAAAACAGTCATACCACCCATCTCCCACTCACCACCCTCCAACCCATTAACTACTACCCTCAACAGAAATTAATGAGTACCAACAATTCAACTCCTCTCAACCACCCCGAACAGCATTCAATGGCAGGCACACAACCACCACACCCCAGCGCCTTAACTCCGAAATCAGGCCACCAAGTGACATACGCACAAGTAACAGGCCATACCCCCCAACCCACATTTCACCCCAGACCACATCGTTACATAACTCCCCCCTGGAAAAACTTTCTAGACATCAACCCCTCCATCCAAGTTAACATTCCAACTCCAGCATCAAATTCCCCCGATGGTACCCCCGGCCCACTCCCTCTGCCCCCGAACCCAGGCCATTACCTCTGGCGGGGAAGATGTTATAACTGCCTCAAAAAGGGTCACGACCAGACAACGTGTAAGAGTGACGAGAGAGTTTGCGCCAAATGTTGGAAAAAAGGACATGAAGCCAAATCATGTGTGGCAGCGAGCAGTGCAAAACAGAGCGCATATGACCCGCTCTCGCCAAGAGGCCACTTAGGTGACTCGGGCATGCCACAAAACCGCCCAAAGACAGCAACGGTATTCATACCAGAGACGACCGAAATGCGACAGGACCTTCTCGAGCTTAACAGAGCCCTAGTTATTGACGCGCGCCTACGACCCACTCACTCGGCCAGCATCATACAATCTGTCTTGACGACCATCTCCAAGTCAGAGGTCCCACCTCCTATAACCCACATGTCGGGTCCACAGTATTTCTTACTCCTTCCTTTTGGACAAGACCGAAACCAATTTCTTGCCAACTTTGCCCAACCGCTCAAGGAATTAGGTTACGTAACTTACCCGTGGACCCCGGCAATTCACTGCTATCCACTCAACCTCAAATTCAAGGTCTGGCTCGAACTAAAAGGGGTGTCCCCACGTGCTTGGTGCATAGACCACCTTGTGGCCGCAACAAGTTCCTTCGGGGTGGTGCTTGAGCACTCACCTATGAACAAAACCACTTCCTTGGAAAGGATGATGGCCTTAGTTGCCGTCCCCAAACTCGAAAACGTTCCTCACTCGGTCACATTCTGGATCCGGGGATTGGCTCAGGATGTTGAAATCCTTGTACACGGCTGGATCGACGAACCTATTCACATGGAACAGCCGGTTGACCCCACGCCCACCACTCACGCTTTTCTAGACATTCAGAGAGAGAATGCACGGGCCTTTGCACCGGGACCGAAGGACGAGGCACCCGGAAACTCGATAGAGAAGGCTGTGCTGGTGGATGTCGGAAAACTCATAAACGTCTGGGCAAATTTAGCACCGGGGCCGGCCAGGGAGGAGCTAGAGCAAGTCCTTCGGGCGTCTTCACACTTTCCGGTACCTCACTCAGCCCCCGCGGCACCCCCTCCGCAAACGACCGGACCGCAGGAACGACCCATTGCAACATCTGTACAACTGGAAATGTCCAGTCCCCTTGATACTGGAGTCCCTTCGAGCCAAGCATTAATGGGGAGAATGGACAGGCCCACTGTACAAAGTACATCAACGGTCCAGGTGGGCCAGGGACAGCCTCACGAAATGACAGGGGATGGGGGGAATGTTTTTCAAAAAACAAATTCGAATTGTCCCCTTGTCTCCAAGTCAGGTCTGCAATCGACTGGGCCTAGGAGCTCAGGTCAGATAGTTATTAGCGGCACCCCACTCCAACTACCTCTTCTAATAACCAGCAGGGGCCCATTCAAAGATCAATCCAATACTTCTCCAGCCCCAACAAAATCCAATCAAGGCCCACTACCTCAAAGCCCAAATCAGGCCTGCTCCCTCACAACAAGGCCCGCTTCATCAATTACACTCAACTACCAACAGCCCAATCAGACCGAACCTAAAATCCCCCATATCCCCCAACAGCCACACCAGAACACTGCCCCCCTCGGCGCACCACAAAATCCAATTCTAATCTCAACTCCAGACTCTACCCTGTTAGAACCAACATACTGCGACGAAGTCTTACCAGCTGCCGACGAAAACCTAACCGCGCCCGACAAGATTAAAAACGAACCTTTTGACGAATATGGATCCAACACGGGGTTCTTTCTTGACCCAACTCAGTTTCAAAATGACCCATCACCCATGCACTCCGACGACCAGCGGTATGAGGCGGATAACGACGCTCGACAAACCGATGATGAAACCATGGAAAGTGATGAGGAGCATGACATCCAAACCTCTGACCATGCGGGTCCCGACCTCGACCCCTCTAAACTGTACTGCCCGGATCAGTGCCTTGAGGACGGCTCAGATATGGAAGGCTCAGACATGGATATGATAAACATTCCTCAATCACCGGCGGTAAGCCCGACCATCCGGGCAGCGGAAGAGGAAATCAGGCTTACGGAGGAAGAGGAGGCCTACATCAGCTCCCTTAATGACCCCCTTCTACACATTTACTACCCAGATCAGACACAGCTGGTCATGCAGTCGGTACAGCCGACGCTACAAGCGGTACAGCTAGTAATACCTGAGGTACCACACCCAACTTTAAGCGAGTCCGCACTACGGCAGGGGGATGAATCACGGACCGGGGATTCGGGACTGACTCAGCACCCCAAGAATGATGTAACAACCGAGATAGCGACGGTATCAGCACCCTCAGATCAGGCACATGAGGCTATCGGCATCGGCACAGCAGCGCATGGTTCGGGACAGGGACCGGATACTGCACAGCTAACAGTAACAGCGCAGCCGGCTCAGCTGGGCCAGCCCACAGAGGCGACGCAACATGCAGAGTTGGGGGCGGGATTGGAAACTGCGGCGGCTCAGTTGGGGCAGCCGAGTTCGGAAACTGCAGCGGAGCAACAGGCCCCCCTACGCAGGAGCGCCCGCATTAACCAGCGTGGTCCCACCAGGCGATATTCCGAATCAAGGAAAAAGCAAAGAAAGGAAGCGAAATTACAAGGTCAGGAACTGGATCCGGCCCGCCAGGCGCAACTTCTTACCTTGCTAGCTGATGAGTCCCTTGCGGTGCAGGGGCTAGATCAATCTATGGCGGAGGCTGCGGACCTCTACTGTGGCATACAGCGTAATCTTATCCCAAACCAAGTGGACTCGGCCGGCACGGGTGTGCTACTGGATGGTGAGCCAGAGGAGGTCACCAATGAGCCGGAAGAAGACATGGAAGAAAGTCAACCTATGGATGGGGAGGACCAGGTGCTGGAGGCAATGAGGGAAGGAGACTATGAGGACTACGGGGATTCTAAGGAATTTGAGGAATCTGTTTTAGGGGCCTTCGACTTTGACAGTGACATCGACCTCACTGACGAAGAAGAGGCCGAAGAGGATATCTAGTTTAAGTGCTTTCAATAGGGTAGTCTATGCCTTGATAATTGTTTAATTTTGTGATGTCCACCTATCGGACTATTTTAACAATTATAAGTGCCTTTTGTGTTAAACCCTATCTGATGAATGAATTTAAATTGCCTTTTTCTGTGCTTTGTTGGAATGTGCGGGGTCTGGGTGAATCAAATAAATGTGCGGTTATCAAAGATTTGGTAGCCGAGAGCAACCCGGATTTATTATGTTTTCAAGAGACCAAGTGGAGTGAGTGCTCTATTTTTAATTTGAGACAAGTGTGTACATCTAAATTTGTCAATTTCTCCAACTTAGATGCGGAGGGAACAAGGGGAGGAATAGTGCTCGCGTGGAGTCGCTCATTCTCCCTCCTTCGTTCCTTCACTAAAACTTACACAACAACATCAATATTAACAAAAATAGGGTTCACTTTCATGTGCACGGGGGTATATGGGCCACAAGATGATCCGAGCAAAAGATTATTTTTAAATGAATTGCGATCAGTCATGGCTACTAATAATCTACCGTGGCTTATCCTAGGTGACTTCAATTTATTAAGGTCATCAGAGGATACAACTGCGGACATTCGAAATCTGGGCACCCTGCAAGATTTCAACCGATACATAAGCGAAGCAGGTCTCGTTGACGTACCTCTGCGGGGTCGTCAATTCACATGGTCCAACAAGAGACCGAACCTCACATTTTCCAAGCTAGACAAATGCCTACTATCTTGTCACTGGGATGATCTGGGGGTATCTTACAATCTGACGGACTTGCCAGCTACGGCTTCTGACCATGCACCGCTGGTCCTGAGGCTGCGCCCCCACGAAAACTCGGCAAAACGGCAATTCAAATTTGAGACATTCTGGCTTAAATACACTGAGTTAGAGGGAGTGGTGTCGAGGGCATGGAACATTGAAGCACCCGCAAATCCAGTAGTCAGGATCCGGAGGAAAATTAAAAATGTCCAGAGGGAACTGCGAACATGGGCCCAGGATAAATTCTCCAAGAGAGAAACATATCTCACAAGGTCAAAATGGGTGTTACAAAGACTGGATAGAGCGGAGGAGATTCGTCAGCTGAATTCGACCGAATTCGGGCTGCGAATCAGGCTGAGAGAACATATTTTTGCCCTGGCAAAGGAAAAAGAGCACAAATGGAAACAGAGGTCGGGTTGCACTTGGCTTAAGCTGGGAGATAAAAATACAAAATATTTCCATGCTATCGCCAACGGACGCAAGAATATCAACTCAATACAAACAATGATCACGGATGAGGATGAGCAGGTGCCGTCGCAACAACTGCCGGGTTATCTGAGTCAACACTTCAAAAACACACTGGGCAAGTCAATGGTGCATCCGCGGCCTTTCACCCTGATAGGTCGAGTTGGCCAGTGTTTTGCGGAGGTCCTCAAAGATCTGGACTCACCGGTAACGGAAAACGAAGTCCTACTGGCTGTCCGAGGGATGCCGACAGGAAAAGCGAGCGGTCCGGATGGCCTCCCCAGCGAATTCTATCAGGAATTTTGGCCGATCGTCAAAGCTGATGTCACAGACCTAGTGACACAGTCCCTTCAGAACAAGGTGCATATTGGGGCAATCAACAAGGCGGCAATCACACTAATCCCCAAGAAGGAAAATCCGGAAAGGGTGTCGGACTACAGGCCGATTAGTGTTATTAACACGATTGCAAAACTACTTACTAAAATATTGGCGAATCGACTGCAGCCGCATCTCCCGAAGATTATCACACATAACCAGACGGCATTCGTTAGTGGTAGATCCCTAATGGAATCCTTTTTGTCAGCTAGAGAGCTGATCAATTTCTGTGACAAAAGAAAGTTACCGGCAATACTATACAAGGTCGACTTCGAGAAGGCTTTCGACACGGTTGACTGGTGCTTCCTAATGAATCTCCTCATAGAAAAAGGGTTCCCCCCAGGGTGGACTTCGGCCGTTCTGAGCATATTGCAGTCCTCCTCCTCCACGGTAAGGGTCAACGGTACGCAATCAAGTTTCTTCAGGCATAAAAGAGGCTTGCGGCAGGGGGATCCGCTTTCTCCGATGCTGTTTATCCTCGCCGCAGATTGCCTCAACTCCTTTCTTCAAAATATGCGAGAGATCATGCCAACGCCGGCGGCAATGCACCCGCAAATTATCCAATATGCTGACGATACCCTCATAATCTGTGAGGCCAACCCGATGACTATGAAATTGGTAACCCATGCGCTGGGAGTGTACTCTGAGATATCTGGACTAAGGATAAATAGAAACAAGAGCAATTTTGTCCCGATTGCAATCCCGGGTAACCTGGTTCATACTGTGAGCTCAATCCTGGCCTCACCGCAGACAAAGCTTCCAATTCGATACCTTGGTCTTCCATTGTCTATTAAAAAACCAAGGAAAATAGACTTCCAGCCAATGCTACTCGCAGTACAGAAAAGGATTCAGGGTTGGACTTCTAACTTCCTGTCTTATGGAGGAAGAATAACCCTAGTCAAAGCAGTGCTCTCGGCAATGCCTTTGCACTACATGCAGGCATTCAAAATACCGGTGGGAGTTATCAAACACATAGACAAGATGAGACGGAACTTTCTGTGGAAGGGGAATGGTTCCTGTAAGGGAATAAACTGCTTGGTCAATTGGGAAAGAGTTTGCGCGCTAAAAATCAATGGGGGCCTTGGCATTATGAATTTAACTTGCCAAAATGATGCCCTCTTAGCGAAATGGCTCTGGTTAATTGAGGGTGGGCTGGAAGGGATATGGAAGAAAACAATGCTGTCCTTATATGGTGTCAGCACAGCTTCGCAAGTGAGTCTGCCGGGCCAGGATGCTTCCTTTTTTGTGAGAGACCTGGAGAAACTCATACCCTTCTGCTCCATATCCATCGAGTTTGCAGATGGGAGGCAAAAATGGAAATGGACCCCGTCAGGAATCTTTACATGCAACTCGGCATACAAACTGATGCACAACAGTGGTGTATTGGCATTGAACCAACAAAGATTATGGAAGATTAGGGCCCCAATGAAAGTGCGGATCTTTGTCTGGTTAATGTTGGAAAACAGAATACTGACACAGCAAGTACTCGTCTCAAGAGGATGTGCAGTTCATCCGGGCTGTCACCTGTGTCCTTCTCTACACATCGAAACATTAGACCACCTGCTGTGGGGGTGCAATTATGCCTCGAGCTTCTGGGATGGACTGCGAGCACAACACAACATACCGCCTTTGCAAGCGAATAATATCCGAGCAATATGGACAAAGACGGGGCGTGCTATGTTACGGAATCACAGGGCCCGCTGGGATGTTATCTGGGCAGCGGGAGCATGGGCGCTCTGGAAGGAGAGAAACCGGAGATACTTTTCTAGCAAGCGAAGGCCAGTGTGTCATCTCATCAATGACACGACACTGGAAATCGAGCGTTGGCTAGCCAACGGCTAGAGTCCCTTGGAATGGTTTTTTAATTTTTCCTTTTGAGTATTAAGTAACAAAACTAGAGGCACTGAAACTCTACATGTAAATATCAGTGGTAGATCGGTGCAGTATGCAAACTCTATGTAACTATCTTAAATTTTATTATCAATATACCTGTTAACGGATTCCGTTAACCATCAAAAAAAAAAAACTACTTCGATGGAAATGGTAAGAAAATCAGCAAAGGCATCAATCCGGATGAGGCCGTCGCATATGGCGCCACCGTCCAAGCCGCCAAGTTGAGCGGTCAGGGAAGCAGAGAGGTGGAAGACATGGTGCTATTAGACGTGACTCCGCTCTCGCTTGGCATAGAAATCGTTGGGGGGGTCATGTCAGTCGTTGTTCCAAGGAACACCCCAATACCAACAAAGAAGGAGGCCGTGTTTACAACTGACCGTGACAATGTGACTGACATCAAATTTGCAGTCTTTGAAGGGGAGAGAGCCCAGACAAAGGATAATTATCCCCTCGGAATATTTAACCTCCTGGCAATCGCAGCTGCTCCAAGAGGCGTGCCCAAGTTTGATGTGTGCTGCGACATAGATGCCAATGGCATACTGAATGTGTCGGCGCAGGACAGAAGTAGTGGACAGAAGAAGAAGATCACGGTGACCAACGAAGAGGCAAAGCTGAGCAACGAGGTGATTGAGAAGATAATTCGGGATGCCAAAAGGTACAGGGCCCAGGATGAGGAGTGCCGTAGAAAGTACGAAGCTAAAAATTCACTGGAGCGATATGCTTACCGAATGAAGAATGCCATGAAAAATAAAAGCATCACCGATACTTTACCATTTGCGACGAAAATGGGGATTGAAGATGCAATACAAGAGACGTTAAGTTGGGTCGAGGATAACCAATTTCCAGATGTGACCGAGTCTGAATCAAGGATGGAGGAACTAGAGAGTATTTGTGCTCCAATTGATCATATGTAAATTTATTAGAAAAGATGAGCTTTGTTGTCAATTTGCAATTAATTTTCTCTAGAGAAAAAAGAGAAAATATTTTATTAGAAAGATGGGCACATACATTATTTATTATGCTGTGCAAAATATTTTGCAACTTTTTTTTTTTTTTGCTTTTGCTTTTGTGTTATGGCATGGATGGAACTAAATTTTATATCATCGTTTTGCTTCAATCTTCCTTGTCACATCTTAATCACAAGGACTAATTACAAATTTACCAATTGTTTTATTGTCAGTTTCTGTTATTCAAGTTGTCTATTAAAATATTCGAAAAAATAGTAAAATGTTTCTAAAAATTGTAAAATTTGGTCTCCAAGCACAATTTAGTATGGAGATCAACTTGAACTGTTCGGGTCGACGTTTTGAACTTTGAAATTGAAGATATAGACGTGAAGTAAAATACTCACTTTACTTCGCGAATTACAGTAACTCATATATATATATATATATATATATATATATATAACATTAATTGGTTGGATGCTTCCAGCCGATTGCTTCCATCTGTCGAAGGTTTTTCAAAGGCATGAGGAGTTAACAAAAAATTAAATAAAAGAAGATTAAGGGACCTGGCTTACCAATTAGTTTTTGTACTTGGTAAGAGGGACTATTAAATAAGAGCAACTTTATTCTTATGCCCAATCGAGTCGTGTGTTAACTTTTGCCATTCTTTTATTCCATTTATCTATATTTTTAACAATTAATTGATTCATTTATCGAAATTCTTTGATTTCCAAGGCATGCATCTTTTAGTGATATGGAGAAGACTGAAAGCACCATCCATAATAACTTGCAAACAAAATGATAAGATTACGAATGTTGCTTCCTTTATCGAATTTTTTTCTTTTTTCTGAAATTGGTTAGAGTAGGTTTCCAATACAACAAATATTTTGTGTTGAAAAATGCTACAAACTCATGTCGTTATTTATATTTAAAATTTTTAAATTCAAATGTCAAATGCGAACTTAATTTTCTGGTGATGTATGCATGTAAAATTTATAATATTAAATTTATGACTTTTAGATTTCATTTTGTACTAAATAAAGTGGTACAAAATTCAATACACTTTAATAGTATTTTTATTGTTATTTCACTATATATTATTCTTCTTGCCCCTAGTGTGATTACTGAAAATGTAAAAAGAAAAAGAAAAAAAAGACGTCTGTAGAATATGGACCTGTTTGGCCATGCATCATCGGAGTTTTGTTATATTTTCACAGTAGCCTTTAGTTTACGTATAATCTTTTATTTTAACGACATGCATCTCACAAAATAGAAATCTAGATTTATATTGTAGCATAAAATGAATTAAAATTAAAAAATCTTAATAAAAAAAAAAGCAGGGTATTACCTACGCCCCCTTGGCTTCCCTTCCCATTTCATCTAGCATTGAATGAGTATTCCTAAAAAAATGAGTCATGGCAATAACAACACATAATTACATTCCTTGGGTTTGTTACCATTTGATTTTTAATATTTAATTAGTTTAGGAGCGCCCACTCATCTTCCCTCTAATAAATTAGTTCTGATTATAAATAGTGATTTCATCTTCTCTCTGACTCAGAAAGACCCTAGAGTATCCTATTGTTCTCCACAAACTAAAGTCTTTTCTTTAAAAACAAATTTACCCAACCAACGCTAAAAAATCACCCAACCGTAATTCAGTGACTTTCTCATCAGAGATCAACCTAAGTTTAGTTTTTCTGATGGCTTCCCGTGGGAATAGTAAAGCTGCTCCTGCCATCGGGATCGATCTCGGCACCACCTATTCGTGCGTGGCCGTGTGGCAGAACAACCGCGTGGAGATCATTGCCAACAACCAGGGCAACCGCACCACTCCGTCATGCGTTGCTTTCACTGAGAACGAGAGGCTTGTGGGGGATGCTGCCAAGAACCAGACTGACATGAACCCCACCAACACTGTTTATGGTATTTTTCTCCATTGAAAATATACGTATTTTGTTATTTTAAGTACCTACCTTCTTTGGTCATTTTATTTGATGTTTTTGGTTCTGATTGAGTGGTAACAAATCAGGGCCAACTACAGAAAAATATATCTATTGAAAATGTCTCCATGATAGATGCCCCCAAACAATTTTCTTTAGAAGTAAATTATTTTTTTAGAATAATTTTGATTTTCTTTCTCTTATTTTTATATTGAGTGAATAGAAAAATTCTAACTGTTCAAATATTTAAATTAATTAGCTGTCAAGCGTTTGATCGGCAGGCGCTTCTCTGATACTTGCGTCCAAAATGACATTAAGCAATGGCCCTTCAAGGTGGTTGCCGGGCCCAACGACAGGCCTAAAATTGTCGTCAACTACCGAGGGGAGGAGAAGCTATTTTATGCTGAGGAAATATCATCAATGATCCTTGTGAAGATGAAGGAGGTTGCAGAGGCCTACCTTGATTGCACCATCAATAAGGCAGTCATCACAGTTCCTGCATACTTTAACGATTCCCAACGCCGATTCACCAAAGATGCTGGTGCCATTGCCGGTCTCAACGTCATGCGCATCATGGATGAGCCCACGGCAGCTGCAGTTGCTTATGGCTTTGATAAGATAGCGGAGAACACTAATGGGAAAAATGTGCTTATTTTCGATCTCGGTGGTGGCACTTTTGATGTCGCCCTGCTGTCCATCAGATATGGTAAATTTGAGGTGAAGGCCACTGCTGGAGACACTCACCTGGGCGGTGAAGACTTTGATGACCGTCTAGTTGACCATTGTGTCAGAGAGTTCAAGAGAAAGTATAATAAAGACATCACTGGAAATGTGAGGGCTCTGCGGAGGCTGAGGACAGCATGCGAGCGAGCAAAAAGAACCCTTTCCTTTTCAGCACAGACCATGATTGAGGTTGATTATCTCTATGACGGCATTGATTTCAGTACTCGCATTAGCCAAGCTCGATTTGAAGAGCTTAATATAGATCTTTTCTCAAGGTGTACAGACCTTATCGACAAGTGTTTGAGTGATGCCAAGATAGAGAAGAGAATGGTAGATGTGGTGGTACTCGTCGGAGGATCTACCAGGATCCCAAAGGTACAACAACTGCTGCAAGATTTCTTCGGAGGAAAGGAACTCTGTAAGGCAATCAATCCAGACGAAGCTGTAGCTTACGGTGCTGCTGTTCAGGCAGCAAAGCTAGATGGCCAAGGGAGTAAGGAGGTGCAAGATTTAGTTCTTGTTGATGTCACTCCTCTGTCTTTAGGCGTAGAGACTCAAGGAGGCAAAATGACAGTGGTAGTCCCAAGAAACACCCCGATACCGACGAAAAAGCAGTACGTTCTTACCACAGTTTTTGATAATCAAACTAGTGCGGAACTACCTATATATGAAGGCGAGAGGGCTGAAACGAAGCACAACAATCTGCTCGGTGAGTTTACGCTTTTCGGCATTGACAAGGCACCGAAATATGTCCCTAACCTTGATGTATGCTTTGAGATCGATGCCAATGGGATACTAAATGTGTCTGCACAAGATAGATCGAGCGGTCATAAGAATAAGATCATGATTAACAATGACGGAGGAAGATTGAGCAATGAAGAAATTGAGAAGATGATGCAGGATGCTGAAAAGTACAAGGCCGATGATGATGAGTACAGAAAAAGGTATGATGCATGGAACTCGCTTGACAGATACTCCTATCAAATGAGAAACATTCTAAGGGATAATAAAATTGTTGCGATGCTACCATTTTCAACAAAGATAAAAATTGAGGATGCAATTGGTAAGAGCATTAGCTGGGTCGAACAGAATCCTCTGCCCCAAGTGTGGGAGTCTGAATCTAAGATGAATGAGCTAAAGAGCATTTGCAAACCGATTGATAAGTAGGTTTATATTTATCAAAAGATAGCTTCTGTTTATGTGATCTTAAGTGGAATTATATTTTTTTTGTGTTGTCAGAAAATCTGTTAAATGATTGGAGCCGTTTTTTGTTTATGTATGCGTTATTAATTAAAAATTTATAATATGTTGTTCTTAATTTTTACCCTTAATTCCGATTCTGAATGCTTGGTATGAAATTTGCCATTAATTCATAGCCTTCAATATCATTTGTATATATCCACCAATTAACTAGTTTTTTTTTTTTTTTTTGGAGGTTAGTGGCTTCCACCAAACTAGTTTTTTACAATTAATTGATTCATTTATCGAAATTCTTTGGTTGTCCAATGTCTTTTAGTGATATGGAGAAGACTGAAAGACACCATCCATAATAAATTGCAAACAAAATGATAAGATTTCAAATGTTGCTTCGCTTATCCAACTTTTTTTCTTTCTGAAATTTGTTTAGAGTAGATTTTAATATCACAAAAAGATTGTATTATAAAATGCAACAAACTCATGTTGTTATTTATATTATAAATTTTTAAATTCAAATGCTGAATGCAAACTCGATATATTTTAAATTTATAATTTTAAATTTTTTATTATTAGATTTCTTTTTCTACTAAATTAATTGGTAAATTTTTTAATGCAGTTTAATAATATTTTTATTGTTATTTTACTATTCTTCTATCACCTACCTGTGATTACTAAAAAATTTCTGGCAAGTAGTTTCTTTGATTTAATGAAATTGTTGTGGCAATCACCATCTAACCTTAAAAAAACATCCACTTATATACATATTTGCAAAAATGATAATAAATACTTGTGTTCTTATTTATTTTCTGAAAATCAGTGAGACTAATATAAATTCATTTCTTATACACCTGTCCGAGGGAAATCTAAAATATTTTTCCACTTTTTAAAAACACCAAACTGAATATCACTATTCAATTCTTTGTGAGACTCAAATTTGAACTCTAATTTTTACTGATCTCTTTCCTTTTCCCTACTTGAATATGCACTTTGACTACAGTTGAGGATGCTACACAGAGTACATATGTAAAATAAACAAGCAAAGAGTTCTACTATAAACATTGTTAACAAAAAGGATAATTGTATAGTAATAATACAGCTTTTCTTTTTTGAAAAAAAAGGTACCGGTATTAGGACTAGAGGACCTAGCTACACCGTAGTTGTGAAATAAAGTACCATATATATATATATATAGCTAGATGGTATTAATTTCCACATAAAAAAGTTATATAAATTATAGTGCTTATTTGAAAATAATTCCATGGGTGCCGTATTCAAGTTCATGGATAATTATCTTCAAAATTACGCATAACAATGAATTAATTTCATGGGTGGAAATTGCAGTAGGTGGCAGGGCAAAGGGAGCATAGCACCAAAGAAACGTGAATCGGCGTATGCGCAAATAGCTGTAGGTGGCTGCTCATCGACATAATTGAGGTGCATATCTTCTAAATTGATCTTCTATATTGATGTTTTAGCATGAAGTCTCCGAACTACAGTTTACAATCACGGCGACCGATGACGCCAGAAATGAGCCAATTTTTTCCCTTAAGTTACAATCACGGTTCTGATAACATTGCTCTTTGATATTGTGAAGTAAAAGACATATTTTTAATGAATAATATTTGATATGATCAATTTCGGATAAATTAAATCTGATAGATATCGACAAATTCTTCGTGAACAACTATTTAATTTATCCGTTTGTTTATGGAAGTGCTGAAATTAATGATACATTCGTAATTCAAATATGATTCGAATTTATTTATTTTACTATTGCATAAGTTTGTCCAAGCAGACTTGATTAAAATAAAAAAGAAGTATGCTGGAATGAATGATGGAAAAAAAAATCATGTTTCATTATTCTGTTCCTTCACTCATTTTAATTCCTCTGATTAATGTATTTTGGTATCGCTTAAAAAACCTTCAAAAAGTATCCCATCAAAAGAGGGAAAAAATAGCAAACAGATCGAGGAGATCAATTTGGGTCCGATGCCCATCGGACTCAAAGTGAGTTCGATGGGTTCGATGACCGTCCGATCTGCTTAAGATTCGTGCCCGCAACTTTTGCATCTACTTTAAAATTCATGCGCACGAATCTTAAAGCAGATTGGACGGTCATCGAACCCATCGGACCCATATTTGAGTCTGATGGGCATCGGACCCAAGCTGTTCTCCAAACAGAGAGGCGAGTACTGAAGTACAATTGATTGTGTGATAATCCTGATTTATTTTACAAATGATTAATTAATTATAACATAATTAAGAGTTAATTTAAAACAAATTTAATACATAATTAAATTCTTGCAACTGATTAAAAACTTTAGCTTAAATGTAACAAAATAAAACTAACAATATAAAACCCCAATAAACCTGAATAATTAAATGCAAACAAATTTAAAACAAACATGAGATGCTTCAATAATTGACCACACCCAACTTGTTTAAGCCGAAATTTTTATTTTTAACATTTTAATAAAATTCATTAATAAATTAACCATCGTTTTCGGTCAATTCCAAATTTAACACGGCCGCAGAATGCCGGAGCGGCCCCTGGGGCCGCATAATGCCGGAGCGGTCCCTTTATTTTTTATTTTAGAAATACGAAATTGTATATATGTTAAGTATTATTTAGTTTCGAATGTAGGTTAAATTGATTTTTGGTCGTATCGTATTTTTGGTCGTTCGTTTGAAATATTTTAGATATTTTAGATATGTGGTTTCTTTGAAATTCTTTTGTGTACTCTGAGATAATAAAATCAACAAAATAAATAAATAACAACAAAATCAAACAAACAAGAAACTAATCAACGAAATAAATAAGTATCTGACAAAACATCTACCAATACTACAAATAAGAATCTACCAATCTAACAAAACATCTAACAATCTATGGCTCTGGACTAAACACCGTCCTCGCCTTCTTCTTCCTAAACCCCCGACCCCGCCTGCAGAGTGGCGTCTCGTCAGTATCGACGGAGGATGTAGAGTCGTCAGCCTGGACATCCGTAGACTGAACCGGCTCGTGGTGAACCTCCTCAATCTCGGATGTCTGCTGGACCCCAGGACCAAAAACTGTGGTCTGTCCAGACTCAGCCTGCGTGAATAAAAACGCCTGTCTGGCAATAGGGTCATCGAGGAGGGAAGGGTGAGGTACCTGCTGTGAGGACTGGCTAGGGAACGGCGGGATGGGCTCTGTCTGAACATACCCTGGCTCATAAGCAGGAGGTACTGTCTGAGTGGGACTGTAACCTGGGGAATACAGTCCATCTCCCTCTGTGCCATAATCGCACCCAATATTGAAGTCCAGGTCCTCCCCGTCTCCACCCTGTAGTAACTTACAAATTAGATAATGTATTGAATAAGAAAAAAACCACAGTTACGTATTTTAATTTAAATTATACCTCGGCAGGCTGAGTCTGGACATGTGCTGCTCGGCGCATCAACTCGGCACCTCGGTCGAACACCTGACCGACCGTCGTAGCATCATGGACGGGAGCAAACACGTCCTCATCACCAGTGTAGGGGACATAGACATCGGGCTCGTCAGATATGTCGTCGACCGCATCAACACCGCCCAAGCCAGCGCACCTCAGTAGTGAGTCGAGGCGCGCCCTGTACCCACACTGGCACACTGCGGGTACGTTGTGCTTGAGGATGACCTTCCCGAGCCTCTTCCATCCCCTGGTGACGGCCATCGTAGCCCCTATGACGCAACTCTTGACAAGATATAATGCCTGAAAATTGAAAAAATTATGAAGTAGTTGTACAATTGTAAATATTAATAGTTTTGAATTTGAAACTTCAAATTAAAAATACCGTGGCTGCGAAAGGTGCGCCGGCGGGGATAATACCGTGGATCCGTCCCATACGATCCCTCGGCTTCGGTACCCGCTCATGCGGGTTGTCGCCGATGCATCCCTCGAGAAATATGGTGTACGCGCCATGATCCTGGTACCAATCTCTGTAAGGTCTGTACGAATTACAACAAATGTTAGATATTCCAATCAAAAAACCATAGTTGAAGTAATGAATTAATAAAATTTCTTACACTGGCGCGACATCCATCTGACGGTCGGGCTCGGCCAATGGGGGATCTGCCTGTCCTGCCTCGAACACGTAATCGGCACGAGCAATCCCCCAGTCCTTGCCTGCAGTGGTCTCCCTGGCATGGTGCAGAGCTCGCCAGACATCCTCGCTGATCGGTGCCGGGGGCGGAGCAAGCTGGCGCATCCCGAACTGTCTCATGACCCGTCCGGGGTAATGGTGCTCGATGATCTATATATATTAATACGTTAGACTGTTTTTATTAAATTAAGTTGATTGTGTAAATAACTAGCATAAATAAATTACGGTACCTGAAAACATATGAGCGGCACCTCTGCACGCCAGAAACGCTCCTGCTGACGACATCGCTCCGGCAATATCTCAAGATATGAGCGATGTGCGCCATCCACCTCGACCTGGAAGTATAGATTTAATATCATATATCAATTCGAACTGGAAAAAATTTAAATAAAAATAAAAGTAAACTTACATAATCTCTGTAGGGCTCCCAAGTGACAAACTCGGCATCATCTCTGAGGTGCTCGATCTCCTGTCTCCAAAATGTGATGCCGAGAGACGCGCCATGCCCTGCACCTACCCAAATCTTGGGATAGCAGTACTTGGCGGCAAATGCAGGGCAGTTGTCCGGCTCGGGCTTGCCCCACTGCGGCACATCTGTCTTGCTAGCCAGGACTGGACGGCCAACAATCAGATGTGCATAGGACCAGTGCTGTAGTAACATGCACGGTCCTATGAATGTCTTGTTCTTCTTCAGGCAGGCTGTGTTAAGACCCCTTTACAAGAAAACAAAGTCAGCTTTACTACACTACGATGTATACTATTTGAAAATATTTATAAGGTGTTTCTTACCTATATAGGCATGCCAGCGTGGCACCTCCCCAGTTGAACCTGCCCGCAGTGGACAGGTCGCGCAGAAGCTCGAGGTAACACAGCCGCACCTGATCTCCATGCGAATCCGGAAACAACCGACAGGTGATCATCTCCAAAATATAGGCGCGCAGATATCGGTCAATAACCACCTGTTATAGATTTAAATTAGAACATTACTTACAAGAAAATAAATATAATATTATTTAAATTAAATCTTGTACAAGCAAATACCTGATCCGGTCGATCCGGAAAGACCTGAAATCTCGCCCGCAGCTTTACCAAGCTGATGCAGCTGGGCGAGACCACAGTCTTCTCACCTCTCTTCTTCGCTTTCTGGAGATCCTCGTGCGGGATACCCAATAGCTCTAAGCACAATGCACGAAAATCTCCGTACTCGACGCCCGTGACCGGCTCCCCAATAATAGTCATACCCCACAGGCAACTGACGTCCTGTAGGGTGACTGTCATCTCAGCATGGGGGAGATGAAAGCTGTGCGTCTCCGGACGCCATCGCTCAACGAGGCCAGAAGATAAGCCCTCGTCAGCATTCTCCTCGGCCATCTGGGATATCTGGTACAATCCCATCGAGCGTAAAACCCCCCCGTACGCCGGCTGGTACCGTAGATGCTGGCGGTTGTGACGAACCGTAACCGCATCCAAACCCTGCATTTAAGTAAATAATCAGATCAAGTTCATTCATCAAAAATTCGAGATGACAAATTTACTTACCCCAGTGGCAGCCTCTAATATCCGATGCTCCGCATTCGGATACCACAAGAAGTCGCTGACCCTGTCGGTGCGACTCCGGATACCCGGAACATCCGCCAACGCTGTCTCGATGTACTGAGACATCTCGTATGGCGTGGCTGTAGGAGCATGCTGTGTACCCCTACTGGAGGATGGTATATCTCTACTGGTACTCATGCTGTATTGGATAATATTTGGTCAAATATGAGAGTTTGGTAAAAGTCCGGTTTAAATTTGGGTACAATTCTAATTAAATTTGGGTACAATTCTAATTAAATTTGGGTACAATCTAATTAAATTTGGGTACAATTCTAATTAAATTTGGGTACAATTCTAATTAAATTTGGGTACAATCTAATTAAATTTGGGTACAATTCTAATTAAATTTCGGTACAATCGAATTAAATTTAGGTACAATTCTAATTAAATTTGGGTACAATCGAATTAAATTTTGGTACAATTCTAATTCTAAATCCTAAATCTAAACTCTAAACCTAAATCCTAATCCTAAACCCTAAACCTACACCTAATTACTACTCTACACTAAAAATTAAAACAAGAGAAGAAGAAGAAAAATTACCCGAGGTCGAAGGGATTGAAACTTCAAATGAGATGTAATGAAATCCGAATTCTGCGGCCCTATATATAGGCTGGGGACCGCTCCGGCATTATGCGGCCCCAGGGGCCGCTCCGGCATTCTGCGGACCCATATGAGGGTCCGCTCCGGCATTCTGCGGTACCCCCCATATGGGTCCGCTCCGGCATTCTGCGGCCGTGCTAAATTTGGAATTGACCAAAAACGATGGTTAATTTATTAATGAATTTTATTAAAATGTTAAAAATAAAAATTTCGGTAGTTTAAGCTTCTTAGCAAACTAGAAAATGGCGCATCGTTTTCTTCAGAGAAACTAACACTATGATCGGAAGCAAAATTAATGAGAATAGACTTCATTTCAATAGAAAAGAAATGATTAGAATAGATTCAAAATTGAATTTTGTTGATCGGAAGGGTTAAACAGCATAATAGAATTCAATATTTGACCATTCAAAAAAAGTCTAAAAGTTCACTTAATTTACAAAGTATGCCATCAGGTCAAAGCCTCTTCTTCTCCCCCAAAATCAAAGAATTGCAAAGCTTCGAACAGGAGGAAAAAACAAGAAAAACCTCCCTCAGCCTCTTCTTTTTCCCCTTCAACCACGTCTTCTTCAGCAAAGTTGAAACTCGCAGCTTCTCTCACGACGACATGGCAGCGGTGTAAAAGCAGACAGTAACGAGGGCAGCGACGTAATTTCACCTTGGCGAAATCGTTTCTCGCCAAATACCTTCCATTTTGCTGTGATTTCGTTGGAGGAATTTTCCCTTCTCAAATCTCGTCAAATCGTGTCATCTCCCTTCGATACTTTCCTTCCGATCAAGCGAAGAGAAAGAATTCCAATTCTATTTCTCGTTTGAGCGTAAAATTTCTCATTCCGATCAGAGGCTAAGTGAAGTAGTTTTAGTGTAGTAAATTGTGTGTTTCCTATCATCCAAGATTTTGTAAAGCAGGTGTCACAAGTTGATTATCAAGCAAATTCTCACTCAAACTTTACAAGGTGAAAGTACAAATTTTAATAGATTTGGAACTCTGTCCAAATTCTCGTAAGGGACACAACAAGGAAAAAAATACACGTGAAAAGTAAGATACATTTTATTGGCAATGATGCTAGATTGGTGACCAAGATAAGGAAGAGGCACCAGCAACAGCCACAGTCAGAGGCGCTTCCCATTTCAATGAGCATTTTGACCCCACCTCCTCCACCGTCTAGGAATGAACCGACAGGCCCGCAGGTGCTTTCCATTTGCTCTGAATTTCTCCTTTGCATGGCCATTCAGAACATACTCCACAGATTCCGGATTGTAGAACGTGACATGTGCATATTGCGGATCCCTTATTGTACTTGGCTCTTCAATATAAACGCTCTCCGCCTCAATTCTATAGCGCCTGAATATTACAAAAATGATTTTATATAAAAAGAAAATTGATTATTATAAACTACTTCTAAGCCATAGATATTCACCAGCATGTTGTATATTTGTAACCTGGGTAATTGTATACTGAAACCAGTTGCATGCATCAGGTCTTATGTACCAGCTTTATATCATCTTGTTCTAATTATTAGTATTAAAGCCCTAATTGACCAGTGCAGAGTTCTTCCATAAACCTCCATGTAAACACATAAACAACACTATTCATGCACTGACTTAATCATACAGAATAAAATTTACTCTAAATCCTCGTTAAAAAAGAAAAAGGGTGCAAACTTACGTCCTGAAGAAATTGAGGAGCTCATCCGCTGTTAACTGTGATCCATTTGAGAAGGTCACAAAGAATGTCCTCTTGTCTGGATGGAGACGTCGAGGTGGCACTAATGACGACTGCTGTATATTCGGTGCATTTATTATAATATTGGTAGCACCAGGAGGAGATTGGTACACATTGGTGCCGTTTTGAGAAGGGACAATTGATGCACCGCCTTGTGGTGGGAGTGCAGGTAAATGCGGCACATTTGCACCTCGTTGAAAATTACACAAATCAATGTCAAAAGTTTGCTTATCTACCGCAAACATGGGCTAGTGTACTGTTATTTCAGCAATAGTATACTAATACCAGATGATGTATCTGGTCTTATATATGTATCTGCTTTGGTACCATAATTAATGCCAAGTTCAAGTTTTGAGGCCTCTATTAATGGATGCATGGTTCCTCACATAAACATATATACAAGTCACACCCAGATGTAACTAATGATATGGATCTAAGCTTCTTGCCAGTTTTGGGAATTAATATAAATTAAGCTGACCAAAATAAATAATCCACTTTTTAATTAGTCTGATGTGATTAGTTTACTTCCAGAATAGAATTTGCTTGATAGAAAAGTATCGAGAAAGAATTTGAAATTGCTGAAAGAATTAACCGATATGATTTAATTAAATATGAAATAGAATATTAAAGGACAAACTGAATAGATCGGTAGCTTGATTACCTTGGAAAACCAACTAGGCTATATATGGTATATAATATGTATCTAATCCTTATCCATATATCATATGTAAAATTGTAACTGACCATTTAAGGGAGGTTTTAATACATACCTTGTATCTAATACGTATCCGACATGGATATTGCACAACACGCCTACAAAACACATCTGACACGTAACTGAATTGACTAGAATACACATCGGCACAATCCCCCGTCATTTGTGATCTGAACCACACACTGAGATCTCTGCTTTGGACACACAGATTGAAAGGATATATCTATATATAGGGAGCTCGGCACTCTCGTTTTGTAACGTAAGCAATGTGGGACTATTGTTCTGGTTGATTCCGGATTAAATCCAGAGTAGCGTATGACGATTGTGCTACTTATTCGTTTCAGCCCTCGATTGTTTAGATATTATTATGTCAATCTTCGTAATCCACGCATCACATCGATCATTTATTTATGTTTTTTTAAAATGAAATAATCACATATAAATTATTTCAGTTTCTACTTTCTAAATTTCATGAAAAAATTATTGGTATTTTATGCATAGAAGTTATTAATTATTGTTTTACCTTTGTTTTTTTGTAAACACATTTCCATGATCTTTTCTATTAATTACTATACATACCTTTCTTGTTATCAAAAGAAGTGACTTTTAACAAATTAAAATGCAGTAAATACATTAAGCAGAGGAAAAGGGAAAAGTGGATTTGGAAATTTAGTTTGCATAACTCGGAATATTCACTTGAACTGAAGGGTTCTTATATAAATTTGAAATAGATATTGACTAAAAATTGAAATAACTAATGAAAATAGAGAAGAAGAACACACGGCGTGCACTAATTATTAAGTAGGTTCAGATTATATCTTCATTTATCATTCTAAATCAAAAGCTTTAATGAGCTAGGTCGAACAGCTAACCAGCTCTAGTAACAGTGATGAAACTTTCCTATCTCATAATTTAATGATACACCATGAGAAGTATTCTTCACAGGTATAATAGAGTAGTGCTTCCATTGTCACAATTTCTCAGCTTGAGATATGACAGTTTTCTAGCTCTTCTAAAGAGCACCATCATTATTTTGGAATTTAAGAGCAAGGAGTTTATTAAGTGAGCAACTCTACTAGTCATCTTCTGCAAAGATTTTCAAAAAAAATAAAAATATACTAGTCATCTTACAACATTGGAATAATGTCCTCTTTTGCGCTTAGAATTACGCTGACACTTGGAATAATGTCCTCAACATATTCTCTTATGTTGTTAATTTATATCAATGCAAGGCATTTCATTCACAACAACTACACTTTGAATAATCTCTGTGGGAGAATTAAAGGCCTGAATAGATACTGTTAAATTGAAGAAAAACTACAGGTACAGTAGCAACTTATGCTCTATCGTAATAATCCTATGGGCACCCAGAAATATCCTTGTCAGACTCGGTAAAAAGCAAGACCTAAAACAAGGCAAAGGCCTCTTTAGATTTTTGGTTCATTTTTGTGAACTATATTTAATGGTTTTTCAATGGAAGGTGATCACAGATATTGTACTGCGAATGGAGCTGGCAATTTTAGGCAGAAGCCGATCAAGTTCCGACTTCTATTGGCGACTCATATCAATGATTCAGGCAAAATTATACTTGTTATCATGGGACCCACTGAAGCCAATAAATAATACTTGTTAAAGGATTGGAATAATTCAGGGTACAGAGGGATCAGACCCTGATGTGTGTACCAGTATACTCATACAAAGGTAATAATAGTCTCTAAGGCATTGTGCCAAGCATTGACTGAAGGTCATTATCAGATGTTCCCCACATTAGCAGATTCTACGGCCGTGATGGCAGAACTGAGCACTAGCAGAGCTAGAAAATATGACCTGTTGCTCAGTGGATACATAGGTTCAGCCACTCAGGTACGACACAGGGTATTCAATTGCAACCGCAATATATAACTTTGGAAACCTCTAAAATATTCTTCATGGATAATTTATATAACTTTACAAAGATGCGATGCTTCAATAATTGACAACCCAACTTGTTTAAGCTTCTTAGAAAACCAGAAAATGGCACATCATTTACTTCGATGAAACTAAGTGTAGCAGTTTTAGTGTAGTAACTTGTGTGTTTCCCATCATCCAAGATTTTGTAAAGCAGGTGGCACAAGTTGATAATCAAGCAAATTCTCACTCAACTACACAAGGTGAAATTACATATTTTAAAAGATTTGGAACTCTGTCCAAATTCTCTTAAGACACACAACAAGGACAATTATTCATGTGAAAAGTAAGATACATATAATTGGCAGGGATACTAGATAGGTGACCAAGATAAGAGGCACCAGCAACAGCCACATCACTCAACTACACAAGGTGAAATTACATATTTTAAAAGATTTGGAACTCTGTCCAAATTCTCTTAAGACACACAACAAGGACAATTATTCATGTGAAAAGTAAGATACATATAATTGGCAGGGATACTAGATAGGTGACCAAGATAAGAGGCACCAGCAACAGCCACAGTCAGAGAAGCTTGCTTTCCACTTCAATGAGCATTTTGGCCCCACCTCCTCCTGCGCCTAGGAATGAACCGTCGGGCCCACAGGTGCTTTCCATTTGCTCTGAATTTCACCTTTGCATGGCCATTCAGAACATACTCCACCGACTCCGGGTTGTAGAATGTGACGTGTGCGTATTGTGGTTCCCTAATTGTGCTTGGCTCTTCAATATACACGCTTTCCGCCTCAATTCTATAACGCCTGAAAATTACAAATAATTTTATATCAAAACTGAGTATTATCAACTCTTCTAAGCCAACAAAAATATATATATATATATATATATATATTCACCAGCATGTTGTATATTTGTAACCTGGGTAATTGTATACTGAAACCAGTGCAGAGTTCTTCCATAAACCCCCATGTAAACACATAAACAACACTAAAAGAGTAATAAACAAAATGGATATAATCATCTATTCATGCACTGACTTAATAATACAGAATAAAATTGACTCAAAATCCTCATTAAAAAAAAAAAAGGGTGCAAACTTACGCCCTGAAGAAAGCGAGAAGCTCATCCGCTGTTAACGGTGATCCATTTGAGAAGGTCACAAAGAGTGTCCTCTCATCTGGATGGAGGCGTCGAGGTGGCACTAAAGCTGGTGCCGGTGGCTGTAGATTCTGTGCACCAGAAGAAGATGACGCACCGCTTTGTGCAGATACTACGGGTATGTGTGCAACAATTGTACCAGTATGGGGAGAGAATGCTGGTACTTGTTGCATTATCATACTGCTTTCTGCAGTAAATGCAGGTAAGTGAAATACAACTCCACCACTGTGGGGAGCAAGTGCTGGTATGTGTTGTGCAACTGCACCGCCTTGTGGAGCGTGTGCAGGCATATACTGTACAACTGCACCGCTCTGTGGAGCAAGTGCAGGCATGTACGGTACAATTGTACCGTATTGTGTAAATTGCGGCACATTTGTACCACCTTGTGGTGGGAGTGCAGTTAGATGCGGCACAATTGTACCGCCTTGTGGTGGGAGTGGAGTTGAATGGGGCACAATTGCACTGCTTTGCTGAGGGAATGAAGGCAAATGTGGTACAATTACACCATTTTGTGCATAGAGTGTGTGTGGATGTGGTACGATTGTACTAGACTCAATCATGTGTTCTACTGGTGGTACCGGAAAATTGTTTGCCAGAATCGGGAAACTGGTGGCATGGCTGGTATGGCCAGGCATGTATGCTTTTGCCATAGCAGAAAGCTGGGATGAATTCTGTGCACGGTCCTGAAATATATCGTCCAATTGCTTGAAAAGGCAAAGCGATTACAATTAATGAATTAAGAGTAGAAGTAAAGAAAATTTGGAGTAATTTACATTATGGGAATGCACTAGACTTCTCACTTCTCCGTTTTCACCTCCACTGTAACTCCCAGTTTGTGATATGGAGACTTTAGACGAAGAAGACTCTGTTATATTTGACAGCAAACCCTGAAATAAACAAATATTATAATGTAAACCAGGAGAATTAACTAAGTAATAATAATTATAAAAATGGAAGTAAAATTAATTAACCTACTAATGGAAGACATTATGTAAGTACAAAGAAGTTGTGATACTACCTATCAGGTGAGGGAAGTAATTTTTTTCTAACGAAAAAAACGAAAAGAAGTACACCGAAATTAGCCGTTTTACATTGTTTGATTGCATGTGCATCCCTGTGCCAGAGCTACTACTGCCGGCGCCATCTCCACTAGTTAAGCATGACTTGACTAAAGATGGATCTGGTTTACAGAGGAATTCCTGAAACAATTAAAAGAATTATTAAATTCAGTTGTCTAAGTATTCTTTTATAATAGTTTCCCGAAGATAGAAGTTGCGAAACATACCGATAGTTTATCTCAAAAAAGTTCCATTCAAGATTTCCTACCGACTTCGGGATAATTGCATAAACAATAAAAATAATTTACAAATATTACTTTTTCAAACTGTCGCCTTGTTAATTATAGTATCTTATCTACACGTGCGCCCTTCTATTAGAGTTCATGAAGCTAAGGTGAGTTGCATGCTTAAATCACTGCCGACCAAAATAGAAAACTGTCGTTTTGCGAAGAACAACTTCTTAATTTCTTTTTTTTTTCATGTATGATGTTTGAGAAATTAACAGAAAATAATAATTTGTCGCTTCTAGCTCATATAGGAATCTTTGGAAAAGATTCTTTAGATGTACAGCATATCTACTTGTAGATCACTGGATCATGTTTGATTTTCCAATTGGTCCTTCACCTATCCTCGAGGGATTTTGTCGTACCTTGATTTATGTCTCATAATAACTAAAAAGTGAAAAAGAAACTAATTTTGAAGAGTAGTCTGTATAGCGCACGAAATCAAAATTGAAATCCCTTTTACCAATTTCAATAGATCTAATATAAGGAAACCAAAATTATCTTATAAAAAATTGTAAAAAATTCACACAAAAATTGCAGTCCAGTGCCATGTTGCTTTGATATTTTATGTCAATTTGTACTTCACGAGTTACACAGCCATAAAAATTCAAAGAAAAAATCAAATATGTATCTGAAAAAAACACAGAATTAGATCTAAAAAAAGAACTCACCTGTAGATCCAGTTCCTGCAGTACCTTCTTAGCCTTCTCATATTCTGTTTTATCCTTGAGATCATCAATAGCTTTACGGCAAACAGCTTTCAGAAAATAATTTACACCTAAGAGAGCTTTGTGAGCTGTAGAAGAGTCACTTTTTGCTGCATTAGTCAAAACCTGTTCCCCAAGTGAGCAGATTCGTTTGAGACCATCATCACTCAACGACTGGATAGCGTGAATTACGTCTTTATTTATGTTTTCTTCAAGCCATAGCCAGTAAGATATGATCTTGAAGGCTAAATCGCCATCTATTTCCAGAGAGGAGGCCATACGAGAGAAGAGTTTTCGCTCCCCTGAGTAGAAGGAGTGAATGAATTCAATGCTAGGTTTTCTATGCTCCATAGGAGCCATGGTTGGGTGGCAAGCAGAAAGGGGAAGTAATTGATGCATTAATTGATTTTTTGGAATAATATAGGAAAGATTTTTCTCACATATTTAACAGTAGGGACACACCAATAGGTAAACTGGTTCTAGTTAATAATTTATTTCCTATTATGACTGACAAAATTAAAGTAGTACATGGTTTACAAACTGAGCAATAGTCCCATTCTAGCAGAGGAGTTTATTCTACGACATAACCGTTTTAACACTTGGCAACCAAAGCAGGAAAGAGGAATTGTTCATATCTGCATAATATGCGCTGATCGTCGTGCACAGCTGTTGCAACCTAGTGAGTATAGAAAGATGGTAGGTCCCACTAGTCGGTGATTGTGTAATATAACTATTACTCATGCTCCAGGAGCAGCTGGTGATTTAGATTTGGATATATTCACAGAGTCACGCTTACAACCCTTTGAACTCTCACCAAAACAAGAGGGAGGGAGGGTAAGGTGATGTGGTTGTTACAATTGTTGTTATCTTAAGCAAGTGTCCTGACTCCATGCCACGTACACAAGGGGTGCATGTGTGTGTGTGTGGGTGGGTGGGTGGAAAAAGGGGGCGTGGGGGGGGGGGGGGGGGGTGGGGGCCAATTTGTAATGCAAAATTACATCTTTGTGCACTAATAGAATCTAGTTTTACAGAGCTTAAGCAGCACTGTTTACAATATTACGTTGTTACCAGACATGAATAAATTTTGAACAGATTGTTTCTAATTTCAATTTTGATAGGAGAAGCAGAACGAGTTATTTGAAACACGTGAACCAAATAACCTGAAGAATTCAGTTTGAGTTTACTTTTAACCAAAGGATTCAGTTTCTTATACGCGCAACACCATATCAACATTCAAACAGCCATATCAAAGCAGCCATGCTTATTATAAATTTTCTTAAAATTAATTTAAATATATAACACACAAATGATAAAATTTGTGATAAAACCATTTTTTTTGGTAGGCAAACAAGGGTTAGGGAAAAAGAAAATATTAAGTATCAGTTAAAATTATGCACACTAGAAATCAATTGTGTGATGTAATGGTAATCCTTATGCACACATGCAACACGAAAGGCTGCTTCCTCTTTGACTCAGCCACAGAAAATCTTCAATTGTAGAATTAAATAGCAGGACAAATAATAGTAAGAATAGATTATGTTCATTGAATTCTCTACATCATAAATGTACAGGGAAGAGCTAAGAATATGCCAAATGAGGAAACAACCAGACCAATATAATTTATTGTGTACTTATATTAAATAAGATTCTAATCCAAGGAATGCCAATTAGGCAGGCAGGAAATAATCATATGCTACTGATCATCGTAATATTAATTTTCGTGTAAAATTTAATTGAATATGAATGTCAAAACTGATATTAAGTAGGGACATGCAAGGCCCGGTTGAATTTATTTTTCAAATTAGATTGGAAACATCTCCACTGCTCTGTTTGCAAATGAAGCATTGAATCAGAAGCAATGCGAAATGCCATAATACAAGGCACAATATATATCACCCCCTAAGCAAAGAATGCAAAAGTACCTTGTTTTTTTTCGCATCGCTATGAAATGAGAACAATTTACATATTCAAAGGCGTAGTCAATAGCAAAACAATATGCAGATTGAAGGGCCTTAAAAGAAATCTAATGCCAAATTGAAAACGTGTAATTCAAAGATGAATTAATTAATTAATTATGAGGAGTAATTCAGGAAAAGGAAAGAAGAGATTATTGAAGGCAAAAAGCACGCACAGTTTTTAGCACACTAGACTAATGTAAAACTTAGTCTGAAAAGCAAAAACTAGATTCGCTATTGAATCATTTCATCGCTACAACATCCATCCAAAACCATGACTTTCGTTACACACTATAAGTATAAAAATTCTAACTTACAAGCACACCAAACAGTTATCTGGCACTGAAGATGGGTTCAGCATCAGCATTAGGCTGCACCCGTCGTGTATATTTAATTAGAAGGCCTTCTGAAGATATACCAGGCACACGTAAATCCCTAAATAAAATTAGAATGGCTTATTAGTTAATTCTTACTGTACAACATTTGCACCAATGGTTGCCAAGACCCTCACATATTAAATAGTTTCCACATTTTTTTTTTGTTTTTTTAGATTGGATAAATTGACAACAAACTACCCCTATGGTTTAAATAGGTTGAAATCCAAATTGTGCAATTTGATCAATCTAAGCAATTTGAAAATTGATGGTTCATTTTTAACAACATTTGGTCTTGACCAAACAATTATCATATTACAGCGAATTTAATGAATGCTCTATTTAAGATAAAGAACACATTTTTAGTATTTTTATTTCAAAATATTTAACATCAGTTATCATGGTTGCCAAAATAAGTTGGTCTTCATTAAATCTCTTCCCATTTTCTTGCTGTTATATACTCTTACAACTTGCATATTAGTATATTCCAACATATTGTTTCTTGCACAAGATATAGTTACAAAGTAATTAAATAGATTTCCCTTATTGAAATAAAAGTTTACCTTACATAAGGCTCCAAATCCTTCCATGCCCACTTGGCACGCTCCTTGAACAGCATTGAAAATCGAGCATCTGGTCTCAATGGTAATTCTGCCACACTAAAGGCCTTGATCCAAGTCTCAGCACCGATTTTCTCAAACAAAACCTCTCCTTCAAGCATATTCATATCAAATGACATCCCCTTCAACACATTTCTCATCCATTTTTCTATAAAAATCTCTAACTTCATCTTTCCACCATTAGTGCCCAAAACCTGTTTGGCAAAATGCACAGCCATCCTTTTCTTATCTAACACCCAAACTTTCTGATTCCCATTCTCGATTTTTGTACCAAATGTCTCTAGGCAGTGTTTTACGATGGTAGAATTAAACCCGTCAGAGTCTAAAATTGATAAGACCTCTTCTTCTACAAGTGCATCCCACAGCCAATCATGCAATACCAAATTGGTTAAAACCATGGTTAGAACCATGTTAGTGTATTTCGGGTCAACCATCCGCCAGAAACCATTGATCTCCACGGCTGAGAGGGACCTCAGCCCCTCCCTCAGTTCTTCATCACTGGCCTGAATTGAGGAAATTAGGTCATGCCACGTGTACAACCCCTCTGTACCACAATCTTCTTCTTCTTCTTCATCTAGTTTGTAAGGTCTTTGCAAGAGAAGAAACCGCAACTTGTCAAGTCGAGGTGCAGTCTGCACCAGCTCAATGTTGCCTGGTGCAAGCTTCAGAACAGATATTAACGGATCGGGTCTAGAATCTGATGGGTTCGGGCTTTCCCCGTTTGTTATTAAAAATACCGAATTTGAAGTGCCAACAAATTTCATAGCATAGGTTGAAGATTGTGTGCATAGAACAGCCTCTTCGTCAGGTTGGCCTCTTATTGTTACTCTGTAGTATACCAATGTAATATTCAACTTATCAGGGACTAAAATAGTAAAATGCAAATCCATATTTCAAAGTAGTCTAAGTAGAAATCATAGCTCGTAATCAAGGAGAGGTAAGAAGCACCTGCTACGGAGAACATCGTCGAGAAGAGTTTCATCAGGAGCTTCTAGAAGAATGAGGTCGTTGTGGGGCCCGAAATCCGGGTGGTATCTCACAGTCACTGACCCGCCTGGACCCACTGTCAGAAACGACTCTGCTCCACCACCGCTTATATCAACTTCGTCGGCAGCCATCTCACTCTCTCCCTCTCTCTCGATCGTCTCTGTGTGTGTGGATCTGTCGAGATCTTTCAAAGCGCGGGAAATGTCAAGTCTCCTGTGTTTTTCCCGCGCTATGGGATAAGATGTGGTTCGAATTTGGGCCTAAATGGGCTGAAGTCAAAGAACCAATTAAGCCCACGGGCTTTAAGTGACTGTTTTAAATGCCTTTTCAGCTGTGTTGCATGGATACTGGTACGGGTATCGTATCGGATACGATACGATACGGATACGGCGATACGACAATTTTTAAAATTCAAGGATACGATACGTTTATTATATATATTATTTTTTATTATTTTATATATTGTATTTAGATAATCATAACTTAAATTAAATTTGTATAAAAAATTAAAGCATAACATAAGACTATATATAGTTACTAGAATATATCACAAATAAACTTTGGTGTAGTGGTCAAAGGTTTTGACCCTCACAGGCACGGCCTGAGTTCGATTCGCGCTTAAAGCAGAAAAAATGCGCTGGTTCACGCGCGGCTCACGGGTGCGGGCGTATCCAGCTGTTTCAACGGAGTATCAGCGACCGTATCGGCCGAGTAAGGATACGCCACGTAGGCGGATACGCCAGCTGGCGTATCGGATACGTATCGGTGCTGTATCGGGCGCGTATCGGTATCCGATACGTGTCCGATACCGATACGTCGCATGTTTAGGCGTATCCGTGCAACATAGCTTTTCAGTTACGACAGTTCAGGAGTGGATCTAAAGCCTTGACAAGTGGTGCTTAGCCTTCCTTATAATTTTAAATTTTTTAAACATATATATTGAAATTTAATTGGATTGTTTTTTTTTCAAAAAACTTTATGTAGTTTGTGCTTCGTAAAATGCTAAATGTATATTTGGGGAAACTTGAATTCAAATCTCACTATCAAATATTATACATTTTACATTTTAACATTCCAATCTAAAATTTCTAATTCCGCCCTTGGAGGAATTCGAATATGAAACTTTACGCACTTAAAAATTAAGATGGAATAAGAAGAGTGTTTAAAAAAATCCTTATATATTATGCGTAGCATTATATAGGGAATAATTTTACCTCTAGAGATGATGATATCCACATAAGGAAGATGGTATAATATTCGATCTATTTCATAGATGATGCTTTTTATAATAATATTAATTTGTATTTTTCGCATTTAGTATAAAATAAGTGGTTAAAAGTAGAGGTTTAATATTTATTTGAATGTATTTATTTTTCATTATTTTCACCGTTTGATTATAGTAGATGAATCATAATTCATAATTAACAAATTTTATTATCAAACAGTTAATATATAAAAGAAGAGGAGGGTTCAAATACCCCATTGCTTTCATTTTCCAATCATACCTCACATCTTTATCTCTAATTCAAAATTCAAACAGAAGATCCGAACCGCTCAACGTGATATCCACATTAAAATGTGCTTGGAGATCAAATTATATATTTTTTGAAATTTTTTTACTATTTTTTAAGATAGGTACAAAATCACTGTTTTTTTTAAAAAAAAATTGGACTATCTAGAACAGTGATTTTGAATCTATTTTAAAAAATAGTAAAAAATTCCTAAAAAATATAAAATTTGGTCTCCAAGACATTTCAATGTAGATATCACATTGAGCAGTTCGGATCGTCTGTTTGGACTTTGAAATCGAAGTTAAAGATGTACCCTGGGGCAAATATCCTCCACGGTACCGTAAAAGATTCCCTTCACTTTACGGTTTGAGATTAACTCCAAGCCGGTTTGAGATTCGGGCTGACAGAGGGGGCAGTATTATTGGGCTTTGAGATTCGTGCCAAGTTAAAAAGAACGATCTAGATCAAGTAATTGTAAAAGATTCCCTATTACGGTAGCGGGGTGATCTGAATTATGTACCCTAGGTACCACACAATGAGCTTCCAGCCAAGTAAAAAAGAATGATATCTCAGTGCCTTGGGAGGGGCACGGGGCTAGTCCGGATCCCCTAAAGTAACTCAAAATTTGAGTTTGGATCCAGGCTGTCCAAGCATAATCCGAGCCAATACGGTCACGTTGGAATTCATGGGGCTCATTTAATATTTGTGCGGGATTATAATCAGACGAACCAAATCTAAACTCAAACATTGGATTACTTTAGGGGATCCGAATTCAGGGAGCTAAACCTACTAAATCAACCAATCTCTGTGTTGCCTGTTGATTGACAAAAAGTTAAGCCAGCCAAAGTGAAAACCTAATACAAGTCTAGTGCTTTTCTCATCAATTTATTAGTTCCAATCGGTATGCAGTTCATGCTCTTCTATGGTTAAAAGGTAACGTTAGAGCTTCGCAAGACTACGAGCCCTTTTCCTCTTCTCTCTTTTGATTTTCCTGTTCTCTCTTCTTTTGTTTTTCTTTTCCTGTTCCAAGGAATTCTCTTTTTCCTTTTTATTTGAGAACTTGGCAGAGGCTGCCAAGCTCTCTTTTTCAATCTCTAAATCTGGCATGCCATTTAGTACCTGCACAAAGCAAGCATCACATTACTGTTTATTTCTCAAAAGAAAAATGCCGAAATAATGAAGGATTGTTGTAGTAGTATTAGCCATGCATTAACTTTTTTTTTTTTCAACAAAAACATAAGAATATTTTAAATTGTACAAATGGAAAACAGGAAAACACCACCATCAGAATATAAAAAAAATGGGAAAATTGTTATCATACCCATCAAAACTTGAAAATATCCCATTTCCCCATCAAAACTTGAAAATTGCTTATTTTTCAACTAAAAACAAATATATTTTCTCATTTCTCCTTTCTTTAATCCAATTTTAAACTTTTATTTGATTGACTAGAATAACCTAGTTTTTAAACTTTTAAACTGTTTTCCCAGTATTCCACAAATCCAGTAGCTAAATTTGCACATTAGCATTCAACATTTGATTGATTATAATGCAAAAAAAAAAAAAAAAAATTTATCCTAGTTGAACAGTAAAAATGTGTCTGTATGAAGAGATGGGTAAATTAGTCATTTCATTTTAAAATAAAAGATTAATAATAAGCTCAAATTAAAATTTAAAATTAGATTAAAGAAAGGGAACATGAGAAAGGTTATTTGTTTTCAGTGGGGAAATTGGAAATTTAGAAGTTTTTGCTGGATATGACAACAATTATCATAATTTAAAATGAGATAATAACAATTTAGAATATCTCATTGGGTAAAAATTTTCCCTATATATAAAAAGAAATAATACCTGTTTGCACATATATTCACGCCATAATCTTTTAAAAGTTTTTTTTTGAGTAATCAATAGGAGTCTAGCCCCCATTTCATTAACCATGATTGGTAAAAGTTTTTGAGTTTCTGAGATGGAAACCCGGTTTACAAAAAAGGAAATAAGTAAAAATTAAGAAAGGACCAAAAAAAGAAAAAGGCAAAAAGATGGGAAAACAAGTCAGACACCAATTATCCCAAAACTACATCTGATGCTACCGCAGCCCATTGTGCTTCATGATCTTCTCACTGGATTGTTATATCTTCAAGCCGGTCTGGCCTACCAATTCTGAAGTCGGTGTTTACTTCTTGTACCAGTTGAGCTGTGTCTTTGCTCACTTCCCTGAATATGCGATTGCATCTTTCCCTCCAAATAACAAAATGTGTGATCAGCATGAGCTCCCTGATGCTCTCCTCTGCCCTCTCTGTGATCAAGAATTTGACATTGTCTTGGCCCGGAACTTGTACCACCTCCGGCGGCAACAGTGTGGCATAAACCCGTGCGCTTACTGGGCATTCACTAAATAGATGTCTAACCGTTTCGTCACTTTGTCTACACATGTAACACATCCCCACAATATGAAAGCCCTTCTCTCTAAGGTTGTCTGCAGTGAGTACCTTATTGTGTAACAGCAGCCAACCGAACACCCGCATTCTTGGCGGGACCCGGATCCCCCAGACTCTATGAATTCCCGATTCGATTAATCTTTTAAAAGTTTGGTTGCATCTCCTGCTATACCAATTCCAACCTTCAATTAAGAAAGCAATAACTAATCAGATACAAATTAAACCTGAGTGAGGCCATGGTAGTATGGTACTATCCATAGCGCGGATTGGTCGGTAATATGGATCAATATTTCTGTTTTTAAAGTCCAAACAGTCGAAATGAACCGTTTAACATGTTCTCCATATGAAAATGTACTTGTACATCAAATTTTATATTTTTACAATTTTTTTACTCTTTTAGATCAAGTGATTTTCTACCTATCTAAAAAAATAGTAAAAAGATTATAACAAATGTAAAATTTAGTATGCAAGCACATTTTCATATTGAGATAATGTTGAACGGTTCATATCGACTATTTGAACCTTGAAATCAAAGATATTGATCCATAGTAAGGGCCAATCCGCATAGTATCATAGCCTCACTCATTAAACCTGACAGAATGGTTTTCGTGATTAATATATGATTGCATAAACTACTGTACCGACTTTAACAGACGAGCTGTCTTCCAGAAATGACTTTAATATAGATGGAATTCCCGAATGAATTACATGCATCACGTAACAACATGCCGTGTCCATGCAAATTTGCATTACAGCTGTTTTTCCTGGACCTACTCCTGCAAATTTCTCAAATTTCCAATTGAATAGATTTGTTGCAGTTTGTTATTTTAAAACATGAACTAATATAAATTAAAAAAAAAAAATTTGGTAACGAGCATTAGGTCTTAACTGCATTGTTATCCCTATTCAAAATATCGAGAAATCACCAAAACATGACAGATGTGAAATCTGACTGGTGGCAACTAATACGGGTCTGATATTACCTGTTCTATACCAGAAATGTACTGATTTTGCACTAGACTAATGGTACAGCATTAACAGCAATTAGTAATAATGGGATAAAAACAATATAATGGGAATTTTCCATGAAAGGAGGATAAATTTTCTCGATTGCGGATCCTATAAAAACAAATTCTCATGAAAGGAGGATAAATTTTCCAAAATTTAATTCACTAATTTTGTAACTTTTTTTTATGTATATTGAAATAAAATTTAAAATTAATTTTTTCTGTATATATATGTTGCATGATATATAATATATTTAATTAATTAGTTCTGTAATTTAAAATTTTAAAAATATATATTATTTAAAATTTAATTTTATTAACACATATTAAGCACTATAACCATGAACACTATATCCTCCATAATTTTTGTTTTTGATCATACATAAAGCACAATCGTTTGACATTTAACAACCTATCTAGAAAGGAGATAATTAGATAATAGGAGAAGCATATCTTGGTCAAAAGAGAACAGGCATAATTACCAGAAAAAGATCCGTTACAAAACTTTTCAAAAACGTTTTCAAAGGTTGGTGAGCCCCACCAAACAGTACTTGGTGTATTCAATCTCCTTTTTGTCTTCTTGTGCGGTAGTGTGTTTCAGTTTCAGACTTTCAGTGAGGAGTTGTCGTTGTGCACAGTCACAGAACACAGATAGCAGTTGGTGCGTTATAACGCCAGTGACAAATAATGACTCGACTCAAAAAAAAAAAAGACAAATAAAGACAAATAATGGCTCTTATTAATCCACGGATAACTTTTACGACCATTTACAAATACAACCACACGGACACGGTTGACGGACCACACGAATGTCTCTGTAGAGGAATCATCGCGTGAGGTGTCGTAACTGATAAGGCATTCAAAAGGAGACACTTATGGCTTCTTGAGGGAGGTTTTACCCCACGGACAATTGTACGACCTTTTACAAATACAACCACACGATCCAGAGTCAGTCCACACGAATGTCGCTGTAGAGGAATCATCGTGTAGGTGTCGTTAGGCCACATGGTTCTTCATCAATTCAAGCGTACATAAATAAAATAAAAGCCATTTTATTTTTTTTATATTAAAACTCATTCTAAATTTATAAAATACCCATTTTACTTTTTATTAAAAGCATAAAAAGTCCATCGGACTCAAATTTGAATATGAAGAGTTCCTCTACCGTCCGATCCACACGCATCGCATTAAGATCTGTGCGTGTTGGCTTTAAGATTCGTGTTGATCTAGCGTGCACGGATTTTAAAGCAATTTCGATCCGCGCGCATCGCATTAAGATCTGTGCACGTTGCTTCAATATCCGTGTGTGTTCGCTTCAATATTCGTGCTGATCTAGCGTGCACAAATCTTAAAGCAGTTCGAACAGTAGATGAACTCTTCAAATTCAAATTTTGAGTATGATTGGTGTTTTATGCTTTTAATAAAAGGTAAAATGGGTATTTTATAAATTAAGAATGAGTTTTAATATAAAAGACAATAAAATGAGTAAATTTTTGAATTTTTGAAATTTAGAGGGGAAATACGTAATTTCTAACTTTAGAGGGAGAAATACGTAATTTTGAAGTTTTTGAGGGTATACCTGAAATCCCCCCAGAATAAAATGTCAAAAACCCTAAACCCTTAAAACCCTGTCATCTCCCCAAATTCCAATAACCTAAAGTAACTCAAATTTTAAATTGAAATCGGGACCGTCAGATCATTTTTCCACGAATATTAAGGGCCCTGGCAGAACCTGATTCTGATCGGACGGTCCGGATCTAAATTCAAAATTTGAGTTACTTTTGAGACATGTAGTCTTCTTCTCTAAACACCTCTTGCAAATTCCAATCGCCAGTCACCGATCACCTCCTTCAAATACGATGCTTCCACTGGATCCGCAAAGGGAACCGCGTAAAAGTTTTCGCGCCTCTGTTAAAACAAAACGAGGTCGCCTCTAGTAAGCGAAGACAGAGCTCAGAAACCCAGCCATGGCTGTTTTCATGCGGAGTAGGCCCCATTGGACAGGGTCATCTTCTCTGTTCTGGAAGCTTCTCCCTTTGGTTCCACAGCCTATGTGCAGTATTGATTGCCCGTCAACCTGTTCTGAAATAAAAAGAAGGTATAATTCAAAATTAGATAAATAAATAAATAGAAGGAATGGATTTAACCTGCTAGTAGCTGATCCTCAATTTTGATTTTTTTTTTTTAAAAAGAAGAAGTAAACTTTGGTCTTTGGTCCCTTTTTTTTCTGTAAAATTTGAGAATTTTGGATGGAAGAAATATAATTTGAGACCTCTGTAATGTGATTGTAAATTGTAAGTAATTACATTTGTATGGTTGGGTTTAGTAAAGTGAATCTATGTTTTCAGTTCTAAAATATGTATACTGCTGCTTTTAACCTGATTATTTCAACCAGTGGTAGTGATAAGTGATTTCATTCTTGTCAAAATTTAACCAAATTTGTTACCAAATTGGTTTCATATTAGCTTGAGATTAAGTGACTAATTTATTTGGTTTCTCGCAACCATTGTGTCGGCTACATTGTCACAAACATCTAATTCTCAAGTCTCTTGGTATATACAGTCATCTCTTATAGAGCGAGTCATATTATATCATGTAATGATATCATCTTCTTTTAGTACATAAAATAATCCAAATGGTTCTCTCTCATTGTGTTATTTATTGTTAGTGTTGTGTATTTTTCTACAGAAACTTTCTAATATTGAAAAACTCGGTTCTAATAATGGCAGCTTTCGAGCTCACACTCTTTTCTCCTCAAGGGAAGGAGCTCAAGGTGAAATTGAAAGAAATTTGTGTTTGCTTTCAGAAGGCCAAAGCACAAAAGAAGAGAAAATCAATGCATGGTTATATGATATGCGAGATTCTACAATAGAGAAAATACGTGCTGGTCAGATACCTCTACAGTATAGCAATTGTATGTTAAACAATCATTCAAGGAAGGGCATTGCTCCTGCCCCACGCAAAGGTTCTTTCCATTTTTATATTTTTTTTAATTCAGCTTATAATATTTTTTTCCTCCTTTTTCCTTTTTTTTTTGTAATTTTATATTTTGTTTCTTTGTTCTTAATAGTCAAGCATGGAACTAAGTACAAAGTACTTAAATTTGGGGGGCGCATAGTGTATTGTCGAACAGATAGTGAAGTAAAGAACGCTACTATGGAACTCCTAGACAAAATCAAAGCAAAAAATAGTGCCGGTCGAGTTCCTCTTGGATTTGACCTTGAATGGAAGCCTTCATTTAGAAAAGGTTGGTTTGTCTTATATAGTTTGTATCCCATCATTACTAATTAATTGCTGCTAATGCTGTACCACCAGTCTAGTGCAACATCGGTACCTTTCTGGTATAGAACACGTCATATTAGACCTGTATGAGTTGCCACCAGTCAGACTTCACGTCTTTTTATTTTTATTAATGGTTAAATGGATATTATATAAATTGAAAATGACTTTTAATAGAAAAGTCAATAAATTAGGTAAATTTGTGAATTTTTTAAATTTAGGAGGGTAAATATGATATTATGAATTTTAGAAGAGGAAGTACGTAATTTTGAGGTTTTTGAGGGATATACATGAAATTCCCATTATATTGTTTTTATCCCATTATTACTAATTGCTGTTAATGCTGTACCACCAGTCTAGTGCAAAATCAGTACCTTTCTGGTATAGAACAGGTCATATCAGACCCGTATTAGTTGCCACCAGTCAGATTTCACATCTGTCATGTTTTGGTGATTTCTCGATATTTTGAATAGGGATAACAATGCAGTTAAGACCTAATGCTCGTTACCAAAAAAAATATTTTTATTTATATTAGTTCATGTTTTAAAATAACAAACTGCAACAAATCTATTCAATTGGAAATTTGAGAAATTTGCAGGAGTAGGTCCAGGAAAAACAGCTGTAATGCAAATTTGCATGGACACGGCATGTTGTTACGTGATGCATGTAATTCATTCGGGAATTCCATCTATATTAAAGTCATTTCTGGAAGACAGCTCGTCTGTTAAAGTCGGTACAGTAGTTTATGCAATCATATATTAATCACGAAAACCATTCTGTCAGGTTTAATGAGTGAGGCTATGATACTATGCGGATTGGCCCTTACTATGGATCAATATCTTTGATTTCAAGGTTCAAATAGTCGATCTGAACTGTTCAACATTATCTCAATATGAAAATGTGCTTGCATACTAAATCTTACATTTGTTATAATCTTTTTATTATTTTTTTAGATAGGTAGAAAATCACTTGATCTAAAAGAGATCTACAAGTACATTTTCATATGGAGAACATGTTAAACGGTTCATTTTGACTGTTTGGACTTTAAAAACAGAAATATTGATCCATATTACGGACCAATCCGCGCTATGCATAGTACCATACTACCATGGCCTCACTCAGGTTTAATTTGTATCTTATTAGTTATTGCTTTCTTAATTGAAGGTTGGAATAGGTATAGCAGGAGATGCAACCAAACTTTTAAAAGATTATGGCGTGAATATGCAGTCGCTAATGGATTTATCTGACCTTGGAAGTGCGAAGCTTACGGGTACCCGAAATATATGGAATCTCTCTGCTTTAATGGAAACCGTCATGTGCAAACAGGTATTATTTCTTTTTATATATAGGGAAATTTTTTGCCCAATGAGATATTCTAAATTTTTATTATCTCATTTTAAATTATGATAATTGTTGTCATATCCATCAAAAACTTGTAAATTTCCAATTTCCCCACTGAAAACAAATAACCTTTCTCATGTTCCCTTTCTTTAATCTAATTTTTGCACAAATAAAAACTAGGTTATTCTAGTCAATCAAATAAAAGTTTAAAATTGGATTAAAGAAAGGAGAAATGAGAAAATATATTTGTTTTTAGTTGAAAAATAAGCAATTTTCAAGTTTTGATGGGGAAATGGGATATTTTCAAGTTTTGATGGGTATGATAACAATTTTCCCATTTTTTTTATATTCTGATGGTGGTGTTTTCCTGTTTTCCATTTGTACAATTTAAAATATTCTTATGTTTTTGTTGAATGACTAATCTACAGCTATCTAAACGACATAGTATAAGACTCGGAAACTGGGAAAATACTTTATCAAAAAAGCAACTCCAGTATGCTGCTACTGATGCATTTGCATGTTGGCACCTGTATGAGGTAAGTCTGAATTTCGGTCCTCCTTTCAAAGGATCTAGGTATTTTGTATGAGTTTATGGATATTTAATTGACTGATATATGGTAAATTCTTATACCCAAAATTTATATGCAGAAATATCACGTAAATATAACAAAAAAGGACCAATTGAAAAAAAAAAAGTTAATACATGGCTAATACTACTACAACAATCCTTCATTATTTCGGCATTTTTCTTTTGAGAAATAAACAGTAATGTGATGCTTGCTTTGTGCAGGTACTAAATGGCATGCCAGATTTAGAGATTGAAAAAGAGAGCTTGGCAGCCTCTGCCAAGTTCTCAAATAAAAAGGAAAAAAAGAATTCCTTGGAACAGGAAAAGAAAAACAAAAGAAGAGAACGGGAAAATCGAAAGAGAGAGAAGGAAAAGGGCTCGTAGTCTTGCGAAGCTCTAACGTTACCTTTTAACCATAGAAGAGCATGAACTGCTTACCGATTGGAACTAATAAAATGATGAGAAAAGCACTAGACTTGTAGTACCTGTTCGGCAGGATGGATTTAGCCTCCTTAGCCTTCCTTAAGATCTTAAGCTAGCCGAACAGGTGTGCCTTAGACAGACTTAAATTGTCTCCTTAACATATTTTCTTAAGGAAGCCTCCTCCCCTCCTTAAAAACTGACCCTCCTTTGCGCCTCCTTAGAGGCCAAATTTGTGTTTGTACTGACAATTTTACCCTCAGCAGATCAGCTTCTTAAGGAGCTTCACATACTTTTTGAATATTTTATTATCTTCTTCTTCTCTTGGAGGCACGACTCCCTAGACACGAGAAAGAAAATAGACGACTCTCTCCGGCGTAAATCGGTGGCGATCTAACAATAAAAGATAGAATCCGGCAGCTCCGCCTTGTTCGCACCGAGACGCTCTCTCCATTGACACCTCTTTGACCGATATCCATCTCCTCCTCCTAACGATGTTTCTCTATATTTTGTAGTTTCGTTGTTTTTTTTCTCTTTTTTTTGCTTTGGATCAAGAATCTGAGTATTTGAAGAGTAAATGTTGTCATCTCTCTTCATGCGCTAGTCAAATCCAGAAATTTAATGTGGTCTCCATTGTCTTTCAGCTTTCTTGGATTCGATTTTTTTTTTTACTTTATTAATTCTTTTGTGTATTTGAGAATTTTTTGCATGTATGACCATTTGATTTTAGATTCTTTTGTCATTTCTTGAATATCATTTTATTTTCAACTTAAATAAACTAGTTGATATAATTGATAAATTTCAATTAATATAGTTGTTGGTACCGGTATGCACTCTTAGGGAAGCGTCTCAAGCTGATTTGTATCGAATCTAGTGGTTTAGTACCAATAAACAAAAATTTAGTGCCAGTGGTTGCTGGTACATGTAATTAGCACTTAAACTTCCTTAATTAAAAGTTATGTCAGATAACATAATTTTATGAAAAATTTGCAGATCATAAACTATGGATGGATTTGGATTCAATGAACTATTACATTCTTTAGATGACGATGATGAATCATGGATTTTTATGAATACTATACTTTCTAATATCACTCAAATTAGTTCAGCATCATCTTCCTCAGAAGAGCAAGGTAATAAGAGGCCAATGTCATGAGCTGATTACATAAACAACATATTAAATAAACCCCCAGCAGTACCCTTATCGATATCAAAGCAATCAATACTGGTAGCTTGATTGAGGAACCGAAAGTGACATTTATTTGGATGAGGAACAAGAGGTCGTAGATGAGGGAGAAGATGATGAAGATGTTGAGCAATCTGGAGTAACCACGGGACTCAATGAAACACAACTTGGAGATTTGCTTCGAACAGGTATTAGAAATGTTTTGTGGGAGAATATGCAAAACCGCAACGGAAATCGTCGAAGGCATGGAAACTAATTTATGGAAGTTGGTTTGTACTATTTTAGCAATATTCAAACTCAGTTTGTACCATGTTGCTATTTGTATCTTTGATTTGAATGAATTAGTTCACAACTAGATCAAATTGTGATGCAGTCTGAGATAAATCAGAATTGAGTTTGTATCTTTTACATTTTGGCAATATTCAAACTTGAAATGCGGTATGGTTAGAATTTTAAAAAAAGTTAATGTTAAGGGTAAGTATTTTACAGTAGCTTGCAATGACATAGGTACTGTTATAGGTACCAGTTTATGGTTTATTTATGGTTTTATATGGTTGCAATGAAATAAGTTTCTGGTTATATTGTAACCTTGGTGCTTCTTATTTATATTGTAAATAGAAAATACAAATGCTTTTTAGCACCTCTTTGTACATTGGTACCAACGATATCAATGTTTTTCTATTACTGGTACACCTTGGTTTGATGCAATGTAAGTAGTTCCCTTCTTATTTGTTACTCTAGATCAATGTTGATGTGAATTTGAATTGGTACAGTGCATTTAGGTATTTCTGTTATGGGTCTGTTCTTTCAAAAGTGCATATTGGATCTTTTTAATTAAAACCTTCAAAAGTGCAATTTTTTTTTAACAATGCATATATCCATGATGAATACAATTTTTTAACAAAATATAATATAATAAGAAATAATCAAACAAGCTAGTATATCATGCTGGGTATGCACAAAAAGAAATAAGTTTAATTAGAATGTTGCTTTTTTATTTGGTTCAAATGCTTGTACCGTTTATTTTTTATTTTTAAATTTGCATCTTGTCAGATGACAATAAAATTAATAAAATAAGTTAGTATATGAGTGGCAAGACTTATCAATGTGCAAGGGTATTAAAGAAGAATATATATGCAAGGGTATTTAAGTCTTTATACACTATAATCAATATTTTACTCATGTTAAGCCTTTGTTCTTAATCTTAGTACCAAACGAACACGTGCTCCTTAGTGAGGATTAAATTTTTAATCCTTTCCCCTTAAGGAGCCCATGCCGAACACCCTTGTATAGGTTTTCACTTTGGCTGGCTTAACTTTTTGTCAATCAACAGGCAACACAAAGATTGGTTGATTTAGTAGGTTTAGCTCCCTGAATTCGGATCCCCTAAAGTAATCTAATGTTTGAGTTTAGATTTGGTTCATCTGATTATAATCCGCACAAATATTAAATGAGCCCCATGAATTCCAACGTGACCCGGATTGGCTCGGATTATGCTTGAACAGTATGGATCCAAACTCAAATTTTGAGTTACTTTAGGGGATCCGGACTAGCCCCGGGCCCCTCCCAAGGCACTGAGATATCATTCTTTTTTACTTGGCTGGAAGCTCATTCTACCAAGTGTGGTACCCAGGGTACATCTTTAACTTCGATTTCAAAGTCCAAACATACGATCCGAACTGCTCTATGTGATATCTACATTGAAATGTCTTGGAGGCCAAATTTTATATTTTTTAGGATTTTTTTACTATTTTTTAAAATAGATTCAAAATCACTGTTCTAGATAGTCCAAATTTTTTTGAAAAATAGTGATTTTGTACCTATCCTAAAAAATAGTAAAAAAATTTCAAAAAATATATAATTTGATCTCCAAGCACATTTTAATGTGGATATCACGTTGAGTGGTTCGGATCTTCTGTTTGAATTTTGAAATAGAGATAAAAATGTGAGGTATGATTGGAAAATGAAAGCAATGAGTATTTGAACCCTCCTCTTCTTTTATATATTAACTGTTTTTGATAATAAAATTTGTTAATTATGAATTATGATTCATCTACTATAATCAAACGGTGAAAATAATGAAAAATAAATACATCCAAAAATAAATTATTAAACCTCCACTTTTAACCACTTATTTTATACTTAATGCAAAAAATACAAAATAATATTATTATAAAAAGCATCATCTATGAAATAGATCGAATATTATACCGTCTTCCTTATGTGGATATCAATCATCTCTAGAGGTAAAATTATTCCCTATATAATGCCACGCATAATATATAAGGATTTTTTTAAACACTCTTCTTATTCCATCTTAATTTTTAAGTGCGTAAAGTTTCATATTCGAACCCCTCGAAGGGCGGAATTAGAAATTTTACATTGGAATGTTAAAATGTAAAATGTATAATATTTGATAGTGAGATTTGAATTCAGGTTTCCACAAATATACATTTAGCATTTTACGAAGGACAAACTATATAAAGTGCATTTTCAATAACATCAACAAATCAATCTAAAACATCTATTTATAATCTTATAATTCGAACCGAAAACAAAAATACTACAACTTAAATCCGAATAAAATGGACCCTTGTTGCATTGTTGCCAGCATATGGGCTTTTCCTACAAAAAAATAAAAAATAAAAACAAACAAAGAGAAGGAAAAAAAAGTTATTATTCTGTTTTGATCTCAAATTTTTATATTGATGGATCCACATCTCGAGGGTTGACCCGATCAAATTGCTAAATTAAATTATTATTCTGTTACCTGTATTATATTATTATCTGTACCACATCTTTTTTTTTTTTTGCCTGTCAATAAAATTAAGGGGAAATTTCACGTATATCCTTAAAAAATACGGAAATTACGTATTCCCCTTCTAAATTTCAAATTACGTATTTTTCCCTCTAAACTTCAAAAACTCACAAATTTACCCATTTTATTGTCTTTTATATTAAAACTCATTTTAAATTTGTAAAATACCCATTTTACCCTTTAGTAAATTGTAAAATACTCATTTTACCCTTTATTAAAAGCATAAAAATTTGTAGTATGTTTAAGAAAAATGTCGTTCTTATATTTGATCGGTTTTCGATGGCAGATGATTTATTTTTATTTTTTTACTTTTGACGTATACACGGTGACACCTAGGTATACCCTTGTGTATGCATCAAAAGTAAAGAAATAAACCATTTGCTCTTAGAAACTGATCAACTATAAAGTCCGATATTTTTCTTAAACATGCTACATATTTATTAGATTTTTAATAAAAAGTAAAATGGGTATTTTAATAATTTAAAATAAGTTTTAATATAAAAGACAATAAAATAGGTAATTTTGTGAGTTTTTAAAGTTTAGAGGGGGAATACAATCATGGATCTATCTACCTTGCTTCAAAATTGGAAATAATTATATTTTTTTGTTATCTTTTATTCTTCTTCCTGTCGATTGGGGAAGACCAAGAATTATTTAGTCCCAGCTGGAATTGAACTCATAATTTGGGTGTTTCGGTGTCATGTAACGCACCAAGTCATTTTTTATAGTTATTTTAAATAATAAAATAGAAATCAAAACGTTGATTCCAATCATCGATCAGTGTTTAACAATATAATATTAGTTCATTTTATAATTTTTTGTTGCGCATCCCATGTTGTATCAAAAAATAATTATTAATTTTTATATAAGAAATGATAATCTATAACATGTTGTAAATAACAGTATGCGCTCGTCGGACAGCTAGGGTACCGCCAAGCAATTAATTAGAAAATAATCGGCTATAATTGAGAATAATCAGCCGATTAGTTAGAAAATCGTTGACAATTTGATCACCGCTAACAACTAATCGGTCTAAACGGCTATTTTTTACAACACTGATCAATACTGAAAAATCATTTATTGATCTTGTTTTTTACAGTTTTGGTAAGCGTGCGCTACAAATAATTTTATTAATTAGACAAAAGATTTTCAAAATTTTTTGTTCAACAAATTAGGTATCAGAAAATTAAATGTGCTAATCGCTGGAAGTTTATTATCCAATTCGAATAAATCGTCCCAATTATGGGTCATTTAGTGGAGATTCAACCTACAGTCCGACATTTTTATTAATATCCAAAGTTTAATACAAATTATTAATTATGCCCATAACTCGACCCAATATCGAAAAATACCCAAGTAAACCGGCCATTTTCTGACCGGCTTACTCCATTTTTTTTTTTTTTTAGAGACACTATGAAGATCAAAATATTGAAATCTAACTCTGAAAATTTGAAATTTTTGTTTAAATTATTTGTTATATTACTTCTTTGAGGAGGGATCAAGTTACAACAAATATACAACAATCATTTTTTTATTTTCAAAGTCCAAATCGTCGATCCAAACCGTTCAACATGATCTCCACAATAAATTGTGCTTTCAGATCAAATTTTACATTTTTTTGAATTTGTTTACTATTTATTAAGTATTTTACAAAAAATAGTTATATTCAGACCATTGAATTTTGTACCCATCTTAATAAATAGTAAAAAAATTCAAAAAAATGTAAAATTTGATCTGCAAGCACATTTTATTAGATAATCATGTTGAACGGTTTGGATCGACGATTTGGACTTTAAAAATGAAAAAAATGGTTGTTGTAACTTTGTTGTAACCAGTGTTATAAAATGAGGCCGCATATGCGTTTGCGGCCCAGGTCCGCATAGGAATTTAATATGCGGCCCATATATGCGGCTTCAGCCTATCTAAGCAAATTGGACTATACAATCACCCTGAGGCCCAAACAGAAATCCCGTTCTTTCCAAATCAATTTCGTTCCGGATCGAGATATATATAATTGCCTCATACTAATTTTGATTTTTAAATGTGGGACTAATGTTATTAAGAAAAAATCCGGAATTTTTCGCTAGATTTGTTCGCTGGACTAAACGATGGACTAAATCTTTCCAAATCAATTCGCTGGGAACAAAAGGCAATGACAGCTGTATATGATTGGAGACAAAAGGCAGTGACAGCTGTTTTAATAGGCACTATATCTTTTTTTAATTTTGTTTCTTCTATTTTCTATTTGTATATGATTGGAGACATTCAATTTTTATATTTTTATATTTTGATTTTGGACTAAAAACTTTGAAGATCCTTTTAACTCATAATAAATATATTATTATGCATATTTTTTGGGTCTAATAATACATAATACTATTAATATACAACACTATTTTATTTGATTAATTTTTTTAATCCGCATATATAAGTCCGCATAAAAATCCGCATATGCGGCCGTATATCGTATATGCGGTATGCGGTGGCTTTCCGCATACCGCATGGAAACCGCATTTTATAACCTTGGTTGTAACTCAAATTTGTTGTAACTTGATCCCTCCTCTACTTCTTTTGATGTATAATTAGCATATTTATACTAAAATACGCTAGATTACTTGAAATTATATTGAATTACACTATATTACAATAAATTATGTTCAATTATACTAAATTACGTTAAATTACAATAACTTTGCTAATTATGCTGAAATACGGTAAATTACGCTAAATTACACAAAATTACGCTATAGTAGACTGATTTTGCTCATCTTTCATGAATCATAAAAAATAGTAAAAAAATTCTAAAAATAGTAAAAATTGGTATTCTACAAGTTCATTATGTAACTAATTTACTGAGCTATTTGGATTGAATAATAGAAATGAAAATCTTAATCGGAAACTTCCACTCAAGTTTTGAGGCTCTTCCCTTAGTTTTTTGGCGATTCTAAATTTTGGAATCTAGTATCGTGGCATGAATGCATGCGTATTTTCACAAGCTTTCCGAAAAGTGGTCATTTGCTGAAATCGGACACTCGAGCGCCGTTTTATGACCGTTTGAAGTTTCATCGTCGTTTTTCCCCTTTTCAGTGAAGATATCGTCCATATTCATTAATTTACCGTATTTTAGCGTAATTTAATGTAATTTAACGTAATTTAACATAATTTAGTGTTATTCAACATAATTTCAATTAATCTATCGTATTTTAGTATAAATATGTTAATTATACATCAAAAGAAGTAATATAACAAATAATTTAAACAAAAATTTCAAATTTTCAGAGTTAGATTTCAATATTTTGATCTTCATAGTGTCTCTAAAAAAAAAAAATGGAGTAAGCCGGCCAGAAAATGGCCGGTTTACTCTGGTACCTAAGCCGGCCATTTTCTGGCTGGCTTGGGTATTTTTCGATATTGAGTCGAGTTCTGGGCATAATTAATAATTTGTATTAAACTTTGGATATTAATAAAAATGTCGGACCTACACTAGTGTTTTCTTTTTCTAGTTGATTAAGTGAGGTGCTGTAAATTAAATTAGACTATTTAATGCTGTAAAATAGAATCGGAAAAAGTGTTGTTTATCAAATACATCAATAAATTATTTTATTGTATTACTTTATTTTATACACATTTGTCATTTTTAAACATCCCAACTTGTCATTTCAGAAGAAGAGAAGTACCAATTATTCAATTTATTCATAGATTTTTGTAACTAAGAAGATACCTCTGAATAAATTTATTCAATTTATTCATAGGTTTTGGTGGGAAGGTCTGTTATTTTGTTTTTTTTTGTAAAGAAAATGTGAAGGGTTGCTATTTCTAATGGAAATAAATCTGCTGTTTTCTGTTATTCCGATTCCAACTATTCAATCAATGTTTTTCATGCGCAAATCTGAGTGAAGAAACATTTCATGCACGAATCTCAACGAAATTGAATGGTTGGGATCGGAATAACAGGAACCTGTTAGTACAAACAAAGATAATGTACTTCGGGACCAGTTCTTCAAAAGAAAAAGAGGCGGGATCTTTTTTGTGGCTGTCACCTACAATGTAGCAAATTTTACGTGGACCCTATAAGCAAAATGTTTGGCTTTTTTTTCAGCATGATAATTCTTTATAGTTTATATATACATAATATATTTATTTATGTGATATATTTTTGAGTTAGAATATAAAAGTTATTAGTTTGAGAAGTAATATTACTCGTTTTTTATACTTAAACAATAATGTTAAAATGCTAATTGATACGTCCCTTCCCGAAGGGGCCGGGCCGTACTTGGACTCGGTCCAGTAAGGAGAGAGCACGCCCTGTTCTTCAGGAAGCAGGCCGTGCGGAGGCTGGTTACAGAACGCACAGCCCGTCCCGCCTCAGGTGAAGCGGGTCGAGCCGGGGGACACGCGGGGTGTCGGAGGGGTATTAACGCTCTAACCCTTTATAATACCTCTCCAACATGTGATAAATGCGATCCCATTTTCTGGGGGGGTTCTTTGCCTTATATAGGGTATGCCCTACTGTAGCAGGGTCTTGTCAGCATTAATGGCGATGCCCCGCATACTGTAGAGGACGTCCGCATATTAGGCTGTATCGTTCGCATAGTTTGTCTCAGGCCAAGAACGATGAGGCCGTGCTTCGACCGTTCTTGGCTGTTTAGTTTGTCGGGTTTTGAGTCCCGTTTCGTTTGGTTCCGAGCTGGCCCAGAGGAGGGTTTCCAGGCTCGGTTTGTGTTTATCCTCGGGTTGGCCCCGGGAGGGGGTCCGAATCCCGGGTAGTTTTCTGTGCTCGGGTTGGCCCCGGGGGGGGGGTCCGAATCCCGAGTAGTTTTGTATGCTCGGGTTGGCCCCAGGTGGGGGTCCGAATCCCGAGTAGTTTTGTATGCTCGGGTTGGCCCCAGGTGGGGGTCCGAATCCCGAGTAGTTATTTTGGGCCGTTGGCCTGTTTGGGTCGATCTGCTGTAAATTTATATCTGAGGATGTTTGGCCAGGCCAGGCCTGGGCCTTTAGAGGGCCATCGGTACATGGGCCTATCATTAGCCCCCGAAGCCGAAATGCATCAGCGTAAGTGCCTGATGCTTTCGGGTTTTCAGTTTTGGTGATGGTGGCGGTTTTGGCCCTGTTTTTGTTTGTCTGAGTTCGTTCCTATCGTCCCAATTTCTGAGTTTGTTTAAGTGTTCAGGTTTTGCCCCCTTAATTGGTCCCGGCAGTGGCGTGGGGTGTTCATTTACTGGTCCCCGATCTACTTCTCGGGACTTTTCCTGTTCGTATTTTGGTCACTTTTGAATTTTTGTTGCGTCGTTTGATATTGTGCCGCTTGCTGTGATACTTGTGGTCTATACCGATTTATGTTTCATTACCATTTCTCGCGGTCTTGTCGTTTTGTGGTTCCCGAGTTAGCCTCGGGTTTCCTGTGTTTTTGAAATAGCTGTGGTCTGTGCTATTACTTGCTTACTTGGGAAAGTTGTAGTTACGTCGTCCTTCGTAACTGAGGATTTTTACTATTTTTCTTCTCGAGTGCGAACGTTTGGTGTGATTATGTTGTCCCTTTTATGAGTCTCGGATATCTTTTAGGCGTGGTGGTGTGTTTATTATCCTTAGATAACTAGGCGCGGTATATATATATATATATATATATATATATATTTTTTTTTTTAGCGCCCGAAGGAGGGCTGGCGAGTTCGCGAGTAGTAGGTAACTGAGGTTACCGAATGATTGTAAGCATGCAGTGATATTGTAAATTTATGCAATCATTGAAGTATTACATGAAATCGATACATTGAACTGATATATTGTGTGCAGTTTGTCCAAAAGGGGACATGGCAACAGATACAATTCTACTAATACATTATTATAGTCGGGGCGACTAGTTCCATGTATACCCGCATGGCTCCGAGGGGGGATCTGAGGCAGGCGGAAGAAATGTTTCCACCTCGGTTGGGTGCACTCTGGGAGCTTCCCTAGAGAGAAGACGGGTGTGATGTCGCTACCTATGGAGCATTCAGGCGAGGATCTCGTTATCGGAGGCCTCATAGATATTGTCGGCTTCAAGTTCTTCCTTGGTAGCCGTGTATAAAGTTGGTCCTCCGTAGTTGAGGTCGATGCAACGGGGGCATCGCCAAAACCGGCGGCGGGGATCTGAGCGGCCTTTGATATCGTAATGATACATGTGGCGCCACTCGAAGCATGTTCGGCATTTGACCATCTCGGTCTTGGGATCTTCCTCACCACACCCGAAGCATGTGCGCAACGACGGTGTCGTTGGCTGGAGGGCGTTTTCATCTTCGCGGGTAAATTTTGGGCAGGAACTGAGCTTAAAGTCGAGGAAGTCTCGGACCCGGAGGTTTTCGTGGGTTAGCAACCATTCTAAGTCCGGGTGGGATATGTCTTGTAATAATACCCACCGCTCTCCTTCTGAGAGCGGTCGTCGTGGTGGTTGTGGCGGGTTAGGTCGGGGTCTGTTGGAAGGTGAATGACGGGGAAGGGTTCTGTTGAGGCGTCGTTGCTCGGGCTTGCTAACCGAGTCAGTTGATGCCATTGTGAAGGTAGGGGCAAGGTGAGCGCCTTGTCTGTGAGGTTGAGAGAAAATGTTGAGGTTTATAAATCCTTTTGCCGAGGGTGGCAATATATAGGCGAGTTATCGCCGTTGGTTATCGTGCGTGGGCCCCATGATGTCATTAAAGCTGTAGCTATGTGATTTAACGGGGCGAACGTAGGCCTGTCGTTTGACCGGCGTTGGTTTTGAGGTATTTTGGAATTTATTGAGCAGCTGTTTCGAGGCGTTATTAGTAGGGGGCTCGTTATTCAATGCATTCTAATTTGGGGCGTCTTAGTTTTAAAGGACCTTTTTCATGGCTGGCGGAAGCCGGTGAATGTCGTGAGAGATATTAGCAAGAGTGCACCGGGGCGTAGCTCGTCCCGGGCGGAAGTTTGGACGTGTCGGAGTCGGTGGGCAACAATTGTAGTAAAAATAGGTCTATTTAGGTTATTTGGGGCCCGTAAAGAGCGCCCGCAGATCGTTGTGAACATTTTCGGGGGAATCCGAAGATCATTAGAGAAAGATGTGTTGTTGTGGTGACTTAACTAGGTTCGCTCTTTGCGTGTTTATTCGCCCGAGCGTGATCTCGGGAGCGATGGTGCGGTATCGGTTTCGGAACACGGTGTGATTAACTGCGTGCGGTGGAGCTGTCCGGATGAGGATTCCCGGAGCTGTTAAGAGATCATAGTCCCGGGACCATACATTGTGAGAAAACATTTCAGCATTTGACAAAATAATGTTATACGTGGTTTACAGAGTTTTCCTTCTCTCAAAACAAAGCGTTTACGAGGACATATTACAACAAAAAGTGGTTTGCTGAAAACATATCTTAACTAAAATACTGTAAATATTATACGGGAGCGGTTGGACTTCGCCCTGCGTCCTATCCACTGAAGTCGTCATCAGTGGGCGAGTCCTCTCCGAAGGCGGCATAATCTGAACCGGGACTAGTGTCTTCGCGGTCACTGCTGTAGTACCAGGGGTCGGTGTCTTCACCCTCGTCCTCGTCCCCTCCACCTAGGGCGTCCAGGGTGGCTTGGCAGTCCTCACAGTACCAAGGTTGGGCATCTGGAGTGGGGAACAAGTAGGTGGCCTCGTCGGGTTGGCAGGCCGGGTGGAACCATTCGCCGCATCTAGCACATCGGGTCAGCTTGGCTTGGTTCGCCCTTTTCCTGCAGACGTGGCAGGAGCGGTATGTAGACGGTTTGGGAGGTGCTAGGCGGATGGGAGGTTTGGGTGCTGGTGGGTCGCGACGGTTCTTTGGGCAGCACGGGCAGTGATCATAAGAGCGCAGCTCTAGTTCGATCAAGTAGTCGATGAAGTCCTTCATTTTTTGGGTGGGCTTCGCGAGTAGAGCATTGAGGTGTTGTCGGTCGAAGAACCGAAGCCAGTTCTTGCGGACCTGTTTTGGTAGGTCTCGGACGCATGTTGGGGGTCTCGGCTTCGGGCGACTCGGTTCACCTGCCTCGGCGGGTTTCTTTCCTTTATTGCTTCGGGGTTTAGGAGACATCTTCTCGGTATGTTTGGGAGAGAGATGTCTGACCCTACAATTGCTGGGGGTATATATAGAGGTGATTAGTTGGTTGCAATTAATGCAGACGTCTTATCGCCATAATTATATCTGGTCATTACTGCGTGTCTTGGGAGCGGTGCTGCGTTTCGGGGGAGAAGAAAGGTGCCGGTGTTCGGGACGACGGGATCTCGTCATTCGCTCTTGGTTAGGGTTGACGGACGAGAGGGCGCCAAATTTTGAATTGACGCGCCGTTTAGCGACCCTTAGTGCTTACTGTGCAGACCCGATTTTCTACGGTTTTTTACGCCTCGAAATCAAGGCTTATCCGGGCCTGCCAGGTGGGTAGAGGGACTTCTCGAGGAGAGCGCCAGTCGTCTTTACGACCATGCACGGATGCCTATATATAGGCGCTCGCGGTCATCTGGGGGGTGTTTTCATTTGGTGAGTTTGGTGAGAGTTGTGGTCGGACGGCTGCTCGTATTCGCTCTGCTCAGTTTATTGCGGTCGCGTCTTCGTCTCCGGGAAGGTACCCTCTATTTAGAGCTTTGCAGTACATGATTGTTTTTTTTTTTGCGGGGATGGGGAAACTACCTTTACCGTCCCTAATTCGGTTGTGAAGCGTGTTTTAGCGAGTAGGGTTAGTTTTTGTTAGAACTTCCGAGCAGGTTTCTCGGTTGACATGGGGAGGCCATTATCTTATACTTCTCTTGTAGGTTCTTTAACTGACCGCCTTGGTCTAACTTAGGTTATTTCTAACTATGGCTGGGGGGAGCTCGGGAGGCCATTCTCCGAGTCGGGGTGTTCCGGATACCGATTCTTCTAGTCGGGGGGTGTTGAGGGCGCCTGGTCCAGGAAAAGGAGCCGAAGCTTTGGCTAAACTTGCTGCCGAGATGGAGGGTTCTGCGAGTTGCCAAGTAGTACTTCCTAGCGGTAATAGAGCCAAGCATATATATAATCGTGATCAAGATATGTCTGGACAGGTGCGGTTGCCGTTGTCTCCTAATGATCCCAGGTATCAAGCTTCTGATGATACATTGTCTGTTCAACATTCCGCTGCGTCCGGGGGACTCAGCGAGGCGCCAGGGGATGGCCAAGACGATCTGCATGAGAGTCGCGTTGTCTCTTCACGGGAAGCTTCCGTCTCCGCGCCAGTGGAGGCGCAAGGGAAAAAGGTTAGTCGCAAGGGTGCCCTATCTCAGACTCCAGACGGGCCGAAGTACGTGTCTCGGTCCACTTATGAAGTCGGTATTTTTGATGAAGTGGACCGCTTGTGGCCGTCTATACCCTTATGCCGTTCCAGTGAATGGTGGCGGAGCGTTTTTTATGGTGAGTTCGTGCGCGAAGAGGCACGGGGATTTATCACATGGGAAGTCTTAAATTTCCGGATGCCTACCGAGGTCGATCGTGCACACGACCATGACAAGGGGATGTGTGTATATTGGAAGATGCCGAAATGCGGGTTTCAATTACCACTGTCGGAATTCTGCCAAACTTTTGTTAAGACTTTGAAGATAACGCCGGCCCAACTAACTAGCAAGGCTTGGTGTTATGTCGCGAGCTTCGACAGGTTGTTCTCGGATTATTCTCATGTATTGCAGGGGCTGAAGCCGTCCATGGGTCTGTTTTCGCAGTATTTTAGTATGGGCAGGACATCCGGGGACTTCTTGGCCCTTAAGCGGAAGGGCCCGCACGCTATATTGTTCCATTCTGACAGAAACATTAAGCTTAATAAGATAGACGACTGGAATCGAGGCTGGGTATATCTGCCTGACCCAGATAAAATTGAGTCGTTGAAAGGTGTTCGGAAAACATGGCGTCGGTTGTCGGGAAAGGGGGCGGTGCCCTCTCTTAGTTTTTCGATGACCGCGGATGATCGAAAAGCTTTAGAGATTCTTAACAATTTATGTGGTAGATTTCTAACTTCCTGTTTCTATTTTTATCAATTCCTTAACCATTGATATACATTCGTGTGTTATTTGTTTGGCAGCTAAAACATCTATGGAGTTCGCTTATTGGGGTGGCGTCGCAGATCCGAAACCCATCGTCCCCCTCCCCCCATTGCCCGATGGGGTTAAAGCGAAGGGAGGGGAGCCGTCGATGACCGGGGAGGTGAAGGAGGTTTCGGGAGAGGATGGGGGGCTTCTTGTGGAAGAGAGGGAGGGATCTCCTCCAAAGGCCTCCAACAAACGGGGCGGGGTGAACGTGAAGCGCTCGGTCAAGAAGGCAAGGTCCACGGCTCAGATTAGCCCGTCCGATAAGGGGAAGGGTCCCGCCGTGGGGAAAGCCGCTGGCAAGGGTCGGGCTAATGAGCCAAGGGTGGAGGAAGTTCCTCTTATGCTGGAAGGTAAGGTTGCCCTAGGCGGGTCGGGGCTGGCGTCCGAAGTTGCGGTTCTTCCTGAGGGAGTGACCGGGGGTGGGGGTTCAGGAAAGGATAGGAGGCCGCGGGGGGATGATTCCAGCCTAGACTGGGAGTTGGAGAGGGGGTCGATTTGGGAGCATCCGTGCCCCGGCAAAGACCCGAACCACTGCGGGCTCTTTGTCCCCTTCCTAGAAAAAACAATTGGGACTAGTCGGAGGCCGCCCACTTTGAATGCTTACTCTTTCGGGGCCTACACTGGTCTGGGGCCGGCTTACGTTGGGCGTCTGATGAGGGAAAACCCAGACCAACTGCTGCTAGACAGTTTGGGTCGGCATTTTGAAGTGGGGTGTGTTATGGCAAAGTTGTTGGAGAACCGTATGTTGGAGGAAGGACAAACGCGGGCTATGGATGACATCACGTCGAGGCCGAAGGACGCGCCTCCCGAAGAGGGGAATGTGGAGGGCCATGGTGGGTCCTTGGAAGAGCGCTATAAGGAGGCCTTGGATTATCAGCTGACCTTGCAAAGTGATCTCGAGGCTCGTGATGAAGAGGTTAGGCGTTTGAAGGGAGAGTTGTCTAAGAGGGGCGAGGAAGCCGTTGAGCAAGCTGTGAGATTGGCGAGTGCTATAGCTGAGGCTGAAAAGCTGGAAGGGGAAAAGGCGAAATTGGCCGAGGGTTTGGCTTCTGAGAAAGGGAAGGTCGAGCGACAGCGTGCCGATTTGGAGGAGTTGCCGGAAAAGTTGATGGATGAGTTTTTTCGCAGTGATGGGTTCAGGTGCGCGGCGCTGGTGTGCGCGGAGGATTTTGTGCGCCATTTTGTGTACGGGGAAATGTTGAAGTTGGGGAAGTTATATCCCTTTGCCCCCGAGATGGTGGGATTCGAGAAGGTCAAGGACGAGGATGCACAGCCGAAGGTTCTGACTGGGTATAAGTGGGACAGGGCGGAGGATCGGCTGCGGAACCCCGCGGGTGAACTGGTGACGGGCCAGATGAGTCTACTTCGGAAGCAGCCGGTGGCAATTCCATATTATTGGCGTCTCGTTGCTGCTTGGCCAGATAATATTTGGGCGCGTCCTTCATCCGGGGTCGGCGTTGGTGATGGGGCGGGGAGCAGTGCGGCGACTTGTTCCCTCGTTCCTCCCTCTGGGGGAGACGATGCGCGAGACCTCGAGGTAATTGAAGAAGATGAGGGTGGCGAGCAGGAGGGGTACGAATCTTTATTTGCTTTTGTTGACACATGTGTATATCTGTTCGGTACTCTAGGTCAGGGCGATTCTAACCTTTTGTTTATTCTTTATGCAGGTCGTAGGCAGGGGAGTAGGGCATCAGCTCGGGGGACCGTTGAGTAGCGTACCCTTTATTGCCGGGGTCAAGATTTTAATTTATTTGTCTCGTTCTTCATTTCTTTTATTTGTAGGATCCCCAGGATGTTGGGGGAAAAACAGATCTGTTGTAACTTTGGCCGGGTAATTTGGTCGAGACTGTTGCTCGACCGCCCGAGTGACAATTACGTTCTATGTATGTTCTTGTTTTACTATGTTTGTTTGCGGTGTTTTAACAGGATTACTTCCGCACCCTGTGCGTTTGCCTGGTGTTGGTTTTTCTTTATTTATCGTCACCAATTGCTGGCTTTGCGAGCTTTGTAGCTGCTTTTCAATAAAAAAGGAGAGAGTTTTGTTACCTCGCGCAGTTCCTTGTCGTAATCTCTTCAGGTCTCTGATGCTCTCCTTCTCGCAGTCTCGTAGGGTCCCTGGCGCTTGTAGATTTACCTTTATTTGTCCGGTATAACTTGTCGGTCGAACAGACACATTTGCGTGTGTTCGGGGAGGGGGTTCTGTACTCCTGTTGACGTTTGATGTACTTCGAGATATCACTTATTTTCTTGTCAGTAGTTTTTGTAGAGCCGGTTTTAGATATTCCTGCGAGACTTTTGTTCGGGCATCGTATTATGCCTATCATTTGTCTCGTGAAGTCAGTAGGTTGATTCCTGCGAGATTTTTGTTCGGGCATCGTGTCATGCCTATCAGTTTTCTCGCGAGGCTTAGTAGAAAGATCCCCGCGAGACTTTTGTTCGGGCATCGTATTATGCCTATCATTTGTCTCGCGAGGCTTGGTAGAAAGATCCTCGCGAGACTTTTGTTCGGGCATCGTATTATGCCTATCATTTGTCTCGCGAGGCTTGGTAGAAAGATCCTCGCGAGACTTTTGTTCGGGCATCGTATTATGCCTATCATTTGTCTCGCGAGGCTTGGTAGAAAGATCCTCGCGAGACTTTTGTTCGGGCATCGTATTATGCCTATCATTTGTCTCGCGAGGCTTGGTAGATAAGATCCTCGCGAGACTTTTGTTCGGGCATCGTATTATGCCTATCATTTGTCTCGCGAGGCTTGGTAGAAAGATCCTCGCGAGACTTTTGTTCGGGCATCGTATTATGCCTATCATTTGTCTCGCGAGGCTTGGTAGAAAGATCCTCGCGAGACTTTTGTTCGGGCATCGTATTATGCCTATCATTTGTCTCGCGAGGCTTGTAGATCGTTCGTTTTTTGCGTAACTGTTCCTTTAGTTTGACGGATCATGTGTATTCGTTACTTCTTTCTCTTCTCTTTTTTTTTGCAGAGTTTCTTATTTATGATTTTATGATTCATGCCTGTATTGCTAAGTTCGCGAGCCACGTATGTTTATTTATACGGCTTAGTTCGAAATTAGTGTTTACAATTGTCAGCTAGCATTTGTCGCCCATAGGCTAAGATCTGTTGTGTAAATGTTGTTTTATTGCGGAGGCGTTTGTTGCCTTGTAGGCTTTCGTTTAGCCTCTTTAGCGCGATAGTTTTGTTCTGTTATCAAGGCGTTCCTTATTCGTGGACTTTCGTTTGTCCTTGTCATAACCAGTTGTTTGAAAAGAGGTCCCGATGGCGCTTTTGTGCCATCGGCCCCGAATTTGTTAGTCAATATCATAAATACTGGGCCGTGCTTATAAAATCGCACAGGCGCCCTTGACCACGCGCGGTTGCTCCCGCGCTGGTCCAAAAGTGCAAGGTACCGGGCTGTGCTTATAAGGTTGCACCAATGCCCCTGACCTTACACGGGCATTCCCGTGTAGGTCCAAAAGAAAAGGGCATAAAAGATAGTAATTACACTTTTTACAAGCAGCATTCCCGCTGCTATGCCTATTGCACTATCATTTTTTTTTTAAACATAGAACTTCCGGAGGTGGGCCACATTCCAGGGGCTGGCGAGGATGCGTCCATCGGGACTTTCGAGTTCGTAAGCTCCTTTACCGCGGGCACGGATTACCCGGAAAGGGCCTTCCCAATTGGGTTGCAATTTACCGACATGCTGTCCTGTAGCTTCGACCTTTCTTAACACCAAATCTCCTGGTTCGAACGTCCGGGGTGATACTCGCTTATCAAAGGCTCGTTTTATCCTGCGTTGATATTCTGCGGTTCGGGTGCGGGCTTTATCTCGGAGTTCCTGCGCTAGCTCGAGTTCCATTGCTCGTGCTTCTGGGTTGCTTTCCATGGTGTAGGCCGTCATCCTGAGGGAAGGTGCAATGAGTTCGAGCGGCGTGACGGCTTCCATGCCATATACCAGGGAGTACGGCGTTTGCTGGGTTGCCTCACGGGGAGTGGTTCGGTATGCCCAAAGGATTTCGTCTAGTTTGTCGGGCCAGTTTTTCCTGTTGGAGGCCACCTTCTTCTTTAATCCGTCCAGGATGGTCCTGTTGGTGACTTCGGCTAGCCCATTGCTGGCGGGGTGGCTGACCGAAGTAAAATTGCTGCGGATACCTAAGTTCTCGAGGAAGGTCATGGTGATCTCTGCATTAAACTGCGTGCCATTGTCAGAGATCACCGCGTGTGGTATGCCGAAACGGCACACTATATTTTGCCAAATAAAATTCTTGGCGGCTTCTGCCGTGATATTGGCTAGCGCCTTGGCCTCGACCCATTTTGTAAAATACTCCACAGCCACAATGATCCATCTTTGTTGCTGGACGGCCTTGGGAAAGGGGCCCAGAATGTCGATTCCCCAGAGGTCAAAGGGCCAAGCTCCCGAGATCGTGATCATGTCGTAGCTTGGGACGCTCGATAATCGACAGTGATATTGGCATTTGTCACATTTTCGCGTCATATTGGCCGCGTCCTGCTGCATTGTGGGCCAATAGTATCCTGCGCGTAAGACTCTTTTTGCCAACGTTTTGGCTCCCTGATGGCTGCCACAGAGTCCCTCGTGGACTTCCTCCAACATTTTCCGGGCATCGGCTTCTCCGATACATTTAAGCCATGGTCGGGCGTATCCTCTCTTATACAACTGGTGATTAAATATGGAGTATAAGGGCGCTATCTTTTTTAGCCGTCGGGACGCGAGCGGGTCCTCCGGTAAGGTCCCCGAGGTGAGGTAGGTTAACATGGGAGCGTACCACGTGTCTTCGAGCTCGTTAATGGCACAGGTTTCCTTTCTGTCGCCTGAGATGCTTGACTCGGGAATATCCATTACTATCACAGGGCGGTTCTTGTCCAGGTTACCTGCTGCCCCTAATTTCGAGAGGGCGTCTGCTTGACAGTTTTTGTTTCTGGGTACGTGCTCGACGACCACTTTCTCAAATTGGCCTTTTAAGAAATGGAATTGTTCATGGTATCGACGCAATCGGTCATCATATACACGGCACTCCTCGTTTATTTGTCTAACTGCTAGTTCAGAATCACTGTGGAGATGGACCTCCCGTGCTCCTAGTCCCGCTGCTAACTTGAGACCAGCTATCATGGCCTCGTATTCGGCGGTGTTATTAGTCACAGGGAATTGGAAGTGGAGTGCGTAGTTGAGTGTTTCTCCTTGAGGGCCAGTGAGGGCTATTCCGGCTCCCGCTCCCTGATGGGAGGAGGCGCCGTCCACATAGAGTGTCCACCTACCGTTCACTTCTTCAGGAGCTCCTGAGTATTCCGCGATGAAATCTGCGAACACTTGTGATTTGATGGCATTCTGGGGGTGGAACGAGACGTCGAATTCTGTTAGCTCGAGTGCCCAAGCCAATATGCGGCCCGAGGAATCGAAGTTCGCGAAGGCCTTCTTTAGGGGCACTGCGGTGTGCACTTTGATCGGGTGAGATTGGAAGTATGGTCTCAGTTTTCTCGCTGTGATGATGAGGGCATAAGCCGCCTTTTCTATCTGTGTATACCGAGTCTCGGCGTCCCGGAGTACATGGGATACGAAATATATGGGACGTTGTTCGCGCCCTTCTTCCCGCACTAATGCGGCACTGACCGCATGACTGGTGGTGGCTAGGTACACTACCAATGTATCTCCCTCTATTGGTCTGCTGAGGCAAGGCGGACTGGCTAGATATTCTTTCACCTTTTCAAAAGCCTCTGTGCATTCCTTTGTCCATTCGAATCTGGCTGACTTGCGCATTGCCTTGAAAAAGGGGAAACAGACATCGCCGGATCGGGCGATGAACCGGTTTAACGCCGCCAGCCGGCCTGTGAGTGTTTGAAGTTCCTTGAGGTTGCGGGGGGGTTTCATATCCAAGATGGCCTGTGATTTAGAGGGATGTATCTCAATGCCCCTCATGGATACCATGAATCCGAGGAACTTTCCTCTTGTAAGACCAAAGAAGCTTTTCTTCGGATTGAGTTTCATGTCGGCTTGGTTTAAAGTCATGAAAGTTTCGCGCAAATCCTGGACGTGATCCAGGTCGGACATGCTCTTGACCAGGAGGTCGTCCACATAGGCTTCTACATTCCGGCCTATTTGCTTGTGGAACACCTTATTTACCATTCGTTGGAAGGTAGCCCCTGCATTCTTCAGACCGAAGGGCATCACGCGATAGCAGTACAACCCAGAGTGGGTGGTAAAAGCAGTTTTATCTTCATCTTCTGTGCACATTCTGATCTGGTTATACCCCGAGAATGCATCCATGAAACTTAGGAACGCATGCCCGGAGGTGGAGTCCACTAGTTGGTCTATCTTGGGTAGAGGGAAAGGGTCCATGGGGCATGCTTTATTCAAGTCCGTGTAGTCGATGCACATCCTCCATTCTCCACTGGCCTTTTTGACAAGTACTGGGTTCGCCAGCCATTCCGGACAGGTCACATTCCGGATGAACCCAGCGTCTAGTAATTTGGTCACCTCGGTCTTAACCGCTGAACGCCTCTCCGCTCCCATATTCCTTCTCTTTTGGATCACCGGTTTTGCACCCGGCTTAACGTGCAGCCGGTGTTCCGCGATAGACCCCGGGATCCCCGGCATGTCTGCGGCGGTCCATGCGAATACTGTCAGGCTTTCTCGGAGAAAATTGACCAATTTCTCCCTTGCGCTTCCTTGGACAGCCTTACCGATGTTCAGGAACTTGCCGTTTCCGAGGTCAACTCGGTCGACCTCGTCAGCCAGTTCAATGGGCGTACTGAGCCCTTCCTTTTCAGTGGGATCCAACAACATGGGTGTGTGCGGGGGTAGGAACTCTCTACTGGAGCGTAAGCGTGGGCCAGTGAGGCCTGGTTTTGCTCTCATTTTAGCATCTACTTGATGGATCGCTCCTCCTTGCCCTTTCAGAGAGGTTTGGTAGCATTCCCGGGCCGCTTGTTGCTGTCCACATTCCTCACCTATGCCGTGGTCGGTAGGGAATTTGATTTTTAGGTGGAGGGAGGACACTATGGCTCCGATCCTGTTCAAAGTGCCCCTGCCGATGATTGCATTGTAGGCAGAAGGGGCGTCTACCACAAGGAAGTCCACCATGGCCTCGGTGGTGCGGGGCGAGGATCCAAATGTCACTTTCATCCGTACCATCCCTTTCGGTTGAAGGGAATCACCGGTGAATCCCACTAGTGGTGTTACTTTCTTTCGTGACTCACTGAGCTGAATTCCCATTTTTTCGAAAGCTGAGAAGTACAGGATATCGGCCGAGCTCCCGGTATCCACGAGGATCCGCTTAACCCCAAATTCTCCCATTTCAAGCCTCAGTACTACAGGGTCGTCATGAGGCCACACAACGGTGCCGAAATCTTTCTCGGAGAAGCATATGGCCTCGTGCATACGGGGTCTCTTTCTCCCAAGGGGCCTCTCAACATTGAGTACAGTAGGGTACGGCTTGGTGGTACTCCTATTTTGTTTCTCGGGGGTCAGCACCTTGTGTCCCCCGCTAATGACATTGATTTCCAAATTCAGTCGCCTACCGGACGTCGCCGGCCCATTTTCTTTATCTTCTTCAGACCTTGGCCCCGGGCGTCGGGCCCCCTTATAATTATCTCGGTAAGAAGCTTTCTTTTGGCGCTCGACTTCCCCGTTGTACTCCTTGGTAAATTTTTTGAAGAACTCTGGCATGATGTACTCGATCAATCTCCCTTCCCTAGCCATCCGTTCTAATATATCCTTCAGCTGGAGGCAATCTCCTGTGGAGTGCCCTTGAGTGCCGTGAAATGAGCACATCATCGTCCCATCTTTCTTCCCGAAAATATCCTTGCGTAGCGGTTTTGGGACGTCGGGCATGTCCTTTATTATGTGGTACATCTTGCTTCTCTTCTTGACGAAGGGGGCATATCGGACATAGTGCGGCCGGTAGCCCTCCTTGCCATCTTCGCGCCTTTCTGTTTGTGGCCCCAGCGCGGTATTTCTCTTCGGTGGCTCTCGTCTTCTGGATGGGCCGCCACCGAGTTGTCGGTCACGCTGTTGCGGCCTTGGTGATCGAGACCGCGGCCTGGGGAACTGGACGGCATCCTCCTCGGCCCGGATGTATCCTTCGGCGAAAGCCAGGAGTTCCGGTAAACTTTTAAACTCCCTTTTTCGGGCATCATATCTGAGGGTGCCCGGTCCTCCTTGCCGAAGTCCATTCAGCATAGCTGCCAGGGCGATGTCTTCGCTGTAATTTCGGACCTCCCTAGAGGCCTTTACGAACCTGTTCACAAAGGCCCGAGTTGGCTCTTGGTGTTCCTGCACATATTTTAGGAGGGAGTCGCAGGTCGCTCGCGGGGGTCGGAGCATGTCGTATCGGGCCAAAAAGGCCCTTGCCAGCTGGTCAAAAGTTTTTATCGATCCTTGCTTTAATCGCATGTACCATTCCCAAGCTTCTCCGGTTAAGCAGGTGGTAAAGATACGACACGCGACTGCGTCCGAGGCTCCATGCAGCCGGAGCCTTTCGTAGAACCCATGCACAAAGTTCTGAGGATCCTGGCTATCCCCGCTGCCCTGAAAATAGGGAAGACCGGTGGGGTACTTGAAGTCATTCATGGGGACCTTGTAAAGTTCCGGGGCTAATGGTCCTGCCAAAATATTCGTCGACCCGGAACGAGTCCCTGCATTCTTTCTTTCCCTTTCAGCTATTCCTTTCTCTACCCCTTTTTTGATCATCGCGTTTATCGTTGCCATATCTATCCCTGCGGCCTCGGTTGTGGTGCGCGTTCTTCGCCGCGTTTTAGGTGGTGTTTGGCGGCGCTCTTCTCGCGACCGGCGAGAATGGTCGTCTTTCCTCGAATGATGGAATTGGTCATCTCTCCTCGAGTGGTGAGAGTGCCCTTCGGCATGGTTGTCAGGGTCTCCTCGAGTTCTTTCCGTCCTTGCTCGGCCAGCGCTCCTTCTCGAGCTGGCCGCCGCGGATGAGCCTTCACTTTCCTCTCTTTCAACCCCAAAAGATAGTCTCCGTCTCGGTCCGCCATGTTGTCTAGTTTCCTCCTCGCCGGCGAGGGTTTCGATTTCAGGGTCGGGATTGCCAGAATCGAGTTCCGTGTGGTGTGGACCGGGCTCCGGATCGTTCGACCCGGGTGCTGGATGAAGTAATTGTACTACAGGTGGTAGGGGGTGGATCATTCGCACACCAGGTGCCGCCGTGGGGGTTTGTGGACAGTTCATCAAGTTAAGATCGGTTTGCGGGGGGTAATGTGCCAAATGGGTAGTCGGGTACTGTGAGTACGGAGGGGCATATTGGGGGTATGGGGAATAGTTGTAGAGGGATGGATATACGTTCTGTGGGAAGTAAGGGGAATGGTATTGAGTATAGAGCATCTGGTTTTGGGTATTTTGAGGAGTTGACCCAATCGGCCCGGTGGCCTGGGCCGTCACTATAGTCGAATCGACTGGCCTTATGATGGGTGTGGAAGTTGGGAGGGACTCCGAACCCTTCCCTAATTGGGCGGTTGGTATCTCTTCTCGCGGCATCCCCAAAGTGCAATTCGGGGGAATTACAACGCCAGAGGCTTCTCGGCTCATCTTATGAAGAGGATCTATGCTTGCCGCCCCTGTACCCGGGTTACCTGGGAGGGTTCCCTTTGAAGCTTCCTTGGGTTTCCGGCCCGAGGTCGGGTTGGTCAGGGGTTTTGCCTTGTCAGGTTTTGGATTAGATCGTTCCGTCCGCTGGGCCATCTCCTCGGAGGCAAGCTTGCCTATGTCTGTCTGTTTCGCTGTGGAAGTCATCTCGCTCAGTTGGGGCAGGGGGCCCCACGGTGGTTGATACGTCCCTTCCCGAAGGGGCCGGGCCGTACTTGGACTCGGTCCAGTAAGGAGAGAGCACGTCCTGTTCTTCAGGAAGCAGGCCGTGCGGAGGCTGGTTACAGAACGCACAGCCCGTCCCGCCTCAGGTGAAGCGGGTCGAGCCGGGGGACACGCGGGGTGTCGGAGGGGTATTAACGCTCTAACCCTTTATTAGACCTCTCCAACATGTGATAAATGCGATCCCCTTTTCTGGGGGGGTTCTTTGCCTTATATAGGGTATGCCCTACTGTAGCAGGGTCTTGTCAGCATTAATGGCGATGCCCCGCATACTGTAGAGGACGTCCGCATATTAGGCTGTATCGTTCGCATAGTTTGTCTCAGGCCAAGAACGGTGAGGCCGTGCTTCGACCGTTCTTGGCTGTTCAGTTTGTCGGGTTTTGAGTCCCGTTTCGTTTGGTTCCGAGCTGGCCCAGAGGAGGGTTTCCAGGCTCGGTTTGTGTTTATCCTCGGGTTGGCCCCGGGAGGGGGGGTCCGAATCCCGAGTAGTTTTGTATGCTCGGGTTGGCCCCAGGTGGGGGTCCGAATCCCGAGTAGTTTTGTATGCTCGGGTTGGCCCCAGGTGGGGGTCCGAATCCCGAGTAGTTTTGTATGCTCGGGTTGGCCCCGGGTGGGGGTCCGAATCCCGAGTAGTTATTTTGGGCCGTTGGCCTGTTTGGGTCGATCTGCTTGTAAATTTATATCTGAGGATGTTTGGCCAGACCAGGCCTGGGCCTTTAGAGGGCCATCGGTACATGGGCCTATCACTAATATTATTTGATTAAATATAAATAGGACTAATTGTACAAGAAAATACATCCAAGTCAGCCTGAATAGTATTTAGTTACAGTCTTGGATCCATGTTTAGTTGTGAAGTGGTGGAGTAAACTCTTTACTCTACCTTTAAGTAGCCAAATGAGGAGTGAATTTAAAAAAGTAAGAGTAACATTGGAGTCAATCTGAAGTAAGTTACTCTACCTGTCGAGCTTACTCCATCTGTGAGTCCCGCAGTTAAAGTAACATTCATCTTACAGGTTTCTTTCTTTTCATCAGTTTACTCCATCAATTTCCAATCAAACATGATTAATTCAATGTACCTTAACTTGAAGTAAATAATTTAATTCGGAATAATTTTACTCAACCAAACATGACTTAACTTCAAAATTTTCAGTAAATCCAGGAGCCAGACGATTAAACTACCCAGGAAAATAAAATATATTCCGGCAGATATATAATTTGATGATCACATAAAATCCCAAGCTTGCAAAGTCAAACAGTCGTATCCTCCCAATCCCAGGTAGAACCTGACTGAGGAAAATAAATTAGAAGTCAAACTCTAATAAAATATAGGAGTCCGTTTTGAGATTCGTGCCAAGTTAAACTGACGACTCGATCTAATTTTTTTCAGTCAGGTACTGCACTAGATGTGAATTCCTTCAACTCTTATATTTTCTCTCTATATATTCGAATTTTTAGTTCTCCGCCAATGCCATCACCCAATCAATCGGCGATCTCTTCAAAACCTGAACCTTCCATGGTTTATTTTCCTCTCCCAAAGCAAAACCCTGAACCTTTTGTTGTCTCGTTGATATTTATAGTGATTAGAAATTTAAAATGAAATTTACAAAGAAGTACGAGGAGTACATGCAAGGAGATAGAGAGAAGGGGTTGCCACTCCTGGGATTGAAAAAGCTTAAGAAGATTCTTAAAGCTTGTAGGAGGGAGATAGAGGCGCAGCAGAGGATTAAAGAAGTTCAAATAGGAGAGACTGTTGCAAATATTGTAGAGAGTAAATGCGACAATAAATGCTCGGGATATTGCCCTGGTATGAAGTTTATATGCATAATTTAAGATATAATTAGGATGGTTCAAATGCCTCATATTCTATATTTCTGTTTTTAAAGTTCAAACTGTCGAACCGAACCTCTCAACATGATATCTATATTAAATATATTTGGAGGTCAAATTTCATAATTTTTTAATTTGTTTACTATATTTTTAGATAGATACAACATCACTGTTTCTATATCACTTAAAATAAGAAGTCACAATTTTCTTTTTGAGCAAAATTTAGAGTGGAAGTTAATACAAAATTACAAACACAAAGCAAAAAATACAGAATCAAAGTAATCATGTGAATGATTTGACAAATATATATCAAATGCGTCCAAGCTGCAATATGTTCTAAATTTAGAGTGGAAGTAATGTAAATTGACCCTCATTCGTAGTAAATTTTGTTTATATGATTGACCCCCATTTATATTTTGACCCCCATAAAAAGTCTGGCTCCGCCCCTGCCGACACGGCATAACATTTTTCATTCCCTAAGCACTGTGAGAACCAAAAACTAAATAACAGTCCCGTTTAATTTCATTACTGAAGTGTTCACAAGATCATAAATCCAAAAAGAAAATCTTGTTGATAATTAGTTATTAGAAACTTTACAACGATTCGTTGAAAGCAACGATGCCACAAATTTGAACAAAGCAAAGTAGCAAACCAATCCATGCTCCATAAAACCACCCTTCAAATATTAAACAGATAAAATTTCTTCGTTTTATTGCTGTACAGATTGTTAAAATTTAAGTGGATAACATTATATCCTATTGAGACATACATATCATGCGCATCAGCGAATTGCTACAATTTGCATTGTTTAGATGTGGTACAAGCCAAGATAAGAAGCCAGCTTTTGTCTCTCTTGCAAGTCTTTGAGATGCGTACTCGGCCAGCATTTGCCACAAATCACCAACTGTCCATTCATGATCCATTATCCATTCCGTTACCTGTCAGAACAGAAAGAAAAGAAAACAAAGATGAAAATTATTGTTTAAATTAGAAAAAAGGAAAAAAAAAAAGTAACTTTTTAAAACAAAGATCCACCTGTTTGAGCTGCTCCAAAGATGGTTCTTCAAACATGTAGTAGTGAATGAAAGGCCTGTTCGCCTAATATAAACATAGCAATCCAATCAAAAATAGATATTTAAACCCAGTATTTTCTGGCACAGTAATAAACCCTATATTTACGAGGACATTACCGTATCATTTCATTTAAACAGTTTTGTGTGTCAATTACCTGAGAGGCAGCAAGCCACTGAATCATACTCTTAATTTCCGGGTCTCCTCCAAAAGCACCGCATCCCCAATTTCCAGTTGAAATTCCAACTTTATCCTCATCAATCTCCATATCTTCATGTTTTTCATGTCCATACTCTGAGTTGCAATTATTAGAACATGAATTTTCAGAACTGCTATGAGTTCCAGAACTTTCCTGCTCAAGTCAGAAAGGAAATATAAAAGCAACAATTCAGTTTTTCACTAGAAAAAAAGATTCTGCTGTTTGAATGTTTACAAAATGAAACCTCTATTTACTAGTATTTGCAAATAATAAAATTTATAAAACCAACATGGAAACTGATGGTGTACTAGAAAAATTGACCAATATGCCCTTTGTTTAGCGTCCAAACACAAGGCCAACCCATTCATTCTACCATTCTGGGGCAATTAATAATTATTTTCTTTGAATCAAAATCCTCTCTTATTTAGTTCAACTCTCATATATGTTGGCTCATTTTTCCTGAACCTCTATCCAGGTCACTCATTTAATCAGAAGAAAATTGAAATAAAAGATGTTTTCCCATTAATGTAACAAAGGTACAAAATTTTTCCAAAAAAAAAAAAGAGAATATCCAAAATTTATGCTTGCTTTCTCCAAAGAATTATAATAGTAATATTAAACAATTAACCTGACAATTTTGATCACTTGATTGGTAATTTGAGTGCTCCAAAAAGCCACAGAATGCTTTGTTGGCCTCCCTGTAAATTCATAATACACCAAACGAAAAGTAAAAATCAATTCATTTTCGAGTTGAAGAACTAAAAACAAGTACAATTGGGAAAAAAGATAGTACCTCAGAAGACACCTAACTTCGTATTGTGCCATCCTAGGGCTGTACAAAGCATCAATAGCTAAAATTCTAGTTTTTCGCCTCCGCATTTTATCAAAAGGCTTAGTATCAACATAATCACCAACAAAACGAAATGAGGAGGCATACCTAAGAGATTGTTATTTAAAAAAAAAAATTAAAGCTCAGAAGACATTCAACAAGTCTGGTATGAACAAGCTCTCTAGGATTTTTTTACCCCATATATTTTGAGAATCTCTCAACTCCAATGATTTCTATTGCCTCGTTATTTTCCATGCGAGGCATAAAGAGCATGCCTATTATCAGTTCTGGGTTGATCATGAATCTTATCTCTTCCTATTTACCAGTAAAAAATAGTGAAGAAAAAAAAATTAATCAAGAAAAAAAATAATATTTCAACAAGCTTTGTCCTCTATTGATGTTTATTAATAGAAGTTTATAATAGCATTATATCTTACAAAACATACAGTCCAAGAAATTTCTACATGTGTGATTTTCTATAAAACAAGGTTGGTGATAAAAATCCCTAGATTCATCCCAAAGAATCCAGATAATCATTTCATTATATATTTTTTCAGGATTAAAAACATATTCTAAAGAAGTACTTATTTTTACTTATTACAACAATTTTTTAGTTTTCTGTCTCCTTTTTTATTCTCTTCTATTTATTTTTCTATTTGTAACCTATACCTTTTATTTTATTTAATACAATTTAGGTAGGCTCTTTACCTGCCTATTAATAAAAACTCATTACAACGATATTGTTTCCCTCACAAATTGGATTATAAATTTTACCCGAAAAATACAGAACATAAGACACAAAAAAGTCAGTTCTGCAGAAAGAAAATGCAACCAAATGCTTTCTTAAGAAAATTCTAAAAATCCAAAAAATTGCATAAACAATTCAAAGAAAGTTTATAAGTATGAACAATAGAAATAATTATGGCATCTACCTATAAGAAGAAAAGAAATACAACCTGCACACAGCCTCTCAAAAGAGCACCACCTCCCAAATATTCATTTGCAAAATCAACCTCTAAGGCTTCGTATTTCTGGTCCTCTATAAACCCAGAATTTACCACCTAGAAATGAAAAGGTTGTAAATAACACCAATCATGACAGTAAGAGAAAAGTTGTGAGTTTTTATGGGAAATTTTGTCAATTTTTATAGGAAAATTGCTTATCCATGCACCAATTCCATTGTTGACTTGATGTGATTTTGCAACTTAAAATAATATTGGGTGCTAATTGTGAAAAAGCGATTTATTAGGTGTTAATTGCAAGTAAAACAATGTTGGATGTTACTTGCCAAAACCCTTATGTAACTCCTTACTGGCACTGTATTGCATAGAAAACAAATAAGATAAGGAATATTTCAAGGATGTCATAGTAAAGGTGCGAAAGGAGAATTTTCAATGTTGACTGTTTAGTATAGGTATGAGAAGCAATGGGTGTTAATTGCCAATACCATGGAATAAAGATTCAATTTGTACGGAAAAAGAACTATATCAGGGAAAAAAAACAAAGAGTGAGGCTATGGTATTATGCATAGCACATTTTGGTCCGTACTATGGATGCATATCTTCATTTCTAAAGTCCAAACAGTCGATCTGAACCGCTCAACATCATCAATATTTAAAAATGTGCTTGGAGGCCAAACTATACATTTTTGAATTTTTTTACTATTTTTTAGATAGTTAGAAAATCACTACTTTTGGATGGTCCAGAATCTTTAGATCAAGTGATTTTGTACCTATTTATAAAAATAGTAAAAAATTCTAAAAAAATGTAAAATTTGACCTCCAAGTACATTTTCATATGAAGATCATGATGAACAGTTCAGATCGACTATTTGGACTTTAAAAAAGAAGATATAGATCCATAGTACGAACCAAAGTGCACTATGCATAGTACCGTAGCCTCACTCAAAGAACAAAAAGTACAGAAAGAGTTTTAGAAACTTAACCATAAAAGGGCACAAGGAGGAATCAGATTTGCTCCAATAATCAGCCTCGGGATAAGAAACCGAACAAGAACTCTGCTTAAAGGGAAGCACCTTTCTTTCAAAAGATACAAGGCCATTTGGTGTATCTTTACATATTCTTTCAAAATAGTGCACAAGGCACTTAACTTTGTTCTCCTGGCAATGCTTTGAGTCTGACAGAAGGGTCCTGAGTACACATGCAAGTGAGAAAATCACAACAGTATTGTACACGGTATTTTTCTACCTCATGTTAATTGCAAAGTAAAGCAAAGTAAATAGATAATTTTGACCTAAATAGAACCCAACTCTAATGCTTACTGTTCTCCTTCCAAAGTAAAACACAGTCAGTCACATTTTTTTTTCTTTCCTTCAAGTTCTCAATACTGAATCACAGGCAGATTTCAGCCTTCTCTTTCAGGAAAAACTTACAGTGAGTATTGGCAATTAAAAAATGAAATTTATTGCATGGAACCGTAAAATAAGTAATGTACAGTTTATACACAAGAAATCATGAGGACTAAACCAAACCACTATCCTGAGTTCGTCTCCTCACTGTCTCTCTACATGAAGAGCCGGTTAGTGTGGCAGTAACAGTTTTCATGTAGGCATATTCATTTCCAATAGTATAATATTTATGTTTCAGCAAAGGCAAAAAAAATATTTTTCCCAGATAATTTTTTTTTTGTCTACGCATAGCAAAGTGCAATAAATGGCCTATATTTTTCGAACTTACGCAAATAATGGGTCAAAATTGATGATAGGTAGATCATTTGCATTCCTGTCTTTTGTTGGGAAGAGGCAAAACAGTGCACAAGCAAGTAAAGCAGCTATCAGTTCCTACAATAGATGAGAGCATCTTAAAACACTGCACATGCCAATTGCATAGCAGAGGCACAATTAGATTAAATTGCTACACAATTGCACAACTTAGAATTGATTAAAAGCAAAATTGCAATCTAATTGATGCTTAAATAAAAAATCATCTTGTTCAGAGAGGGGTTCTAAGATTACAAATTACCTGAGTAAGAAACAATATGCCGGCATCTTGAGAACTCAATATGCGAAGTCCCGAAAACCTCTTACCAGATAGTTCGTTGGATTTACAATAATGACATTCCAAAAGGGAAGGGAGTTTTAGTAACAGCTTGGCGAGAGCTGGTATGACCTCATTAAACCACACTCTAGCATCCATTCTAGACATGAACTGCTCAAAACAGGTTAGATTAAAGAAATTTCAGTTAGGGGTGTTCATTGGATCCGGTTTATTTGGTTTTCAACCGAACCAACAAATTTTGGATTAAATGGTTCGGTTTTCGTTTCAATGGTTCAGTTCGGTTGAATTTTTTAATTACTTTGGTTATGCATATTTGGTTCGGTTTAATCTCTCTTATTTCAGTTCAATTAAACAAACCGAAATGTACTTGATATTTACTTGAATTACTTCGTTTTTGTATTTGATTCAGTTTAATCTCCCTTATTTCGGTTCAATTGATATTTATTTCTGTGATTATTAAATGTATTTGTGTATGTATTAATGTTTAGACCTTTTGAAATTTAATCTCTTTTATTTCGGTTCAATCAAACAAACCGAAATTTACTTTGGTCTTTTGGTTCGGTTGATATTCGGCTGACAAGTTTAATTCGGTTGGTTCGATTAAATTTTTGAAACCGAATAAAAAATTGGTCTGACAATTTTAATTCCGTTTAAACCGAACCGGTCTTTGAATAAAAATAACAGTATGCGATAGCGATACCTCGTCAAAGAAGAGCGAGAAGCCATGTTGAGCGCGAGAGGCAAGAGGAGGCTGAGAGTAGAGGTCGAGAGAGTCGCGGAGATCTAGAATGAAATCGAAGAGAACTTCGCCGGAGTCGACGTGACTGACAGTAGGTCCCAGGGACAGTGCCTTTAGTGAATCCTCTGCTCTCTCTGACCAGGAGAGAGAGGAGGCTCGAATAGAAAGAGGTAGGAATGGTAGGATTGAATTGAGATCGGAGCGATTCTCCATTGTGGGGAGAAGAACGAAGAAGAGAAGTGGGGACTGGCTGACTGGGGCGGGAGAGACTTTTGTTGCTAAGAAGTGAGAAGGTTTCTTCGGGGTAAATATTTTAACAGAGTACATTTGGCTTCACGCAGCACACTAACCATATACAGGGCTGTTGTGTTTCCATAGTCTGTGCGCTGCACTAAGTCAAAATAGCTTTGTTAAAATCTTTACCCGTTTCTTCGGCTTGACCCGATGGCCGATGATGGGACTTTACGGGTTTTCCAGCGTGCAATCCGATAGCCGTAAAGTAAACCCATATTATGAGTTCAGATCCAGTGGGTACCCGCATCAATCCGATCCAGTAGAGTACCCTATCGTGTAGAATCTGCACTGTCCGTTTTAACATGCACGAATTTTAAAAAATCTGACACGAATTTTAAAGACCTTCATGTATCTACGTTTGACTGAAAAAACGATCGCTCGTCTGAGATTTACAGTGCTGCGGTACTACAGAAAACTTATGAAGTACATTAAGTTCTCAAATATGATGGTACCGACTAGAGGGGGAAAAATGGCACGGCGGAGCCGGCTTCGTCACAGAACGGTACGGTTACGGCACGAAACGACACAGCACGCGTGTCTGTTACGTGCCGTAACTCGCGTGTTCCGTGCCGTGACCATTCGAGTGCCGTGCTCATCTTTTGAAACTTTGGCACGCACGGCACGGCACGACACGTAGTCACGGGAGTCACGTGTAATAGGACCATTAGATATTAATTTAATGGTGAATCTTGAATAAACTAATCTAAATTATGGTTAAATAGTCACGCGAGTCACATATGGTCATGGCACGTTTAGGTACAGCGTGAATAAAAGCACTCTAAATTCAAGGGTACATTACTTGAAAAGTATGGAGCTTTCACAGAAGGAGGTAGGGGTGCAAACGGATCGGATATTATCCGTTCGGATACGGATATTCGGATATGGATAATTTGCGGTACGGATACGGATACGGATACGGATATGGTTTCAATTTTTGAAAGCGGATACGGATACGGATACGGATATATCCGTAACTTTTAATTTAACGGATATCCGTGTAACTTTTTTTTTTTGATGAAATGCAGAGGCTGCCAAAATTTATTAAATATGAAGTTGGTATTTACAAACTACCTAACCTGTAGGGGATTGGGAACCTATACACATGGTACTGTGTACCGAAATGCAATCCCCATCAGGTATCAACTATAAGTTTATTGCCCGCAGTTGGAGATATCCGTGTAACTTTTAATTTAACGGAAGAAGATGGATCAAAATTTTTTCGATATGAAAATATTATCTCGTTCCATAAAAGATAAATTCTCTAACTATATGTACTCAAAAATATCTAAGGCTCTGCACACACTAAACATTTCTTTAGCAACGAGCATGCTTGGTATTTTACCGATATCTGAGAAACTCTTCCTCTAGGTTTGAACCAATGCCTATTATTACTTTTCTAGGTATGCAATGCCATTCACTTTCTTTGTTGGGGTGAATCATGACGGTCAATCCATTCTACTGATAATAGCGATTGATGTGTTAACAAAATATCATTAAACTATTTTTTTTATTTTAGAATTATATATGTTTAGAGAGAATATCTTTTGTGTTGGTATATTTTAATTAGAATTATAGTTATGTTGGTATATTTATGGCTATATATATTTTGTAATGGCATAACATATATATTTTGAATTAAGAATCCGAATTATATCCGTATTCGTATTCGTATTCGAAAAATATTCGATCCGTATCCGTATTCGTTTAATATCCGATCCATATCCGTATCCGAAAAAAAAATATGGATACGGATATGGTTTTAGCACTATCCGATCCGTATCCGATCCGTTTGCACCCCTAGAAGGAGGTCACCTATATGATGAGCAAATCTCCTATGGTGTTCAAGCTGTCGGAGGAGTTGTTGAGCCGCAAAATAGAGTTTCTGAAAAAAAAAAATTCCATACATACACCCCTAATTAATACTCCTAAATTGATGTATGCAAAAAAAGTTCCATCAAATTCGTCCAAAAACCCATTCAATTAGATAGAAACCTCTTCGCGGCTTAAAATTGACCTACCGGCAATGTTAGTGGTGTTCCGGCCACTCAGGCGATCACCGGCCGCAAACAGGTTGTCCAATCAACCCTTCCACCTCTGAAGATGCTAAATGTGCATTCAATTTTATGATGGGTGCTCAAGAGTCAAGAGCAACCCTTAATTTGATCAAGGAAATCGATCGGGTTCATCAATCCTTAAATCCCATCTGGTCATCACGAATTGTGATGCATATGCACGGATCTTAAAGACATATGCATTGATCTTGATGAATATCTAAACCTAATGGCTACTAAGAGACTGTCAGTGGGGGTCCACTTGTCAAGAAAATCAGAAAAATGCAAAATAAATCATAAAAAATCAGAAAGGCCCTTGAAACTCTGAAAATTTAAGAAAGAGCATCTATTTACATGATAACAAATTTACACACGAGTAGAACTAGGGTGAGCTGTGCTCACCAACGGTTTTGGTGAGCACACCTCCAAATAACGCATTTTCAAAGTTCAAATAGTCGATTCGAACCTTCCAACGTGTTCTTCATATTAATATGTGCTTGGAGACCAAATTTTACATTTTTTGGAAATTTTTTACTATTTTTTTAGAATTTTTGAAAATCATCAGCTTTTTATTAAATAAAAAAAAAATTCAAAAAACACTGATTTTCAAAAATTCTAAAAAAATAGTAAAAAATTTCCAAAAAATGTAAAATTTGGTCTCCAAGCACATATTAATATGAAGAACACGTTGGAAGGTTCGAATCGACTATTTGAACTTTGAAAATGCGTTATTTGGAGGTGTGCTCACCAAAACCGTTGGTGAGCACAGCTCACCCTAGTTCTACTCTTTACACATAAAGTGAGGTGAATGAAGAGAATCTCTCTATTTACTTCTTCAGTAATTATTGTCTTTCAATTTAGTAGGATACAAAATTTAACCTCATCATTTTCATTGCTTCCTTTCCCTTCCATTTTTTTTCCAGACTTTATATAAAAATATTCTCCGAAATCATTTGTCTTCAGAAACTCATTTTCAATTCATTTCAAATTCAAAACTGCATATCAAACCTAACTGATTACCAGCTCAGATTTTTACAAATAGAACTAAATTTTCAATCGGTAAGTTGAATATATCAGCGTAAATATATCACATATAATTTGTTATGAAATTCCGAACTGATATATTTGCTATTTGATTAGAGAGAAAGATGAATATCTAATCTTTCAAATTTCAATATTCATAAAAAAACCTCCATCTAGTTTTAAACTTGAAACCTCCCAGGTAGAAAATATTGCCATTTCTCAATAGATCCATATCCAATTCTTTCCTCCCTGAATATTGAGTTTTGACATTTGTTTAATTTGAATTTATATCAGAATTCATTCAACGCAATGTGAACATAGATATAGTTTTTAGTATGAGTGAGGCTATGGTGCTATGCATAGCACGGATGGCTAGTGTACTACGGCTCAATATGGTACTTTTTAAAATCCTAACAGTCGATCTGAACCGTTCAATGTGATAACCATATGAATATGTACTTGCAAACTAAATTTTATATTTTTTCGAATTTTTTTACTATTTTTTTAGATAGGTAGAAAAATCAGTGTTTTCTGAAAATTCTCGACCATCAAAATTCTACCTATCTAAAAAAATAGTAAAAAAATTCGAAAAAATATAAAATTTAGTTTGCAAGTACATATTCATATGGTTATCACATTGAACGGTTCAGATCGACTGTTAGGATTTTAAAAAGTACCATATTGAGCCGTAGTACACTAGCCATCCGTGCTATGCATAGCACCATAGCCTCACTCTTTTAGTATTATATGCTCTACATGTGTTTAATTATCATCCTTACTAAATTACATGCTCATATTAGACACTCCATTTTATTAACAAGCGGCATCAACATGCTCAAATTACATGGGCTGGATTTGGATTTAAATAAATTCTCCTTTCTATTCTAATCTTTATGGATTATGTTCTGATCTTGGGTAGTGGTTTGACACTGCCCATGGTGGGCTGCCCGAACCCGGTCCGCCCGTGCCCGGTGCCCGGGGTACCCGTATCCGTGCCCGGGTATACCCGGGTAAACGGGTACACGGGTACGGGTGTTAAACGGGCAGGGCACCTATTTTTGGAAAAAAAAACCCGGGTGTACCCGTACCCGCCGTACCCGAACCCATTACCCGTGTACCCGAACTCGCCCCGGGTGTACCCGCACCCGTTTACCCGCTACCCGTGCACCCGTGCACCCGTGTACCCGCCCGGGTTTACCCGAACCACTTTATTTCAAATTTGTTTCCCCCCGGTTCTACAGGGTAATGGTTTTAACAGATCAGTTTTGGCTACATGCAGCGCACGGAGTACATAATTTAAACATCGCTGCATATGATTAGTGCGCTGCATGAAGCTAAAACTGCTCTGTTAAAATCTTGGAGACGTTCTACAGTAACCGGACAACCGGTTCAAATCAGTCAAACCGGGTGGGTCCCACCTGTCATTTATGTCCCGTACGGGTGGGTCCCACCCGTCAATTCTGTTTTTTTTTTCGGATTTATTAAATTTCAAATATTATTCTCCCTCCAATCAAAACTCTATATATTGACCCCTCTTCCTCTCAATATTTTCACACCCTCTCATTCTCTCAATCTCTCAATCTCTCATAATCTCATTCTCTCAATCTAAAATTTTACTATTTTCAGTTTTTAAATTTATTGTTTGAAAAAAATATAGTTGTAAATTTAATTCATTCTACAAATACGCAAACGGAATTACGAAGGTATCAGAATTACGAAGTTCGGCACCTCCCGCAAGATTTTTCCTCGAGATTTAAAGGTTACATTTATTTCATGTTAGATTAATTTATTTTTGTAGAGTAAATTTAGTTTCTTTGTAGATTAATTTAGATTTGTTAAATTTGTTAAGTAATTAGATTTGTTAGATTTATTTTACGTTAGATTTGTTAAATTTGTTAAGTACTTAGATTTGTTAGATTTATTTTATGTTGGATTTGTTAGATGTGAAGTAATTAGATTTGTTTTGAATAGGTTTGATTTTATTTTTGAAATTCGGATTTATTTTTAATAGGTTAAAAAATATGTTAGATTTGTTTATAAATAGGTTGGATTTTTTTAGTAGGTTAGATTTTTCAAATAGGTTATATTTGATTTTTTAAATTCGGATCTAAATTTAATAGGTTAGATTTTATTTTTTGAATAGGTTAGATTTTATTTTTTGAAGATGTTATATTTTATTTTTAAATAGGTTAGATTTTATTTTTTGAATATGTTATATTTTATTTTTTAAATTTTGAATACGTTATTTGATCATTTGAATATGTTAGATTTATTTTAAAATAGGCTAGATTTTATTTTTTAATTTCGGATTAATTTTTAAATATGTTAGATTTATATTTTTTGAATATGTTAGATTTATATGTGAATATGTTAGATTTATATTTTGCTAGATAAATAAGTTAGATTTGTTAGATAAATAAGCTAGATTTATATTTTATTTTTGAATATGTTGGATTTGGTAGAGTTATTTTTTTGAATAAGTTAAATTTGTTAGAGTTATTTTTTTAAAATAGATTTTTAAAATAAGTTAGAACAAGTTGTATTTATTTTGAATTAGACTTAGAATTTTAAAATTTGAATTAGATTATTATGAATTAGACTTAGAGTTATTTTTTTAGATTGTTTTTTTTTCTTTTGAAATTCGGCAGAGGCATTTTTTTTTTTTAAATTCGGCAGAGGCTTGCCTTGTTTTTTTTTTCTTTTTTTCTTTTCTTTAATTTAATTTAGATTTATGTTAGATTTGGATTCAATTTAGATTTAATTTAATTTAGATTTAGATTCTTTTTTTGAATATGTGAAGTAATTTACATTTATTTTGAATTAGACTTAGAATTTTAAAATTTGAATTAGATTATTATGAATTAGACTTAGAGTTATTTTTTTAGATTGTTTTTTTTTCTTTTGAAATTCGGCAGAGGCATTTTTTTTTTTTTTTAAATTCGGCAGAGGCTGAAAGCCAGAGGCTTGCCTTGTTTTTTTCTTTTTCTTTTTCTTTTCTTTAATTTAATTTAGATTTATGTTAGATTTGGATTCAATTTAGATTTAATTTAGATTTACATTTATATTCAATATAGATTTAATTTAATTTAGATTCAATTTACATGTAATAGGTTTTTAATTTAAATTTAATAGGTTTTTAATTTAATTTAGATTTAATTTAATTTATATTGAATTTAGATTTACATTTAAATAGGTTTATAATTTCGGATTTATTTTTAATAGGTTAAAAAAATATGTTAGATTTGTTTTTTTGAATATGTGAAGTAATTTACATTTATTTTTTTGAATAGGTTTAAAAGATGGCATCTCCTAATCACGATGAGGATTTATCTTTTGGTGCGAGAATGTCACAAGAAATTTTTGGCCCAAATCCACCTATGCCACCACCACCTAATTATCCACAAAATTATCCACAAAATTATCCACAAAATTATCCACAAAATTATCAAAGAAGGGATCAAACGCTAGATTTAAATTATCAACAACCCCCCCAAATGTATGCACCGTATTATACTTCAAACGATCCAAACATGTATATTCCACAAGAAACACATCAACCGACACCACCATATGCATATGGAGGCACTTCTTCTGTAGCATCGAGTCAAGTCACCCCCCTATAGAAGGTACTCCGTCGAGAAGTGTCACTGAAATTGAAGAAGAACCAATCCTTCCTCCGACAAGTGTCCCCCCAGAAGGACAAGTGGTAAAGAAGACTAGAAGAATTCCTGAATACAATCAGCCGTGGGTCAAATGGTACAAGGTGACCACAGATGAGAACGGCCACATGCATACCCTTGAATGTAAGGTACAAAATTGCAAGAAACCGTTTTTTGTGTATAAACAAAGTAGTGGTATGACCAGCTTTAAAAGACATGTCGAAATGCACCAAAGGAAGGGTGAGGTTCCAAGTGAAAATGTTGGACCGAGACAAATCCAAACCCTTATGAACGCGGATGGTACTAGAACCAACCCAAAATACGATGAATCAAAAATGCTTAGTGAATTGGCCCGGTACATTACCCACAAAGAACAACCAATAAGCATGGGTGGTTGTATGAGTTTTGCCCGGTTAGTTATTCGGGGGTGTGCTCAACCAATGTACAAAGAGGATCCATCCTAGAAAGATGGTTGGTGAAATTAAAAACCAGTTTACCAAAACAAAAGATGAGCTCCGAGCTATATTTGCATACCAACAAAATAAGGTCTCAATTACCTCCGATATATGGACTGCCGGTAAACATGGCCTTGGGTACTCTTGTGTTACCGGCCATTGGATCAATGATCAGTGGGTATTACAAAAAAGGATATTAAGTTTTCGTGTGTTAGATTCCCCGCACTCAGCACATGTAATTTTCAAATCCGTTATTGAGGTGTTACAAGAGTATAACCTTAAGAGAGATAAGGATAACAAGATTTTTTTCTATTTCATTCGATAATGCTAGTAACAATGTAGCTTCGATTGAGATTTTTAAACGGTCACTAAACCCGATTATGAATGGTGCAATGTTTCACCAAAAGTGTGCTTGCCACATACTTAACCTCGTCGTGAAGGCGGGCCTTAAAACAGAAGCCGTAAGAGATTTGATCAATAAATTAAAGGATTGTTTGTCCCATATTATTTCAAACCAAGAAAGAAAACAACGGTTTGGTTTGATGTGCGTCAACTATGGATTGAGCAAGTTGAAAGTTCCTTGGGATATAGATACCCATTGGAACTCTACCTATAGGTTTCTGAGCCGATGCCTTCCTTACAAAGCCGTCATAGGAGAGTTTTTGAGAGGCTCCACCCCCGAGGGAATGACATTGGAGCCCAGCCTCGACGAATGGGACCAACTACAAACCCTGAGTAATTTCTTAGGAACCTTTTTTAATGCAACCGTCAAATTATCTTGCTCGTACTCACTGACGGCATTTGAGTTGATCAAACATCTCTATAGCATCTCCAAGGTGTACCGTGAATTGGAACAAGCTGAAAGCAAGTACTCCACTCTCACACCGATCGTAAATTGCATGAAAGAAAAATTTCTAAAATATTGGGACGATGTACCCCTCCTGGCCATTATCGCAAGCTGCCTCAACCCGGCATACAAGAAGTATTTCACGGTCAAAATAGTTGCAGCGTACAAAGAGAATCTACATTTAGACAACACCGGGGTGGAGGCATTCGTGACTTCGAAGTTCGATGAGATGTTTAACATATACCACTCAAGAATGGGTGACAACCAAAACCCGTCTTCGTCCCGTGCCGGCCCTAGGTAACAATTTAAATATCTACATTATTTTAATCTTTATTATTTATAATATCTACATTATTTGTCCACTAATTTTTTTAATTTTTTAATAGTTCCACTTCCAGGAGCACTAGCAGCGGTGGATTGTTAGCAGATTTCCAATCGGAGATCCAACCGCACACATCCACAAACGAGTTAGTGAGCTATTTTGCGGGGGTAAACGAAAAAGAAGATGAATTTGACATCATGACGTGGTGGAAGAGGAATCAAAGAAACTATCCAACACTGGCGATGATGGCCCGCGACGTATTTGCCGTACCCGTGTCAACCGTCCCTTCCGAAAGTTGTTTTAGTTCGGCGAACATGATCCTCTCCGACAAACGCAGTAAGTTGGGTGCACATGTTTTTGAGAGACTTGTGTGCTTGAAAGATTGGATTGATGTTGATGAGCGCAACCAACATCGAGATCATCAAGAATCATCATCCGGAGTCGACACTGAAGAAAGCGGTACCGAGCCACGGCCCGCGGCTAATTTCGAATTCAGACGGTGCGAAAGAGAGCGAACAATGGTATATGAATCCAAACTACTAGATAGGTAGTGTCGGTATACATTTCTAACCTCTTTTAATCTCTATAGTTATTTTTTAAATTATAATTTCTAAACGTTTCAATTAGTTCTTAAATTATTCATTTTAAAGAAGAATTACTAACAAAAAAAAAGTTAGAACTCCGCCTATGTTATTTTACATAGCCGGTCCCAAGCCCGAAATAAAGGAGGAGGGTAACTTTTATTTTTTAATCTATTGTTTTAAAATAATTCATATTTATTTTTAAAGTAATTGATTTAAGAAATTTTTTGAATAGGTTTTATTGTTTTAAATTAATTGATTTAAGATATTTTTGATTTATATTTTATTTAACCTATTAATTTATATTTGAATTTAGATTTAGATTGTTTTTTTTCTTTTGAAATTCGGCAGAGGCTTTTTTTTTTTTTTTTTGAAATTCGGCAGAGGCTGAAATGCCTTGTTTTTTTTTCTTTTATTTAATTTAATTTAGATTTAAATTAGATTTGGATTCAATTTAAATTTAATTTAGATTTACATTTATATTCAATTTAGATTTAATTTAATTTGCATCTAAATTTAGATTTGAATTTATATTTATATTTAATTTATATTTAATTTAGATTTGAATTTAGATTTAGATTTATATTATCAATTTAAATTGAACGTTTACAAAATATATTATCAATTTAAAATGTAAACTACAAATTTCGAGATATAAATAAATTATGAAACTATATAATTAGAATGAGAGTTTGAAAATAAAATAAAATTACTCGTGTAAAGAAATAAATAATTAGACTTGTACTTAGCCGAAATAAATATACAAATTTTCGCACAAATAATTTTTATATATGAGTTACAAATTTTGTTTATTTAGGAATTATAAATATGTGACTTGATAATTTTATGTATATATATATACAATATTTGATATTGAACTATTCAGATTTTATAAGTCGAATTATAAACACGTAATAATATTCTTACGACACGGTAAAAAAATAAGAAAACAAAACAGAAAACAGGAAAAAAAAAAAAAAACCCGTCTACCCGTGCCCGTACCCGTTGTACCCGTCTACCCGTGCCCGTTGTACCCGGGTACCCGTTGTGCCCGCTGCCCGGGACGGGTTCTGCCCTGCCCTGCCCGAGGTACCCGAGAGCAAACCACTAATCTTGGGTCATGTGAATGGTTAATCATGAAAACTAATTCAAGAAAATTATATTCTCAAAATCCATTCAAGGCCAGGCCCAAGTTGCTGCCGTGATTACTCAGATAACATGTAAAAAGAAAATTTCAAAGAGTAACAAAAAATACAAAGCGAAAGCAAAGAAAAAAAACAATCTGCTTAGTTGCTCAATACCATTGAATAAAATGTAAAAGGCCGGAAAAGTAACTCAACATTTATATAATGTGTATGCAAAATGTGACTATTGAATAATTTTCATATATAATTTGTTATACTGAATAATTAATAGTTGAAAAAGTTGTTGCATAGAAAAATTATGAACTTTTATGGTACAACTCATCACTATTGGACCCCATATAATTGATAAAGCGTGAGTACACAACCATTTGTTTATTTGGCATGCATTTGTAATGATATATGTCAAATGCGTAGCTATCAATATTTATGCATAATTGTTTTTTTTTTTTCAATGTTGTTTTAAAAGCGCAAATGTACTCCATCAAGTTCTTCAGTCCTAATGAAGAGCTTCACTTACTAAATAAAAAAATAAGATCACAAATACAAAAAAAAATTACATATTAATTTAGTGATTTTCTAAAGTTTTGATATTATAAGTTATTGGAGAAAATTAAATAACAAGTTATAAAATATAATAACAATCATAATCTTAAAAGAATGATAAATGTTCAGGTAATTCTATTATATAAATAGTTTATAAATTTGAAATATATAACAAAATAATTATTGATTAGTTATATTTTTTTAATATTTACGCATGTTTAATTTTGAGTCAAATTGGTATTTGAAGGAGGCAACAATGAGGTTCTCTTATTTAAAAAAATGGGTTATTAATGTTATATATTCTGAATTTTTATATTTTTAAAATAGGTTCTCGTATTATGAAATTCTCGGGTGGCATCATGCATGGGGCCATTTTTCGTGAATTTTCTTCTAAGTATGTTAGAATAATCTTTGCTGGTGTTTTTTTTGGGTGTCACATCAAACGAGTACTATAATCTTGTCAAAAATGGTTATCCGGCTCCACCGAGCGTCGAGGCATCCCTTCAACCTCCTTTATATTGATGAATACACTACACATACTGAGGCTCTAGAAGAGTTGGAGGTGCTCAACCGCACAATTCAAAAGGAAGAGTTGGAGGTGCTCAACCGCACAATTCAAAAAAGGAAGAAATGAATAAGGTGAGGTGGAAAGTTGGGGATGTCATGTTTGAAGGCTGGTCTGCGCAACGCGTGAAGGGTGTGGATGTGTGTGGATTATTTATTTTGACTACGATATTGAATTTCAATATTGCTGTGGATTACTTTGTTTGATGATATTCAAATTAGGTTGCACTTTTTTTATTAGTAGTGGCTTTAACTAATTGCTAAGTTTTTGTATGTATTTTGGTTAGGTTGCACTTAACAGTAATTTGCATAAATGTTTTCTTTCTCTTGTAAGAAATAAAAAATCTATTTCTAAAAATTGTTAGCACAAAATAATTTTTTGTAATATTATTTCATTTTTGAGATATATTCTAAATTTGAAGTTTAGAGGTACAAAATAATCTGTTGTAAGAATTTAATATTCTTAGTACAAAATAATCTGTTTGTGAATGCCAAGTAGTATCTTTATTCTTTTTAGATGTAAGTTTTGAATTTAAATTTAAGATAATCCACGGTGACAAGTTCAAACTAAATTGACAAACACGGGTTTTGCCAATCAATCTGCAAACATACACAATACTTGCACTAATTGAAAATTGTGAATGATACACTGCATTATATACTTGATATATATGTTTGTGCATAAATGATGCATTTCTTGACGTAAAGACAAAAATTAAGACTACTAATAGACTTAATTTAAAATTCTAATTAAAAAAAACTCAAGTAATATGGAGGAACATAATATCAAGGCCCGCGTCAATATAAGCCCAATGTATGTTAGCAACTAATTTTGTGATAGAAAATGTCGCTATATACAATTACAAAACAAAATTATGCTTAAAAATGCATCAAATGCTTTTTGAGATCAAATTAAGGAGCATTATGCAATTTTATGGCATAGCAACAACATATCAATAATGTTGTCGAGTTTGAGTAGATCATTGTTATTATCTATTTTATTATTAATTAAAAACACACAAAGTTTTGAGCAATGTTAATTAACAATGTATGTTATTATCTAATTTTGTGTAGAGCTAAAGGTTAAAAAAAAGATTTATAAGTTAATTTTAATACATTTATTTTTCGTTATTGTTTTTACCGTTTGACTTTAAAATTTATAAATTTGACATGTAAATGCATTTGAAGTAAATCGATTTCAACAATATAGATTCGTCGTTTGAAGTCAATCGGATACATTTTAGAGTTAAACTCATCAAAAGTATTAATCAATTCGAGAACATACCAGTCAGATATTACACATGTATGTATGTATATATCTGAAGGCAACAAGAGATCCCAAATGAGTGAAAAAAGGATTATTTCTTTATGATAACCACTAAGGAAAAATCAATTAGCATATTTTATCAAGGGCAATTACGATATTTACATTCAAAAGTCCCCCTCTTGTATTCCCATTGACTGGAAAACTTATTTCAGTCAATGAATTTTAGGAGTAGTTTTGCCTGCTAGTATTAAAATAAAGGATTTATATTTAAAAAAGTAGCTTAAAATGTCTTTTCTCCAACTAAACTCGAAAAGTCTGAAGTACAACTAAACCAACCGCAAAAAATTATTAGTCAGAAAAAAAGAAGATTTTAAATTAACCTCGGTCATAAAAGAACATTCACGTGATAATAAAAAAAAATACATATTTATGTAACTTATTTAGTTTTTGTTTGCTTGTTAATAAAGAGAGGGGATACAGTACGGGCATAGTCAGGATTTTTATTAAGGGTATGTAAAAATTTTTACTGGTATAACTAGCGGGGTGTGGTCTGTCATGGAGAACAAGAGTAAGCAAAATTTTCTCTAGAAGTGGCAACATCCTGATTAAGCATATATAACCTATATTATACTTTAAAAATCTAGAAATAGACAACTAGCCAAGGGCATATCTAGGATTTTTTTTCAGGCGTTGGGGGGAGTGGGGATATAAAAATAGCAAATCCGGTTTAAATAACAATATTTTAACTTATAGTTTTCAGTACTCTGACGTCTAATTTTCAATGATCTAACTTCTAATCCTACTTACCAATCAGAATTAAAAAAATATTCTAATTTTAACTCTAATTTAATCTTAATTTGTAGGGCGCAGAAAGTTGCACAGCTGATTTTGGAAGGTGTGTGCATATGTGTTAAATGCCTCAGGGTTCAATGCTCTCGGTTTTCAAGACATGGAGAGAACATCGAACTTAAAACATTCAATTTCTTTCTACAGTTCCTTCTGGTTCACCCTCGACAGACCTACTGTTCATAATCAGTCTGTCGAGAGAGTTTATTGATTGTGGGGACGTTTAACTCCCAGCGGGCGCAAGCCCCCGCTGTTAATTACATCAGATGACCCTTCCAAGCCATACTGAACACCTCGTTCATTCCGGGATTTATGCCTATTTGTTGTGAATTGAATAAAGGGGCTAAAAGGGGAGAACTCATGTATTTGGTCTTCTAGTTTGATTATCATTGTTCTAGGTACTTAATGAGTATGTATATACACAAGATGCAATGAATGTTACTAAAATATATTTGTTATGCCTTTTTATTTATTTTAGAAACCTATTTATATCTGAGAAAATCTATCTTTATTTTATTGATACTTTTATTTAAAAGGAAATGATTTGAACATGAAGAAAGGTGAAGAAAGGGGTATTTTGGTCATTTAACATGCTGTGTGATGTCTAATTATGCTTGATTTTAATTTTAAAACATAAAGGGTTTGATTTGGGTTCATTTGGAACTGATTTGAACTGATTTGGGTTTGAAATGAAGAAGTTATGGTCAATAAGGGCTGAAAAGGGCTTATTTGTGAAGTTTCAAGTTTTTTTTAGGGGGCCTATTTGTGAAGCTAGAAGGACTGAGATTTGTAGTTTGGGCTTTTGGCAAGGTCTGAAGTGGAAATTGAGCTTCCAGGGACTCATTTGGAGAAGTTTTAGACATCCAGGGGCTTATTTGCAAATAATAAGGGACTGCTTTGTGAAGAAGTTTTTGTCGGAAGGGCCTCTTTGTAAAAAGTCTTCTCTTATTAAATTCTGGGCTTTGAGATTGCAATTCTGGGCCTTTGAGATGTGCATTAGGGTCTTGGGATTTGAGTTGTGCTTCAGGATCTGTGCAAATCAATGAATTTGATTTATGAGCTTTGAGATGAGTTTAAAGGGACTTTAAGATTTGTGCAGAAACTTTGAAACTTTGCTCAGAGATCTGATTGATTCCGACGAGTGGGCCCCATCTGGCAGGGGATCACCCTTTAGCGTTTAGCCCTTGGATTTCTATCTCTCATCATGATTCGGATTTTCATTTAAACTTTATGCTTTGGCGCCGAAATCAAGTGACCCCTGGTGCTTTAATATTCACGCTCAGGATATGAACTGGGGTTTCGCCGAGATTAGGGTTTTTCAGTTCCGGTGGGTTTTGATCACGGCAAAGCTGAGGGATAACGCCGTGAGGATCGCCTTGGGGAGATGAACACGTTAGATGTGTTGTCGGCGGCCTCCGGTCGACGGAAAAGGTGAGACTCGGGTGACCTTGGGTTCTCGGTGCCGGTTGCAACCGAAACTCGATTCCATTTGTTTCTGTGTCTTTTTCTTCAATTAATCGATCATTTAACATTGTTTGATCATGAAGAAACCTTAGGTGCATTCAATTTCAAACTTCATCAAGGTTTGGATGCTTCTCAAACTTTGGTTTCTCGATTCGGTACCGGATTGATACTGGCATGCGGTATCTTGTCTTAGGAAGGGTATTTGAGACTGGAATGTCATGATTGAAGTGTTTCTGGGAGGTATCAAGGTTGAAAGGGATTCAATTTTAGGCATGGCATTGAATTTGGGTATAAGCTTGATATTGGGTTCGGGTTTGAGTAAGAGACATGAAATTCTCTTCCATTTCTCTTGAATTTCATCAATAACATACATGATTTTTTGTGTTGTTCTTGTAATATAACATCTCAGGAATAAATGTACGAAGTTTGAGAATTTTTATGCCTTTTATTTCTATTTTTAAGACATTTGTTTCAGCTGAAGGGTAATAAAGGGAAATCTGTATTTTTTTAGATGCTGGATTTTTCTTATTTGGAGAGTTAGACTTTAAAAATTCATGAAAAATGGAAAACAGGTCCAAATGGTACAAAATTTATGTCTATCCTGTGTATTTTTAAATTTTCTACCCAACTATGTTATTCATTTTTTTTTATTTAACCTTTAGAACATTTTTTTGTGCTCAATTTACCAGCAGGTCCCTATTTTTTTCAGAATGCTGATTTCTTTTGTTTTTCAAAGCTGAACTTCAAAAATTCGTAATAAATTGAAATAAAATCGGAAAAACATGCAACTTGTGTCAATTTTATGTGTTTTGAAGTCCTTTATCTGGCTGTGCAATTTATTTTTCATTTTGAATTTGTGGGTAGTTTGTGCTGTCCAATTTGCAGACAGAGGTCAATTCTGGCCTATTGAGGTGCAACACTGTGCCAGCAGCCTTTAACTCATGCTTGGCTGCTGGACTTAAGCTTGATATGGTACTATGGGTTGGTACAGAGGTACCAACACCCATCATATTGACTGGTTAAGATCAGAACCATTTTATTAATCTTGATAGCTGCTGCCTTGTACCAGAAAAAAAGAAAAGGAGATATTCAAAGCTCCAAAATCATTATTCAGTACATCAAAAACTGTCAAAATTCAATTTTATGCAGAGAGGTCCCTGACTTTTGTTGGAATCATGATTTATATGCTCTTTTCACTTGATTTTTGGACAAATCATTAAGACATCATTGGGCAAGAATACAAATAGCTTAGAATAGCCATGGATTTGTATCTATATCCCTTGTCTTTCACTATTTACATAGAGGCCCCATGAATTTCCTTGAATAGTGTAATCTAGTACACTCATGTGTCAAAGAAAATCAAGTTTCCTTCTACATAACATAGGTCCATTGGTCATTTAGAAGAAATTAAAGAGGGAAGTCAGCTGACTCAACCTCCTTAACCCTTGTGCATACATATTTTTTATTCACTTTTAATTCTCCTTAATTCTTTATTAAAACAATTAAATGACTCTAATATGAAGGGAGACCAGCTGGCTCAACCTTCATATTTTCATCATTAAACCATTTTAAAAAAAGATTAAAGAGGTATATTTGAAGGCAGAACACGAAGGAAGGGAAATATTAAAGTTTTACAATTTTGTATTCATGCATATATGCTAAAATAAATCACAAGGGTTAAAGGTAAAGTCTTTTAACTAAAGAAAATTGATGATTCTTGCTATTAAGACAGAAATACTTATTTATTTTGTATTTTCATATGTATATATATTTTATATAAAAAAAAGAGTAAAGGGAGAGCTTTTGTTTATTTGATCATTAGGCCAATATAACTAACTTATTATGAAATAAGTTGAAATAAATCGAACCCTCACTGTTTTTATAAAGATCCAAGCAAAGATCATGGAAAAAGGTCAAGAAAATGCAAGAATAAAAGAAAATCGAAAAGTGAGCAAGAAAAGGGAAAAAAGGAGATTCTTCATTTCAACGTAAACTATATACATGATATCATCCTTGCAAAGCTTACATCTTTAGATCCTTTATTACCTATTAAATTTGTTGCTATTGAAGAGGAAGAAGAAAGTAGCTAGCCTATCTGAAAATGGAAAAGAGAAAGCCTTAGTGTATGCTTGTGGTTTCCGTTGTCTATTGATCTTAGTCTCTCTTTTTTCCTTTTTTTTTTTTTTAGCTAATCTTGATTCATGGGTTTATATAGCCATGAGACTTAGGGTTTAGGGTTTTGGTAGATATGATCTTTACCCTTCAAATCCTTCATCTTTATTTCAGTGATCCAGATTTCTTTTCAAGGCATCAAACTACCTGCTCAGAGGCGTAGACCAGTGGATTTGAGCCAACTCAGCAGTCAAAGCACTAGAGAATCATCAGCCCTTGATCTTCATATCTTAAAGGCCGAGATTTGCCATATATGGTTCATGTTTCTCCTCATGCATGGGAGGATATTCTTCCTTTTTGGCAGCTTGCCTGGTGCATGGGACAGCTGTGCATGAGGTCAATTTTGTCGCAGAGGCATCAGTGGTGTCAGGCATGAGCTATACCTGTGGCTTAAACCGGCTTATCGTGGTCAATAAACGTTTATTTGCTTCTAGCCAACGAGAGGCCACCACAGTGCAGGAATAGTGTAATCTTATCATGCCTTGCATGGCATTATACAACTCGGCTGCTAATTTCTATCCTTTGATCAAATATACACCTTCTTTTGTTGCCCGCCGGATACCACTTTCCGATTTGGGTAACTCTCTTCAATGCACATTAAATTGAGAAACACAGAGGGCACATGAGATCCTGATAATACTGCTCAGAGATTTTAAAGAGGCATCCTTATCTCGGGTCACTTCAATTTGGCTCAGACCTGGTTCGACTCAGACCCGATTACAAACGGGTTCTTTTCTTCTCCCTGAATTGGTTCTTTTCTCCTTTAATTGATCAAGCAGGGAATATCGTGGTTAGGCAGAGAGCGTATTCTTCTTCCCGATTTCAGCTTCTTTATTCGTCGTTCGCTTGAACCCTGAATCTCGCAACCGGTTCCCTGCTTGTAATCCTTTTTTATTTGCTGGAGAAGGGATTGAATCGGCTATGCCAGCACCATTGCTAGAGAGTGTAGTATACATACCTGCGAACAACTAGAACGATTCATTTTTTTTTTTTCAGTAGCCTCCCTGTTTTAGTTGGTCCTTAGCCGCTAGGAAGCCGAGGAAGGGAGAAGAGAGAAGGACCTGACATCGGGCCCTACTTGTCAGCTTCACTGGAGGCGAGTGTTTGTTTAAACTCTTATGTTCTGAACCAGGGTGCACCCGTTTCATTATAGACCACATAGTAGTTTGTATTGGTATAGTGTGTACCACGCTCATGGGAAACGAAGGGGTCGGGCGCTGAGGCGCTGGGCTTTAATTTTCGGTGAAGAATTTGTTTGAGTTCGGTGCACTATGAACTATGTGGCTGACTGCTCGGCTCACAGCGTCTTGTTACCCTGAACCCAGTCTAGCTATCTTGGGTAATCAGCGGCAATTGCATTGAGTCGCTGACCTCTGGGCCCGGGTTGTGAAGTTTTGTTCATGCACTCCACTTTGTACCCAGAGTGCCTAAGGTAGCCGCTAGGGGTCCCCAATGCCACATGGCACCAATCAGAAACCTCCACCTTGCAGACTTCCTATCTTTAATCGATCAGTTCTGTAGTTGGATGACACCCTTGTCTTGGATAATTGAATCCTTGACTTTTTAGGGTCAAACATAATTACAAATAAAAAAATTCAGAGGGGGTAAATAAAATTTCAAAAAGGGACAAAGCAGATCCGAACCTATAGATATCCATAAAAATTCATTCGAGGACGGGGTGGGGGCAACTATTCCTCTGACTCCTTGATCCGCCCTGCAACTAGCGACATCTGATTCAACATGGTTCCGCTACTGAGATGTTGGTTGAGCAAGGACTGATAAAAGACCGAATTTTTTTATACCATCTTAAAAAAAATCAAATAACTACAATTTTTTGTAAATTTTATTTTCATTATGTCAGCGGAATGAAACTGCCGATCAAAATTAAGTGTTTCTAGTTTGAAACTATAAAACATTATATTTTTATAAATAAAAATTCTGTCCAGAGATGTTGTAGAAATTCCTAATGACTTGTTTTGCTGAGCAGCTGGATACCATAACAAGGCATCTGATCAAGGAGAACGGAGTAGGTCCGATGCCCATCGGACCTACTTTTAGGTTCAACGAGCATGATGACCGTCCGATCTAATTTAAGATTTGTGCGCACGAAAATTGAAACAAACTCACACGAATTTTAAAGCATTCTGCACGAATCTTAAAGTAAATCAACGGTGATTAAACCCATCGAACCAGAGTAGGTCCGATGCCCATCGGACCTACTCTCAAGTGCTGATCAAGGGAACCAAGGAAGAAGCGGAAATAAATCTGCTGTTATTCCTAGGAAATAACAGGAACCTATTATTTCTATCTTGGCTGTTCAAACTTTTCTATGTACGAATCTCAAAAAATAAGTTTTTCATACACGGATCTCATCAAAGATGGAAAAGTTTGACGGTTGAGATCAGAAATAACAGGTTCCTGTTATTCCTTCATAATAACAGCAGATTTATTTCCAGGAAGAAATACTGAAGCTTCCTTTCTGTACGAATTATTATTTTCACTTTTTTACCTCATAATTGCTATTATCTTGCCCGACATTTTTATTAATATCCAAAGTTTAATACAAATTATTAATTATGCCTAGATTTTCAAACTTTCGCTAAAAATACCCAAACCGGCCAGAAAATGGCCGGTTTACTCTTTTTTTATTTATTTTTAAAACCCGCATTATTCAACTTCTAGATATTAATAAAAATGTCGGGTATTAGTCCACAGAAAAATTTGCCATAAAACAATATAGCACATATACTCTTATAACTACATGATATACGGCATTCTATAATTTACGACTTACGATTTATAATCGAATTTTTTTTCAAAATAATTTATAACATGATACGTTTCGAAAGTAAAATGACAGATAAAGGGTGAATTTTGACTTAATTGCATTATTTTCATATTTTATTTATTTTTACAAAATTTCAGCCTTTTTTTTTTGTTAATTACAACCAAGGCGTGATCACATTTTCATATTCAAACTTTTGAAACCCCAGATGATGGTTTTCAAACTTTTTATTCAACTTTGGATATTAATAAAAATGTCGGTTTAATCTTGATGAGTTTATTTTTGCTGTTTAACATATTTTTCTGTTTATTTTTTATGTTGTGCTACTATTTTAATGTTGTAATATTTTCTGTTTAGCATTATCATGATAATTTTTTTTATCTGTAAAATATAAAAATAGTACCATAAAAGCACACATACACAAGAACCGAAATATAGGATAATCCAAATATACCAAACATAAATAATATATCAAATATAAATAGTACAAAACTAGTAAAAATACAACTAAAACGGAGAGGGGGACCATCGCTGAGGCGGTACTCCAGCGTTCGCCCGGCGCTCGCGCGGCCAGACTCTGTCTATCTCGGTCTCCACACTAGCATCGACAGACCTGAGTATATGATCGGCGGTATCCCATCTGGCATCACCCGTAGGGACTGTCGGTACTGGCAGAGGTGTACTAAAGATAGATGCGGCGAACTCAGTCTCAAAGGCAGGCTGAGTATGAGACCCGCTACCACTCGCCTCTCCATCATGCGGCATCTCTGTGCTATATCGGGGTACCCTCGGTGCCGAGCTGAACTCATCATCCAATATCCCGTAGTAGTCCTGGAGACTGTACGAGAGGGACTCCATATCAGAAGTATCGAACCCCGCAGGTGGTGGCTGTGACGGCATCTCTGCCGGACCCTGCAATCATACACATAAATTATTAAATTTGATATGAATGAAGAAATTTATTAAAACCTGACAGATACTGAAGTATGACATACATGAGGCTGCACCGGACGTCCATGCTCGTCGTACCATGCCTGCCACGCAACGTTGGACAATACCCAATCATGGTAGTCCCACTCTGGATGCGAATCGGGAGAAGGTGGGAACTCCTGTCCAATAATCGGCTCCGGGTCAGGCTCGGTCGGATTTATCTCACGCCAGTTGATGTTCTCTCCGGCGTCTCGCAGCATCGTGATGATCTTCCCACCGTGCCCGGCATCCTCAACCGCATTTGCATTTTTCTTGAGGATGCGGTACCCAAGATATCGCCAGTTCTTCTTGCCCATCGTGGAGATCCCATGAGCGCACTCCTTGATCCCCGCCAAAAGCTGAAACAAAATTGTCATGTCAGATCAAACCTTGATGAACTATTAAGTTAGAGAAAAACTATGTAGTTTTAGGTGACTTACGTTGCGAGCGAATGAACGGCCGCTGGGATGGTAACCATCATCAGCCTGGATCATGTGGCGGAGATGGGCACTGTAATCGCCCCGCAGATAGACACTGGTCATGCAGATCTGCATGTACCAAGTATCGTACCTCAACTGGGGATCTCCCTGGGTCTGCTGAATCGGATCTGGCTCGTGATAGAAGTCCAGATACTGAGGATCCTGGGCTGTCCCGCAGTATGCATCAAAATGGGTGCTCCAGTCCTTATCCAGCCGCCCTCGGTGGTTCATCCTGTAAGGAAGACGTTAGTTGCAATACAAAGCTATCAAGTAATATGAGAAATTTGACAATAGACTACGACTTACCTGTGCAAGTCTCTGTGAGTGTGCATCGGCAAAGATGGGTCTGCAGGAATAAATGCCGGTCGATCAAACTGGCGGAGCACCCGATCTGGGTAGTGGTGCTCCACTGTCCAGAAGTGTATGAGTGGACCTCGGTAGAACCACATCGCCTGCTCCTGCTGGTCAATCACCGTGACCGGCAAGAGGTTCTCCAAGTAGAACTGCTCGTAGGGCGTCCACTCAACTAGAACAGATGGCAAACTCTGGATCTCTGACCGGACTGGCCTGATCCCAACGGTAGCACCGTGGGTCCGATTCTGGTAGTTGTGGCCACCGTGCCACTTCTTGCCGTATGCCGGGCAACTCCACATACTCGGCTCTCCCCATTGCGGCGCCTCATTGGGGATAGGACGGCCCACCGGTAGCCTTGACCACGACCAGTGCTGAAGCAGGAGCACCGGGCCGTACATCTGCTTCACATTCGGCTGCATTTTCAAGAACATTAGACGTCAGTGTATTTTGATGGATTGATTGATTAAATAATTTACACTAAATTAAGATTTGGTGACTTACCTCACTACTACGGCACATGTGGGAATACAGATACGCCAGGACAGCTCCACCCCAGTTGTACCGCTCCGGTTGCTCAAGGTCTCGCAGCAGCGGTAGATACATCATCGGCATATGGTCACCGTTGGAATCAGAAAACATGACAGAACCAAAAAGGTCCATCACGTAGCCCCGTGTATATCTGCAATACAAAACATATAAAAATTCTAATATAATCCTCGTATTATAAATTGATTAATAGAAACAAGTTATAAAATTTACCTCTGAATCTCCAGCGCGGTGGAATCTGCCGAGAGACCTGTGCTGAAGTGCTGTCGTAACCTCGTCATCCGCAAAAGAAATTTGGACCTCCCATTGTCCCAAATGATATAGGCCGGATCAACTCCCAACAACTCCTCGACATCACCTACGAATCTGGTGCTGTCAGAGACGCCGCAGACGGGTGTGCCACGGATAGGCAAACCCCAAAGAACACTCACATTCTGGAGAGTCACCGTCATCTCTCCGAATGGCATGTAAAACGTGTGCGTCTCGGGACGCCATCGCTCTACCAGTCCAGCTATGAGAGAAGCATTGATGATGCTTTTCTCTGTCTGCACGATGTCCACAACCTGGTAGAGACCCAGGCTGATGAGGTACGAGGCCATCATATCGTAATACTGCATATGAACGCACCGCAACTTCACATCTAACAGATCCGTGTCCTGCGTTGAAAAAGGTAATCCGTATGGTGATAACATAATAAAATTTAAACCCAACAAAATTTAAAGAAAATCTAAGAAAACGAACGTACCTCACGAGAAGCCAGTGAGACTCGGTGCTCGCTGTGGGGAATCCACAGGAGAGGACTGATGTGCTCCGTGTTGCTGGTACTGATCGGCTCGTCCACTACTGGCCGTGCTCTAGGCATCCTGATGTCTAAAATAACCTAATTTCGGTAAAATTACGCTTAATTAGCCTAATTATGGTAAAAAAGGCCAAAATACCCTAAATATTAGACAACTGTGCTAATTACCCTAAATTACCCTTAATCAGCTTAATTATGGTAAAAATGACCAAAATACCCTAAATATTGGTCAACTGTGCTAATTACACTGAATTACGCTTAATTAGCCTAATTATGGTAAAAAGGCCAAAATAACCTAAATATTGGTCAACCGTGCTAATTTCGGTCAAATTACGCTTAATTAGCCTAATTATGGTAAAAATGGCCAAAATACCCTAAATATGGTCAATTGTGCTAATTTCGGTAAAATTACGCTTAATTAGCCTAATTATGGTAAAAAATACCAAAATACCATAAATATTGGTCAACCGTGCTAATTACACTAAATTAAGCTTAATTAGTCTAATTATGGTAAAAATGCCAAAATACCATAAACATTGGTCAACTGTGCTAATTTCGGTAAAATTAAGCTTAATTAGCATAATTATGGTAAAAAGGACCAAAATACACTAAATATTGGTCAACCGTGCTAATTTCGGTAAAATTACGCTAAATCAACCTAATTCTGGTAAAAAGAACAAAAATACACTAAATATTGGTCAATTTAGCTAATTACACTAAATTACAACAATATAATTTAAATTCTAACACCTAAATCCTAAACCCTAAAATAAATAAATTAAAAATTAAATTAAATAAAAAAAAATTACCTCAAAGAAGAGAGAATTCGGTTGAGAGATGAAAGAATTGTGAGAGAGGAGAGAGAAAAAGGGGTATATATAGGGGTTTTTGCGGGTTTAAAAAAAAAAAAAAAAAAAAGTAAACCGGCCAGAAAATGGCCGGTTTAGGGGGGGAGTAAACCGGCCATTTTCTGGCCGGTTTGGGTATTTTTAGCGAAAGTTTGAAAATCTAGGCATAATTAATAATTTGTATTAAACTTTGGATATTAATAAAAATGTCGGTTATCCTGCTGTTGTTTATTTAATTTATTTGTTTTCTCGCTCCTGCTGCAAGCCTGCAACTACAACGCGTGTAATATTCGTTTCAACTCAGTATATAATTCGAAAGTGGAGGTAGCACAGTAGGTTAGAAAAAAGTTTTAGGATTATTGTACTTTAAAAAAGAAAACTCAGTACATAACTCCTCTGGACCCTGCCGCAAAGCAAAAAAAATTCTGATGTGAGTGTTTAAAAAAATATATATATAGGTTAAAATTAGTATGCAGTTTGAAATTACAAACTGGATACATTGAAAATGAAATTCTCAGAAAAAGATAGTCAAATTGCGGACGTGGTAAAAATTAACTCTCAGAAAGAAAATAATTATTTAGTTTTTTTTAAGATAGTAAAAATAAAAATTTCGGAATAAAAGTATCGTAGTTTGCAGCTCGCTCAAAATGAGCTCGTTTAGACCGGGCTGAAAATAAACTGGCTCCTTAGATAAAATTAGCTCGTAAAATGTTTTAAAATAAGTTTGCTCGTTCGGACTGAGCTGAAAATAAATTGACTCTAAACTGGCTCGTTCTAACTCAGGTCCATATCTAACGATTAAAGAACTCCTCTAGACCGTTGGATATTCTCTGAATTCATATTCTTTTTAACCTTAGAATATTTCTTCTTAAATCTGGACCGTCCGATCAGAATCCGCACAAATTAAAGGGACTCCTTGCGTTCCACCTCAGGCGAATCTTATCCCGGATTCTAATCAGACGGTACGAATCTAAACAGAAATATTCTGTTACCTCAGAGTCTGAACTCTTCGTATCTTAGGTTTTAGCTCAAGTCACACAGCTGAGACAGCTGACAGCCCCGATCCCCCTCCTCACGCGTTCATTCCTCCTCCGCCTCTCCCTAATCCCCTCTTCGCTCCTTTCAACTGGTTTGCTTTTCTAAATCTCTCTTTCCACCTTCAATTTTTCGTTGATTTGATTTAGAACGAGATAGATCGGATCTTAGTTAGAATAGTCAAGCGAAGGAGATGTGTTTGAGCTGGAACTGGTAATTGTTTCCTTTTCCTTTGCCAATTTAGAATATAGTGTTATTTTTTTGCTAATGTTTGACTCTTAGTTAATTAGTGGCATTTCCTTGCTCTCTTTTGTTGCCTTGTGCTTGAATCTGGTGGGGTTTTTTTGTTCCTTTCTTGAAATCATATAGTATTTTGACTTTAGTTTCATATAGATCAACCTGAGATCTGGTAAAAAGGATGAATCAAAACAACTACTTTTCTCATCTTATGATGTGCAAGTTAGTGAATTGTTGGGTTTTGATGGAGTAAAGGTGAGAAAAGCAGTTGAACCACGCAAAGATACTGAATATATTTTTGGTACCCTCATAAGTTTTTACTGTTGTATAATTGAATTGGATTGAATTGCTGTTAGTAATGTAATTATTATGCTTATGAACTGCGTGGGATCTCTAATTTTCAAAGTACAGGCTATAATTATCCAGTTAAAAAATGGACAAAAAAAAGAATAATGGAAATTATGGTATTTATTATGTTCTAACATTGCCGTGCTTCTAATGAGGTCTCTTTTCCCTACATTACAGAAAATAAATCGAAGTAGATTTCTTTTGAAAATAATGAAGTAAAAGCCACCAATGCCAGGGCTCCCTTTGGCAATTCGAGAAACAGCGTATGTTATTTCATACCTCCTAAGTCACCTGGTTAAGATTTCATCCAATTATGCAAATGATGCCCAGCTGTTTATTGGGTTAGCAGTAGATTTCTTTTGAAATAGTGAAGTAAAAGCCACCAATGCCAGGGCTCCCTTTGGCAATTCGAGAAACAGCGTATGTTATTTCATACCTCCTAAAGTCACCTGGTTAAGATTTCATCCAATTATGCAAATGATGCCCACCTGTTTCTTGGGTTAGCAGTCTTTAATCAAATTTAAAAACTATTAACAATCCAAAGTTTCAATTTCCATCTGAAAGGTTCATTTTATCGATTACTGATTATGTTTACCCCAATACTCCTGAGCTCCTAGTTTTCCCTGTATAAGTGTGATAATGAGCTTAAAAAGTCGAGCAGTTCTACATTAATTTTCCAGAAAAAGTTGGAGGCAACTTTGTTATACTTTGCTCGAGTTAACCTGTGTTTAGCACATTTTTGCGCAAATTTGGTGAAATAGTTCGTGTAATTTGCAAAAAAGCCCTATTAATACCACAGGAGGATTTGAGTGAACAATGAGCCATTTGATATGTAGGAATTTCGGGTGTAGTTGTAGCGATTCAAAGACAGCTGATCAAATGTGCCGACATCAGTCGCGGGCCCATCTAACTGCTGAGGAGCAACTTGCCGCTGAAGAAAGCTTCTCACTGTATTGCAAGCCGGTTGAACTTTATAACATCCTTCAGCGCCGCTCCACCAGAAATGTAACTTCTCTTAACGCACGATTTCTTAGGGGCGGATTCAAGTAGAATGATTGGGTTTTTTTGTAAATGTTTTGTATTTATGTATGATTTTATATATAATTTAGATTAAAATGTCATGAGTACAGTAAAATTGACCCTCATTCTCAGCATAAAAAATTTATATGATTGAATCCCAGAGTTTGATTTTCTGGCCTTGTTCATTGCTGTTGACAATTCGCTAATTTTCTTTACAGCCTTATTTTCTTCATCGATGTCTTCTTTACAAGATACATGCAAAGCTTAAAAAGAGGTAAGGCTAAACTTTGATATTGTTAGTTCCAACAGATAAACTATGTATCAGGCCTTTGACTAACTTTAGCACATGGGCGTAATAATATACATTATTTATATGCAGAATCCAAGTTTCTGTTTCTCTCTCATCGAATATAAATGAGGCAATACAATCACGGATTATTTTTCCTGTATATGTGCTTTTGGCTAGACCTATGCCCGAGGTTTCTTCTAGAGAGGTTAGCATTTTACCCAGGTAATGAGATTATGAAATTTGACTTTACATAAATAATTAAAACTGTAAAGTTTGAATCACAGCAGGCTGCATCCTTCCGGCTTAACAAGGCCTACAGGCTTACCTCTTTCTTTGAAATTGGCGAGAAAGATCACACTGAGGCCAATTTTGTAATTCCAAGTTTGCAAAGGCTTGCAACTGATTCTAGGGCTAGCAACCTTCACATAGTCGTTGTTAGCGCTGGTAGAGACAAATTTTACTCACTTATTAACTCTTTTTTTTTTTTTTCATTTTTTTTACCTTTTCTGATTCAGTTATTTATATGGCTTATAATATTTTGTGAAGGAGAATGCAAGGAAAACATTGTTGAAAATGGAGAAGCGGAGCTTGGGCAATCTTCCTCTTTTCCTAGTAAATATATAATCCATATATCATGATGGTTACCACCTTGTGTATGGCATTACTGACATAAAAGTTACAATACTTTTTGTTAAAATTATAAAATTCTGCCCCGGCAGCAAATAGAAAAATATAAATGTCGTATACACATCAGTTGTGCGATCACTTGGCTATCCTTTTAGTTCATAAAACTTGCAACTATTTTAATGGGTGGGAATCCATTGACAATAAATTAACTTGATAATCTCGGCAACATAAAAAATCATTTGTAATTTGAAAATCCAACAATTACAATGTAATGTATAATGCACATCATACACATGAAAAATGAATTAAAGTTTGCAATGGACCATATTCTGGCATTTGATGAATTATCAAATGATATTCAGATTGCATGAAAATTGATACACAGCTAATCTATAGGGCAAACAACATGCCTATATTTTTTTTTTTGTAATTTTTATTGACTTGATTTGAAAAGTGTTTTTTTGTCGAGTTAAGTCGTTGCCAGTGGATTCAAAACCATTTTAAAATGCCGTTTTGTTTTTCTATCTATTTGTTTATTTAATTTTTTTATTAATTTGACATAATAGATCTGGAAGGAAAATGCTATTGGGGGTCTATACCTATCAGTTTACTCTCTTCTTCTCTTGAGAATTGCGTGACTTTGAGTTTGGGGCACAAAGCTGAGATGGTTTCAGCAATTAACATGCATCCAAGCCACTCGGAGGTTTGTTACTTGAGCATCCATTTATATTTGTATAATTTCATGCTGTCCTTAAAATAAAAGGAGCTTGAGATTTTAAAATTTCAGAAATCAAAAACCTATTGGACTGAAAAGTATATAATATTTTCTGAGCTTCTTTTCCTTTGCCTTGTTTTGGAAGATATATTTGGGATTTATACCTGGATTGGATCAATGATATGTATATGTTAGGTTTCGAAAGTGCTAAAAGAGATGGCACCTATAGCAAATTTTCTGCTTTTTATTTGTTTATGCTCGGGTGATATTCATTTCTGTTTATACATATATCCTATTTAAGCACCTAATTAGGTTATGTTAAACTCTAAACCTACAGAATAAGCCAGAAATATTGCATGTTTCCTCATTTACACAAGTTTCTCATCTCGTCTATTTTGGAAACTCTTTCTTTGCAGATGAAGTTAGCAGAGCAGAATAATCATGTTACTTTCCATGCCCCAAAAGAAGATGCTTCTGTTAGTCACCTTTCGATCTAAATGAAATTGAATTCAATATAATGAAAATTTCTGGTTGATTGATAATTTTTAAATTTTGTACTGAAGGGTGCCTTTCAATTACAAGTAAACCTATCTGCTGTAGAAGTCGGCGCAAGTGGGCGTACCCCATATGATTCTTACTCATATGAAAATATACCTGCATCATCATTGCCTCATATCATGAGGTAAAAAAACTTTAATTAATTACTTCACGAGGGAAATTCCTGTGTACTACAAAATCGGTTTCAGATATACTTGATACTGTCAGAAGTTATGAAGTGGCCTCTATTATGTTAAAAAGTAGTTGTACATGTTATATTTTCTATCTATTTTTATTGTTCTGGTAATGAATAGTTAACTTTTTCACATAAAAGGTGAAATAAATGACATAGTTGGTTTCACCATATACAAGGGCACTTTTTATTGCACTTTTTTTTTTCAGTTTGCCACTGCTCTTTTTTCTCTACAAGAGCTTTTTAGTTGATATCTTCTCTGTTGTTATTTTTTCTCTAGGTTGAGAGCTGGCAATGTTCTTTTCAACTACAGATACTACAATAATACATTGCAAAGAACTGAAGGTTAAGCTCTCTCCCTCTCTCTCTCTCTCAGTTACATTTGCTCTCATTTCCACATCTTTTATCTTTCTCCTTTTGGTTTGCTTCATCTTTTAGTTCATGCAATTTTTTTCACAAACAGTTACCGAAGATTTTGCATGCCCATTTTGCTTGGTGCAGTGTGGAAGCTTTAAGGTAAACTATATGGCGTTCGTGATCTTTTTTTTTTTTTTTTTTTTCAAATTATTCAGTTTTGTATCAATCAGCGTAATTACGATAAGCATCTGATAGATCAAGTTGCTATTGCTTTATTTTGTAGGGTCTAAAATGCCATTTGGTTGCATGCCATGATCTTTTCAAGTTTGAGTTCTGGGTTGGTAATCTTCTGTATTTTCCGGCCATACCTTGTTTAGCAGCTTCAGTTCTCTTTATATAATTTCTTGGACTACTCTTTTGATTCATCATTTGAAGGTTACTGAAGAATACCAAGCAGTAAATGTTTCAGTGAAGACAGATGTTTGGAGATCTGAGGTAAATCAATGTTTTAGTTGTAAATCATCAAATATTATATTTCAACCATGTTAATATTTTAAGCCATAATTTGTACATAAAAACCTAAATTGAACGATGGCTTTGAAATCAGCCGATTCCGAGTTGACTCGGCTGCCAGAGTTATGTGCAGAAAACCGATAAAATCAACGGTGAATCGAAACAATCGGCCGAATTTCCACTGAGTCTCTTTCCTCGAGAGCAAAATTTCATTGTTTTGGTAATTCAATCGAACCAATTTTGTATTTTTGCATGGCCGTTAGCGAGATTTGGGGGGAGGAAGATAGATGCGAACAGGAAAGAGAAGAAGCTTTAAAGCATTATAAAATATTAAATAGACATGGTGTACAAAATAAGGTTTTTCTGAATACAAAATAAGGTTTTTCGAAAAAATCCGAGTTTCCAATCCGATTCGGCCGATTCTTACCGATTCCGATTCCGATTCCGTTCTGATTTTCAGAACCATGAATTGAACAAAGGAATAGAAGGTAAAAAATATATGTAATATCTCTAATATGGAAAAATTGTTTCCAGCTTGTAGCGGAAGGAGTTGATCCAAGACTACAGACTTTTTCCTACTGGTAAATTGAATGCCACCTTTCCTATATTCTTTGAAATATACATGCATTATTATTATACTCTCTAAGATGTCAAGTGACCTGTGTGTGTATGTTTGTTGGGTCAGCTCGAGATATAGGAGGCGAAAGAGGTTAGAAAACACAAATAAGAGAAAAAGTCGTGTGCAGCTGTGTGCAATGGAGTCCAACTCTCCTGACGAAACCTTAGCCTGCATGGATGAGGAATTACAGCAGAAAGATAATGGCACATGCTCCTCCCATGGTCCTGTTGGAAATTCATACACCATTGCTGGTAAACAGAGAAATTAAGAAAAGAGAAAAAGAGTAAATTACACTTAGGGTCCTCAATCACCTATTTCCAATTTTGGCCTAATATATTCAAAGTTTTTGTTTTGGTCCCTATCGTTATCAATTCTGTACAAAGTTAGCCCTTACGTACAAATGTGTTAAAAATGACTTCTGCATGTTGATGCTGTGATGGTGGATTTTTGTTCATTTTAAAGAAAATGTCATTGGTAGGATCAATTTGGTGCAAGTGATGAATGTTAGGGACCATAAGGGAAATTTGACAACTTTTAAGGTCCAAAATGGGCATAAATGGACTATTTGTGTGATTTACTCAAAAATATACGAAACAAAAAGCTATCATGATTTCATGTTACAGTTTTGATTGAGGGCCGTTAAGTCATGAAGGATTAACACTTTATTGTCTGTTAGTATTCTGCTCATGATGTTGTAGCAGTCAAGTCAGGTATAACCATACCAGTATATACTGGATGTACTTCAATGTAAATATGCATTTGGACTCATTTTGTTTTACCAGGACCAACCGCGATTAGTAGGGTACTATGCTTTTTCCAACTAGAAATACTTGACATGCAAAAGTAGGAATTCATTACTAAGTAATTGCTTTGTATAATTAACTTTAACTTGCTGTTGGAGGGAAGATAAAATTTCATATATACTCTATGATTGTCAGCGCAACTTTCGATTACAAGTGATATGGCTCAGACTTTAGCTGGAAGTAACCTCGCACCACCCACTGTGCTTCAATTTGGGAAGACCAGAAAATTATCCATCGAAAGAGCTGATCCTAGAAAGTAAATTTTTTAATTTTTTAATCATTGTACAAAATTTTGTAGTTGCCATCATCATCATCATTATCATTGTAGCAACTTACTATGAGTGCCATATTCATCGTCTTCTCTCTTCATGTGACACTTATTATTATTTTTTTCTGAAAAAAAGTGGTATATAATACCACCTCTTTCGTTATACTAGAAACAGCCTAGAGTTTACAATCTACATAGTATATACAATCGAAAGCCAACAAAACAAACAGATAGCTGAACTATAACACAAAAGGAGAAGAGTAAAATACACCCTTGAATATTATTCCAGAGAGAAGTAGAACAGGTACAAACACAAAAGTGTGTACAGCTTCACACAGGCTGGTACATCAGGTCCACATAATTACATTCATTCCGAGTTTTTTTATGTATGAAAGTACAAATATCAAACAAGTACTTCAATTCTAGGCTCTCTCTCGGTGCTTCCCAGTGCCCCTTCCCACAGCCTCATTATTTTTATTATAATTGTTGTTGTTGTTGTTGTTGTTGTTATTGTATGCTTGTACCATACTTGACTATGTTTTCTTATTTTGTTGATAGCCGTGCACTTCTACAAAAACGCCAATTTTTCCACTCACACAGAGCTCAGGTAATTGTTGGCTTTAGGGTTTAGGGTTTAAATGAAAATTAACAGTCCTGTCCCAAAACTCTATGGTCCATATAAAGCGTTTCTACTATTGGCACAGACTTTTATGTTTGTGCAAGTTAAATGACCCATTGAATGGCATGAGTCTGTAGAAATGAAAAATTGCAGTCACTATCCAAAAACACTGTTAATATTATTAATAAGAATAGGGTTTGCCCCACATCCTTATCTTCGTTTACAAAGTCAAAACAGTGGATCCGAGCCGCTCAACATGATCTCCATATTAAAATGTGCTTAGAGACCAAATTTTATATTTTTTGGAAATTTTTTACTATTTTTTAGATAGGTAGAAAATCATTGTTTTTCAGAATATTTTGGACCATCTAAAAATAGTGTTTTTGTACTTATCTAAAAAAATAGTAATAAAGTTCCATAAAATATAAAATTTGGTCTCCATGCAAATTTTTTTATGGAGATCATGTTGCGCAGTTCGGATCGACTGTTTTGACTTTGAATTCGGAGATAAGGATGTGAGGCATGATTGGGGTAATAAACCTTTCTACCATTTTATCGATAATTGTAGATAAGTCCTCATGCTCTAGTTCAATCCTTTTGCAGCCAATGGCACTAGAACAGGTATTCTCGGATCGTGACAGTGAAGATGAAGTTGATGATGACATTGCTGATTTTGAAGACCGCCGTGTCAGTAATTATCGCCTTGTTATGCAGGCCCTCAATTTTGTAAAATTAATATAAAACACTAAGAGTGAGGCTATGGTACTATGCATAGAACATATTGGTCCGTACTACGGATTTATATTTTTGTTTTTAAAGTCTAAATAGTCGATCTGAACATTCAACATGATTTCCATATGAAAATGTACATGTAGATCAAATTTTACATTTTTTAGAATTTTTTTGCTACTTTTTAGATAGGTAGGAATCACTTGACTAAAGATTCTTAGACCATTTCAAAGTAGTGATTTTCTACTTAAATAAAAAAATAGTACAAAAATTCTAAAAAATGTAAAATTTAGTCTATATATTCATATGGAAATCATGTTGAACAGTTCAGATCAACTATTTGGACTTTGAAAACGAAATATTGATCCGTAGTACGGACCAATCTGCGCTATGCATAGTACCGTAGCCTCACTCAAACACTAATAATGGAAATGTTAAGTAGTTTCATATTGAAATATTTCTTCAGATGCTTGATGATTTTGTGGACGTGACAAAAGATGAGAAGCAGATCATGCATCTCTGGAATTCCTTTGTCCGAAAACAAAGGTACCATCCTCAGTTCTCAGCCGATGATCTTTTCATAATATCATCCATTCTGCATGGTTGCAATTTGGATCTGAAATCTGTTTTCATAATTTTTTTTTATTTGAAGAGTTTTGGCTGATGGTCATATCGCATGGGCATGTGAGGCTTTTTCAAGGCTCCATGGAAAGGATCTCGTGCAAGCTCCCTCTTTACTATGGTACGTTACTTTCTGTTGAATTTCACTAAGGTTGAATTCAATAGAGAGCTGTATTGTTTCTCTATGATGTGTATATCAATTATTCATATTTCATCATCATCTTTGTTTGCTCCATATATATTATATTCTCCTCTTTTTAGGTGCTGGAGGTTATTTATGATAAAATTATGGAATCACAGTCTGTTAGATGCACGTACTATGAACAATTGCGGTGTGATCCTTGAAGGCTTCAAAAATGAAAGTTCTGAGCAGAAGCAAATTTGATGTATATCATGGCACCTAAGCAAATCCTCAAATTTGATTAATTAGTTCAGGTCACCTGGCAAATCTTCTTTTCTTAGATGCAATTAATTGGTTTGATTTAATTTAGAAACTTCCCTGACCTAGTATTGTTATAAATTTGACTATTTGAGGCCAAAAGGTCGATTTATTACTTGTTAGTATTTGTATATTAGTGCGCATGCTACTGTTTTGCGTCAATTTCTGGATTGAAATTTTCTGAAGATGTTCTTTGGTGATTGATATTTCGGCTGCATATGGCAACCAAAATGACCTTGTTTAAATTGCCATCAAACCCAGTTATAGGAAAAGAAAAGTAGGAATAAACTTTATAAGAAAAAAAATTGTCCCCACAATCTTTTAATACGAAATATATATAAGGGTAATGCAACTCGTTGATTTCTACTTGCACAAATTTGTACATATTCGTGGTCCAAGTCAGAAATTTAAAGGTAATTCAGAATTAGATCTCTTAATCCCTCGATTCCAAGGTATAGGAATCATATCATGAGCATGGAACTTGTAAGTTTTAGTAAAGTAGAGAAGAAGCATTACTATTATTGGTTTGCTAATCAAGAATGTACTCGAGAGAAAACAAGGATTTTCCTAAACATTTGGCAATGAAGCATTTGATATAAGTTCAAGGGTTTTCCTATACATCATCATTAAAATGATTAAAAAAATAGGTTAAACCCTTTCTAGATATTAGAAATTTAGTAAAATATATAAGAACTAAATTAAACCACCCAATGAATATTTTCTGGAAACCAAATTCAATAACTCAAAGCAACACTAAAGTTTTGCCATTGTTGTTCACATTAAGCATTCCCCTATTACCATACAAAACGAACTCAACCAAATAATTTCCTATTTAAAATAATAAAATCAAATACGGAGTAAATTTGTTTACCAACAAGCATGCCAAATATGTCCAATCCAAATGTTATATGTTGATTATATTGAACTTCACTTTGTTGTATACAAGTCAAACTGATCAAATCAAACCAAAGTTATATTTCAAAATCATAAACTACAAGTGGTAGCACATTGTTTTTTCTTTGCAAATAGGGAGGTGATAATAGTCCTCCAATATCAATCTTTCGTCAAATCTTTCAACTAATTGTTTTTAACTAAGACCAATTTCTAGAAGGTGCACCGATATTGATTCTTGTAAAGTCTTCATACTTAGCATACCAAGTATATATGTCACACTCCAAACCGGAAATTTCAGATTAAGACGTGATCAATTCTCGCCTCGTGCTTATTAAATCAATAAACATGCAAGACTAAATAAATAACAAGTGCGAAAGCGTGAATAATAAAATAAAAACATAAGTCATACAATTCATAAATAAACATACACATATAATGTCCATACAACCCACATCATAGTAAAGTAACACATAATCTAAGGAAGGAGATACATGATTTAACGAATCCGATATACGAATCAAAAACATTAGGACTCGTATATCCTAGCCAAAAGCCCTATAAATAACAATCAGACTACGTGGTCATCGGGGACAGCTCCTGGCAAATTCTGCTGCTAATCACCAGTCTCTGTACCAAAAAACCCACGAAACAACTTGTGGTTGAGCGACTAATCACTCAGTATGTGACTCAGAATTACCCTTTGAGAGATCCTCTACAGTCAAAGTACTTTTAATTGTAAATCTACGTATGATTTTATAAACGGTAATTTATATGCAAGTGATGTAGTTATACATATAGATATAACCTAGCTTATTAACTATTAAAAGAAAATACATATAGTAGATGCAACTAGCCAATGATGTGATTATTCTATCATGTCAACATGCAAAAGATTCTCAAAATAAAACACAAGGATAATATTATATTCATATCCAAATCGGAGTCCAGTACCTAAATACTATGTGCATAAGTTAATACAATAATACGGAAAGAAATTCACCATGTGCCGTGCCAATCGGATCAAAGATCCCATAAGATATTATCCAAGTACCGGTCAGAAAGTTCAATGATACACGTTGCCTAGTGACATCGAGCATTGAGCCTCTCTGTGTACTACGAATGCAGATGAACATATCTCAATTCTGGGTTTCGTACACTAAATCGATCCAAACATGTAAAATAGGAGAAAACTACAAGCATGACGTAAAATATAGTTAATCTCGTCCTTTATGAGCAGGAGAGAACTCCATTCATCCGGCTAGACTAATGAGACATAGTAACCGGTGCCACAGACTCGAATTGTGCACTCAACTCGCCACGGCCTCGAATCGTGCAACGAAACGCCATAACCTCGAACTGTGCAACGTAAATCCGACCTGCCACAGATCATGATCGAAATTAGGATCTGTGCAGTCTCGAATAAAAAACACCCGTATATTGCGAGTAGCTCCTAATGAAGGGGGAAAAATCCCGAATCGATTCGTACACCGGACTCGAACCGGTGCACACAAATGTAAAATGAAATGAGAAAAGTATATAACTCAAAGTTATACATATAATAATTCTAGAAGACCTCCCAAGGGATCAAGTGATCACTCAGCTCAGCGGCTATCGGGTCGGCTCATACCCTATCCTACAAGACGGAACAAAGTCACTCGATTTTTTCTCAGCACTCACCAATGCATGCGTGCGACTACATAATAATATATTGTCTTCTACAAAAAGAAGACAAACTAATAACCTAATATAATATAAGAGCAAAGCTAAGGTGTGATGTGCTCACCAAGAGGGTTTGGTGAGCACAACTCTAAAAGTATATCAGATCGGCTTTAAACGGCGAATCTAAACTGTTGAAATCCATGTACTTTATGAGTGATGCATGTACATGCAAAATTTTAAAAGTTTCGAATTTATTTGCTACAAGGTTAAGCGGTCAAAGAAATGATGAAAAATGAATATATAAAACAACTTATAAAATAACTTATAAAATATTCATTTTTTTTACCGCTTGACCTTGTAGCAAATAAATTCGAAACTTTCAAAATTTTGCATGTGTATGCATCACTCATGAAGTACATGAATTTCAACGGTTTAGATTCGTCGTTTGAAGCCGATCCGATATACTTTTAGAGTTGTGCTCACCAATTTCTCTTAGTGAGTACATCACACCCTAGCTTTGCTCATAATATAATATTATATACTATATCTTTAAGTTACCCTACTCCTAAATTACAGTAAATTATAGTTTTTCAGGAATTATGCAAGTTCTATCTACAGTGCATAAATGATAAATATGCTCTACAATTTTCAATGCAACTATTTAATTTAATTAAACATGACAGGTCAGGTGGATCGACTTGTAAGAATACCTCATGCAAATAATAATTCAGATATCTCACTCTTGTAACAAAGGGCAAGCAGAAGGTACGTATGATGAGGCTACTCGTAGGGGTAACCTGTTAGATCCTCACCTGCACTGGTCAAATCGTACTCGGGGTCAGTTTCCTCGTACACAGCCGAATCAGGATAAGTCTGATAACCTACAGGTCGTAACTTTAATTTATTAATAAACTAGGTAAAAATCCCGTATCAATTTTCCCCATTTTGTTACTTTTACTCAAGCTCCTATATTTATTTAATTTAATAGTAAATTACTAAATATTCCGCTCAGTGTATTTCGGTCGTAATTAATTATAATAACTAATATATAATTAGTTTGATTACTTTGATTCAGGTTTGCATAATTTAAAATGAATTTAGTTATCAATGTTTATTTTACTAAGTATTTTACTTATTTATTTTGTCAATTAATTCGTCTTAGGATTTCATTAAATGAATTTATTACTTTTAAGTTACGTATTCTACGTGTCATTAAAATATATGCTAACCTACCATTTTAGATTATAATTAATAAACTAATTACGCTAATTATATTTATTTGTAATAATTATACTTTTCAAAATTATATTTGCCAATTAATTACTTTAGTTAATTAATATATAAATTAATTGTAATTTAAAGTTTGTGATATATACAGTATTTTATTATTCTATTAAGATACTAATAGTGTCTTCTACAAATGGTCATGATTTATTCATCTACAATATAGTAAATCAATTGGGTTTATATATAATATATAATCAATTTAAATAATGTTATCGATATATACATGTTAAAAGATATACACACACACAATATATTCAATTATGTGATAAATGATATATAGCATGAGTCGACGGGTAACTTGTCATATTCGATCGATGTTTGCGCTCATTTGCACATTTCGTAAATGTGGTTAAAGCCCTTTTTGGCTCGAACTCGTATATGTTTGAGTTGCTTGATGTTGTTGCTCGAACTCGTATATGAGTTTCTCTTTATATCTAGCATACAAACTTTAAAGATTAAGCAAATCAAGTATCTATAGCGACTATGTAACTTGTCATATTGTACATTTTTCAACTGAATCTCTCTTAGTAGTCCAACTATTTATACCCAATATATATATCAACCATAAAGATTAAATATTTGAGTCCTTTACAGTGATTATGTAATCTATGATGACTTTGTAGTTTTTATAAAATCAAAATCCAAGTCTATATATCTAGCATATCAATTCTAAAGATGCAACACATCAAAGTCTATATACCTAGCAAGAGATGTGAAGAAGAGAAGAAAGAAAGAGAAGCCAGAGAGAATGAAGAGGATTTTCCAACTAGAGAACTGGTGGCTGAGGAGGGTCGACGGGGGAGAATCGGCCTATAGTGAGACAGTAGAGGAAGGGTCCAATTGTAATTACTAAAATATATAATATTTTTTTTTGTAAAACAATAAGTAATTGTTGCATTGAGTTCCAAGAATGTTATTTTCATTATTTTGATATAATCACACTATGAATTTCAATTGTTTAGTAAAAAAAAAGATAAGATGATTTCCTCCGGAAATTACATAAAGAATCAAGAGAGAGTGACCTAGAAAGAGATAAACTCCTTATCAGTAGAAAGAAAAAATGGCAAAAAGAACTTTCATCTTTTCTTGTAAATCTAAAAGCTCGAGTCTATGAATGGCCTTGCATATAGAAAGCCCCATTAACGAGTCTGGCTAGTATGACATTAGTGTCATTTCAGCTTATATAACACAAACTTCAAAATCTATCGAATCGACCTCAAACGGTGAATCCAAACTGTTCAAACCGATCTATTTCATTAGTTGTGCGTTTACATGCAAAATTTATAATTTTTTGAATTTATTTAGTATCAAGTTAAGTGGTCAATTGTGTGAGTTTTTAAGTTAATTTTAATGCATTCATTTTTCAACATTTTTGACCACTTGATTTGATACTAAAATAACTAGAAAATATAAAATTTTTGCATGTAAACGCATCACTCATAAAGTAAATCGGTTTGAACGGTTTGGATTAGTCGTTTGAAGTCTATCCAATCAATTTTGTAGTTGGTGTCATATGACACCAATGTCATACTAGCCGGACTCCCCATTAACACATATTTTTGTCGAATTCAGCTAGTATGACATCGGTGTCATATGACACCAACTACGAAATTGATTGGATAGACTTCAAACGACTAATCCAAACCGCTTAAACCAATTTACTTTATTAGTGATGTGTTTACATGCAAACAATGTATATTTTCTAGTTATTTTAATATCAAATCAAGCGGTACAAAATGTTGAAAAATGAATACATTAAAATTAACTTAAAAACTCACACATTTGACCGCTTGACTTGATACTAAATAAATTCGAAAAATTATAAATTTTGCATGTAAACGCACAACTATTGAAATAAATCGGTTTGAACGGTTTGGATTCACCGTTGGAAGTCAATTCGATAAGTTTTGGAGTTGGTGTTATATAGACTGAAATAACATTGATGTCATACTAGCGAGACTCATTTTTGTCCTATTGCCAAGATTTTTGTGAATTAACTTCTTTTTTTTCATCTTGAAAACTTTTCTACAGATTTTCATGAATTGCTTTATTTTTTCCATTTTTTATTAATTTTTTTTATTAAAAATCAGATTCACAAATTAACGAGATATTTATTTTTTTCTGTAATTTTTTTTTTTTTGCATCTCAAGAGCATAGACATTTTATTACATTTCTTGGCTACATTTGATCTAATGTTTATGATAATATTTTGCTATCAAGATATCATTTGATACTTTATTTTAAGTAATAAATTTTAATGTTAGTCATCATTCCTTATGTGTGATTTCTATTCATGTGAAACTTGTTTACTTGGAGTGAGTATATTTTCTAATATAACTGTGTTGAAAGTTGCATAGTATATCCACAAGCCTTGTAAAAATTGAAAACAAAAAAACTTACTAAAAATTTCAATGAGAGATGGTGTATCCATTTCTTATACTTATCAAACAATATAATTATTATTGAGTTATTGGAGACAACCATTAAAAATGAATAGGTTTGTCTTTTATTTTATTATTGTCGTTATCAATAATGAAGAAGCTTTCCGCCACAGACCAGGAGGCTTTCATTGCAGATTGTCATCAATCAAAGATTTGATGAATCCTGAGCTTTCAGTTAGCAGTGAGGTATGATTTGTACAATATTTTACATTATTTACTTAATAGTTTTAAAGTATTTATCAGTTATTTTACATGTTTCATGCAATAGTTTCATTCTATTTATTTTACATATCATGTATTGAATTTGTAGCTTGTTGAAATGCTTTAACAGTTTTATAGAATATATCAGTTATTTCACAAGATTCATGCAATAGTTTTATAGGATATATCAGTTATGGAGGATATGCAGCTTTTTGAGATGTTATGAAATATAAATATTTTACATGATTTACTTAATATTTTTATAGGATACAACAGTTAAATTTATTTTACATATTATGGATTGATTTTGCAGCTCGTTGAGGTGGTCCTAAGTTTAATGCAATACGAGACTCCCGTGAAGCATCCATGGTTTTTCATTTCGCCATATTTATCCGTAAGTTATTATGTACTTTTGTATATTATGAATTAAATTTTCAGACTTCAAATTTTCAAATACTTCAGTAATATTTTAATGTTTGTGTTTTTGTCTATTGCAGATTCCAATGCATCTATATGATGAAAAAGCAGCTGTTAAGGCCCTTCTAGGGTTGTTTGGCCCTCAATTTGACACCATCAGATTGTTGTTCGTTCCAATATGCAAGAAAAATCATTGGGTGCTTGTTGCGGTGGATGTTCCTGCTGTGAGGATGCATTATTACACCTCAGCTGGTGAAGTTGGAGAATATATGCAATACCACTGGCACACGATTAAATGGCTGAAAGAGTTTCTTTGCTGGAGGACTTGTGAGTGTTTTATTTAAAAAATTTCAGTTAATTTACAGGTTTTATGCAATAGTTTTATACGATGTATCAGTTAATTTACATGATTATGACTTGAAGTTTGTGTGAAGTTTGTTGATATCTTTTTTTCTTTCAGCTAAACCAGCTTGGAAAGATATTGGTATTATTCATGAGAGGTGCCCAATGCAGGGAGCAAAATCAATGGATTGTGCAATTTTTGTGTTGCGCTTTGTCTACAATTTGATCACTGAGATGCCTATAAATTTCACACAGGTAATTTTATTAACTTTTAAGTTTATGATGTAATTCCAATTTGTAATTTTATTCTCTCAGCAAGGTAATTCCAATTTATAACCTTGTTTATTTTTTTTTTGCAGGATGATATTTCGAAAGAACGTGTGGTTCTAGCAATGAAGCTTCTCACTCATCCAAATAACGTGCACCAGAGGGTTATGAAGTGACAAACGCCAATTGTTATATTGTATTGATGTTAGTGAACAGTTCTTGTTTGTGGTTGTTTGTGTTTGCTACTGTTAGTTTATATGCGTGTCAACAGTTAGTTGTGTTTGTGTTTGCTACTGTTAGTTTATGGTTGTGAACAGTTATTTTTGTGACTAGTGAAATTTTATAGTTTGTATATGTTATTTTGATAGTTTCAAGTGTCCATTTTACAGTATTGAAGTTTTGCAGTTCACATATGTTAGTTTTATAGGTTGCATTTGCTAATTTTACAGTATTGAAGTCTTGTAGTTCACATATGTTGTTTTTATAGTTGCATTGCTAATTGTACAGTATTGAAGTCTTGTAGTTCACATATGTTAGTTTTATAGTTTGCATCTGCTAATTTTACAGTATTTAAGTCTTATTTTACATGATATAGATCCATATATAAATATTAATAATTGAAGAAAAAAAATTACGAAAAAAATAAAAAATTTAAAAATTTTAATTTCGAAAAAAGAAAAATTTAATTTTGATGCAAAAAATTAATTTTGCACAATTTTAGGTGTTATTTGTAAATAACTACAAGTTTGAGAAGTGGTTTGTTTTTCAAATCTTCTAGAAGCTGTCAGTTTTTTTGTCTAAAAACTAGGTACAGAAGTACAGCCGGAAGTACAGTTATTTTGCAAGTTGCTAACTGTTTGCAACTAACTTGGGACCACTTCCAAGAGTCGCTGCTTGTTAGATTTTTGAACTACGTATTATACATGATTTGTTGTTGACGATACAGTATTGATTATAGAGTTTTACAGTATTCGCGCCAGTCAAATGACAGTTTTTTTGGTTAAAAACTGGATACAGAAGCTTGAGTACAATTAGTAGCTTCCATAATTTATTTTGTAAAACAATAAGTAATTGTTGTATTGAGTTTCAGGAATATTATTTTCATTATTTTGATATAAGCACACTATGAATTTCAATGGTTTAGTAAAAAAAGATAAGATGATTTTCTCCGGAAATTACATAAAAATCAAGAGAGAGTGACCTAGAAAGAGATAAACTCCTTTATCAGTAGAAAGAAAAATTGGCAAAAAGAACTTTCATCTTTTCTTGTAAATCTAAAAGCTCGAGTCTATTAATCCCCTTGCATATAGAAAGCCCCATTAACACATATTCTTGTCGAATCCAGCTAGTATGACATCGGTGTCATATGACACCAATTACAAAATTGATTGGATAGACTTCAAACGACTAATCCAAACCGTTCAAACCGATTTACTTTATTAGTGATGCGTTTACATGCAAAAAATTTATATTTTCTAATTATTTTAGTATCAAATCAAGCGGTAAAAAATGTTGAAAAATGAATGCACTAAAATTAACTTAAAAACTCACACATTTGACCGCTTGACTTGATACTAAATAAATTCAAAAAATTATAAATTTTGCATGTAAACGCATAACTATTGAAATAAATCGGTTTGAACGGTTTGAATTCACCGTTTGAAGTCAATTCGATAAGTTTTGGAGTTGGTGTTATATAGGCTGAAATGACATTGATGTCATACTAGCCAGGCTCATTTTTGTCATATTGCCAAGATTTTTGTGAATTAACTTCTTTTTTTTCATTTCTTGAAAACTTTTCTATTGATTTTCATGAATTGCTTTTTTTTTTTTTTCCATTTTTTATTAAATTTCTTTATTAAAAATCAGATTCACAAATTTACTAGATATTTATTTTTTTCTGTAATTTTTTTTTTGCATCTCAAGAGCATAGACATTTTATTACATTTCTTGGCTACATTTGATCTAATGCTTATCATAATATTTTGCTATCAAGATATCATTTGATACTTTATTTTAAGTAATAAATTTTAATGTTAGTCATCATTCCTTATGTGTGATTTCTATTCATGTGAAACTTGTTTACTTGGAGTGAGTATATTTTCTAATATAACTGTGTTGAAAGTTGCACAGTATATTTACCACAAGCCTTGTAAAAATTGAAAACAAAAACACTTACTAAATTTTTTAATGAGAGATGGTGTATCCATTTCTTATACTTATCAAACAATATAATTATTATTGAGTTATTGGAGACAACCATTAAAAATGAATAAGTTTGTCTTTTATTTTATTATTGTTGTTATCGACGATTTGATTCATAATTAATGTAGCGCTCTTAGCTCTGTAATTCATAATTGTTGACATTATTATTATTATTCTAAAATGCGTAAACATTTATTGTCAATAGATTTTCATTTAAATATCACTATGATTTATTTTGTAGGTTTTGTGATTGTAGAGATTGTAGGTGTTGTAGTTGTCAAAATAATTGAGATTAGAGTTTTTATAACGTGTGCTATGTTTTATAAAAACTTGTGATACAACAAGTAGGTAAGTTTCTTTTACTATCTTTCTTTAATTAAAATAAATTAATTAAGTGTGCAATGCACATGTACATGTAATTAATTATAGAATTGTATCATCATCTGATAGGGTGCGTGGGTCCCACCATCTTTTCCATTGTTAATTTGTTTTATAAAGAAATTGATTGTAGGCAAGTTAAATGTTAAATGTATATATATATATATATATATATATATAGGGGCTGGCTACTATGCTTATATAAGCATATGCCCACATATGCTTATAACTCATTTTTGCGTTTCCAATGTTCAAATGGTCGATCCGACCGTTCATCTTGTTCTCCATATTAATATGTGCTTGGAGACCAAATTTTACATTTTTCTGAATTTTTTTACTATTTATTAAGCCACTTTGAAATTGCTGATCCGGGTGAACAGTAAAAACAGTGCAACAAAATTCTGGACCATATGATCAGCAATTTTCAAAGTGGCTTAATAAATAGTAAAAAAATTCAGAAAAATGTAAAATTTGGTCTCCAAGCACATATTAATATGGAGAACAAGATGAACGGTCGGATCGACCATTTGAACATTGAAAACGCAAAAATGAGTTATAAGCATATGTGGGCATATGCTTATATAAGCATAATAGCCAAGCACTATATATATATATATATATGAGTAGAACTAGGGTGCTCCTAAGCTCACCAAGTCCTTCGTGAGCGCGACTCTAAAACCTATCGAATTGACTTCAAACGACATTTCCAAACCGTTAGATATTCAATCTATATTAAAATGTGCTTGGAGACCAAATTTTACATTTTTTGGAATTTTTTTACTATTTATTAAGATGGTTTGAAAATCGTTGTTTTTATTAAAATTCTGCACCATTGGAAAACAGCGATTTTCAAACCATCTTAATAAATAGTAAAAAAATTTCAAAAAATGTAAAATTTGGTCTCCAAGCACATTTTAATATAGATTGAACATCTAACGGTTTGAAAATGTCGTTTGAAGTCAATTTGATAGGTTTTGGAGTCGCGCTCACGGAAGGGCTTGGTGAGCTTAGGAGCACCCTAGTTCTACTCTATATATATATATATATATATATATGAGATGGGCTATTGTGCTTTGCAAAGTAAACCCCCCGTTTACTTCGGCGCCATATTTTGCATTTTGAAAATTCAAACAACCGATCCGAACCGTTCAACATGTTCTAAATATTGAAATGTGCTTGGACACTAAATTTTACATTTTTTGGAATTTTTTTACTATTTATTAAGCCACTTTGAAAGTTTCTGATCCAACGGTGAACAGTAAAAAACAGTAAAATTTTCTGGACCACCAGATCAGAAACTTTCAAATTGGCTTAATAAATAGTAAAAAAATTCCAAAAAATGTAAAATTTAGTTTCCAAGCACATTTCAATATTTAGAACATGTTGAACGGTTCGGATCGGTTGTTTGAATTTTCAAAATGCAAAATATGGCGCCGAAGTAAACGGGACGTTTACTTTGCAAAGCACAATAGCCCATCTCTCTCTCTAGATATATATATATATATATATATATATATATATATATATATATATATAGAGAGTATGGCTAATTTTCTTCCAGAAGCATTTCGACCGAAGTGCTTACGGGGGCATATCTAAGTGGGACGTCATGGCACATCTCAACACCGTAAAAAAGAAAAAGAAAAAGTGGGCCGCCGTTGCCAAACCCAACCAAATAAACCAAAAGAAAAAAGAAAAATGGGCTAAGGTTGGGATGCACCGCATGTTTTTTTTTTGTTTATTTGGTTGGACTGGTGCCATGGCGCGGCCCATTTTTTTTTTCTTTTTTCTGGTGTTGACATGTGCCATGGCGTCCCACTTAGAATTTTTTTTTGTTTTTGTTTTTTTCACGGTGTTGAGATGTGTCATGGTGTCTCGCAGGGACGCCATGCTTCGTGACCACCTTTCCATTTTTTTAATTTCCAAACAGCGTTTCTTATTTTTAATATTGTTTTTCCATTTTCTTATGAATAAAAATTTCGGAGTATTATGGGTTCATGCCCATGTTTTGCCTTGCCACGCAAAGCCTATTATGGGCCCATGCCCCATGTTTTCTTTCTCATTTTGCATTTCTCTACTTTATAATCCTTGATTGATAAACTGATAAATGGAATCTGAATTTGGTTAACTGAGGAATATCTGTGGCACAATTGCATATATAATACATATCAAAGTTTGTTTTTGGTTTATGAATTATTCCATGTGGTTCAATTAAGCCCCTGAACGATTTTTAATTCAATATATGTGGTTCCGCATATGCGGCTGCATATTACTACTGCATATTCGGCTGCATATTATTACCGCATATTCGGCCGAATATTATCGCATTCTTATTTGTATGATACCGAATATTACCGCATATTACGCATATTACCGAATTTTACCGCATACATGTTTATATATATATATATATATATATAGAGTAAGGCTACCGTGCTTTGCAAAGTAAACCAGTCATTTTACTTCGGGTTTAGGGCTGTTGGATCTGCTTCAATAATCGTGCAGATCATCAGATGAACTTTGCAAATTTTTCGGAACTGGACAGCTCCAGTTCAGAGCAAAATCGAATTTCAGAGGCTATAGCGAAGAAGCTCTCTTCTCCAGCGACAACCCTAAGCGAACTTGCTCGGCGCCTCTCCTCTCCAGCCAATCCGAAGCCAGCGAACTTGCTCTCCTCTCTCTCCTCTCCAGCGATTCCTCTCCAGTCGCCCTCTCGTCGCACCCCTCCTCCTCGCCCGCTCTCCTCTACAATCGTCGCGCCCTCTTTTCCTCCTCTCACGAGCTGTCCTCTTTTACTTCGAAAGGAAGCCACATGGAGCAGAGACAGCGTTTAGGTTAAAGGATAACAAAATCCGATCAAATCCTCCAAAATTGCCCACTGAACCTGCGTCAGCACTTGAGAAAATTGAGGTAAATATTGTCTGATTCTTTTATTGGTCTGGTGATGCATTATATAGCGATGTTAAAGCCGTACACAAAGTTTCTAAGTCGGGGAACAAGTACACTGTTGCTGTAACTGGAAGCAAGCCTCCCCAAAGCATCTCTCAGAAATTTCAATTGGAAACTGACAAGCTCTATGCTATTTCTGGTTAAACAAATTATATCGAACTTTGATATATAATAACAAGATAATATTTCCAGAGATAGACATGGATGTTTCAGCTAGTATGGTTCTTGTGACTGTTGGACATGATTGGGCTTTTTGTTTATTTTATATGTACATTTTTTTGGCATGTTTAATATTTGACTGTGATGTCACCTTTCGATGCCATAATGGGTTAAATTGAAGGTTAGGCCATGTAGAATTGTTCAACTGAGGGTGAACTGAAGCAAAATTTGTTAGATTAAGTCTAACAGAACAATTTGATTTGTACTTCATTGGGATAAATATTGCCTTGGTTGGTCATTTGGGGTTTCTGGTAGCATACTTTATTGATAGTTATTCATGGTTTTACCATTGAATATAATTACTAAAAGTAATTATGAGCTAAACAAAATCTAAACTCCACTAGTAATTATGCCTAAACTATAGTTAACTATTGCAATAAATTTTGAATTGTGCACTGAAAGAGCAAAGAGAATCCAGTATTCAGTTAGGCGCATAGAAAGAGTGAAGAGAATAATGGTAAGAAGGTTACATTGGCAGCAATGTTAACTCCATTGTGAATATAGTTTGTGTGCCTAAAGTACCTAGTACAAAGTTTAGTGTTTCCTATTTACTCATTTGGTTAGTGTTTCCTATTTATTACATGAATACATGAATGTAATTTTTGTGTTTGTAGCGCAAACAAGATATGGCTAATGGAAAGAGAAAACGAGTTGAAGATGATGATAGAAGCATTTTTCTTTTATTTTTGGTTGTCGCTGTGGTATGAAGGAATTAAATGAATGAATGAAGGACAAACAAAATAAATTACTTGTGCATTTTGATAGATAGAAATTACTTGTGTATTTTGATAGAGCTCTCTTCTTTTGTTATACTACTTAGATTGCTCTTGTTTTCTTTTGATATATGGTGATGGATGTATTAATATATAACAAGATGACTTTTATGGATCTTTTGGTTAAATTACAATATTATCACTGCACTATGTTAATTTAAAAATTGCTTGTGCTCCTATTGTTGCTTGTTGCTTTTATTTCGTAATGTTTAAATTTGCTTCTATTTCCTTGAATTGGTCTTATTATCATTAATTTGCTTGTTCTCCTTAATTTATAACATTGTGTTTAATTCATTATCATTGCTTGTGCTCCTATTGTGTGTTAATTTACAATATTATCTCTACATTCATCCTTTATAAGCATAACATAAAAAAAATTCTTACAAGCTTACATTATAATACAACCTTTCTAAGCATACATCACAAAGAGTACGACATACAATTGTGTTTAAATTCATCTTGTCAATGTGTTAATGAAAGGCAGCAGGCAGCCTCTGGTGGTTCAATTTGTCTAATCATCTCCTTGGTAATATAAGAGGAAGCTTGACAACTCCTGATCAGTGTACATGGGGACCCCTCTGCATAGGGTGAAAAGATAAGGGTATGAATGCAAAAACATCACTAAACCATGTGATCAGCAAATAGCATTAATCCCTAGGATTCTTTCATGATCCTGACATCAAAAAACACTGTTTCTAAATGGAAACAGTATAAAACATAATTAGATAGAAGTGCAGGGGTCCCTATGTATAAGACACACTTTCTGACAATATAGAGAGATGCTAAGATAATTGGCAAACTTCTCTATTATTCTGATGATTTCTTTTTTTTTTTTCAGAACTTTGATCCATGGTGTTGACCTAGTCAAGATACTGTAAATAGTTTACTCATGTGCATATTCACTCATAAGCATAGTTGTACCAGCACAAAACACAAGTAAAATCTAAAAAAATAGACACAGGTATTGTTCAGCCCAAAACAGCCCCTAATTAGAAAAAAAAATGAAAAATGACAGTTCTAATTGAATATAACTAAACTGTTGCATTGGTATATACTAGACACTTATATGAATGCACTAAAAAAAAAGTTCCATTTTAGGAATTTTCTATAATTTATGGTCAAGGTTTGAATTTCATATTTTGAAAATTAACTAAGCACAAAAAAAACAGCACACAGGTCGGCATGTTGTCAGTCAGAAAATGTCCTGTTCATCATAGCAACCAGAAGGAGATACATTAATTAGTACCTGCGATTAGAAAAACAAGTCAATTTACCAGAAGGAGATAATATAATTAGCACACAATCAATATCGCATAGAATAGAGACCTCATATGCCTTCTTCTAAATGATTGTCATTATACCGATACTGAGAGGCCGGTACCAGATTAAGCTCCAGTTTGAATATCAAGGCCGGTACCAGATTTTGAATATCAAGGCCGGTACCAGATTAAGCTCCAGTTTGAATATCAAGGCCGATATCAAGGCCGGTACCAGATTAAGCTCCAGTTTGAATATTTACCCGAGAGGAGAGGAATCGCTGGACAGGAGAGAGAGGAGAGCAAGTTCGCTGGCTTCGGATTCGCTGGAGAGGAGAGGCGCCGAGCAAGTTCGCTTAGGGTTGTCGCTGGAGAAGAGAGCTTCTTCGCTATAGCCTCTGAAATTCGATTTTGCTCTGAACTGGAGCTGTCCAGTTTCGAAAAATTTGCAAAGTTCATCTGATGATCTGCACGATTATTGAAGCAGATCCAACAGCCCTAAACCCGAAGTAAAATGGCTGTTTTATTTTGCAAAGCACGGTAGCCTTACTCTATATATATATATATATATATATATATAGATGGGCTATTGTGCTTTGCAAAGTAAAACCCCCGTTTACTTCGGTGTCATATTTTGCATTTTGAAAATTCAAACAACCCATCCGAACCGTTCAACATGTTCTAAATATTGAAATGTGCTTGGACACTAAATTTTACATTTTTTGGAATTTTTTTACTATTTATTAAGCCACATTGAAAGTTTCTGATCTGGTGGTCCAGAAAATTTTACTGTTTTTTACTGTTCACCGTTGGATCAGAAACTTTCAAAGTGGCTTAATAAATAGTAAAAAAATTCCAAAAAATGTAAAATTTAGTGTCCAAGCACATTTCAATATTTAGAACATGTTGAACGGTTCGGATCGGTTGTTTGAATTTTCAAAATGCAAAATATGGCGCCGAAGTAAACGGGGGTTTTACTTTGCAAAGCACAATAGCCCATCTATATATATATATATATATATATATATATATATATATGATGAATTCTCATTTTGAAATCCGCATAAAATCTGCATATGCGGCCGCATACCGCATATTTCCGCTACCGCACCGCATAGAAACCGCATTTAAAAACATTAGATTTAATTACCATCATTTACAATTTTAATTAAGGAGAGAATTGCAGAATTACGAGTTTTTAATGACACTAATTATCACAATACCTATCTCACATTTTAACAATGAATACAAAAGTTAACATTGTAAAATCATTCACTTGAAATTTCATCTCTAAAAAACAGTTATATATTTTATTGTAAAATAAGTAAACTCATTGTCTATGACAAAATTTAAACTGATATTCACTTATATTTTACAATGCAATAAGAACTAATTAAAATATCAATTTTTTTTATTCTTTTGGATATGTAGATGTGAGGTTTTAATATTTGATGATGGAAAAAAAACTGAAAATTAATGCATTAATTTGTTATTTTGCATTAATAATACATATACAGATGAACAATCAAAATCCAACTCCAACTTAATTTGATAGAGACATAGATAGATAGAAAGAGAGAGAACCACTTGGCGCCAAATTTTCATAAGAGAGAAAAAACATTGAAGAGAACGGGGAGGTAACATAGTTGGTTAGAAGAAAAGTTCTAAGATTATTGGTTACTCAAAGATCGAGAGTTTGATTTCCCTCACGACTTTGCAGCTTCTGCGAAGGTTTTTAAAAAAAAAAAAATTGAATATTTTCTAAATCTAGCTAGAGACGGACAGTGACAATTGGATTGGTAGTTTTGGAAAAAAAAAATGCATTTTATTATTTCTAGACAGTGACAATTGACCATCTCTCTCAGTCTCTCTTGTGTTACAATATCTGTGATAACCAGTAGAGGTGTTGCTCTAATTTTGAGACTATCAATAGACTCATGTTGGATCAAGCGACTCCTCTACAAAGTCTACAGCTTCTTTTGCATGCAGACCATGTAAATCAATCTCTCATATGCGATATCTTTGGCATGTTTGATCTTGAAAATGGTTTCAGATGCAATATTATGTGATCTTCGGACCTCATCCCCGCCAATTGACTTGAGGGTGCTTTTTAAGTTGGCAAGATAGCGGGTGATCTCTTTGTGTGAAAGCATTTTTGGCGGCTTATGAGAGTCCATGAGCTTTCTTGTTATATCGTTCAATTAAATAAAAATTGAGAAATAAGATGTTAATTATTTGGTCTTCTCCAATTTCTTAATTTATTCAGCAAATGAACAATATGACACTATATCTAGAAGCAGCAACATTAGAAATTAAATGAATTAAGAAATGATATGTGGTTCGTTTCTTAAATAGAAGGATGAAGTTTGTATCACAAGGATTCCATTTAATCACACTATTGCAGCTTCTAACCTAAAACACAATCATGAGGTTCCAACTTCTCAACTAAACGGTAAACATAAGATATAAATCATGCAATTGTTACTTTGAAAAGAAGTTATTAACCTCATCAAGTTACTTAAACACAAGATATATTTTTCCGGCATACATGCGCGTAACATTTCATCCAATTCTTGCATTTTTATAAATAATGAAATTCCTGGATTAAAAAAAGTTTAGAAATATTTAATTGTAAGATATGGTTTTACGAATAATAATATTTGTAACACGAAATCAACAACTTGATAAAATCAACTATGTACAAAGCCTACGTGGCATTTTTCAAAAAATAAAAATCAACTATATATGTACAACGCAAAAGGTTTACAAAACCAAAAATCATTTATATTAATTCATTGCAATTTGAATTACACAATTCACAATTTTTTTTCACCACACTGAATTTTTTTCACATTTCAACCATTCATACAAGGGAGCAAAGGGGTCCGACAGGCATGCATCATACCAAATTATGTTCCATGTTGGACCGTTTTAATTCGTTTTAAGATTTGCGGAATCCTTTTAGATTCACATACGATTTATAATTTAAATTTGCACGAATTTCAAAGTGAATGAATGGGTCCTAACCAGGCGTCATACCGGATTAGGTCTGATGCTCATTGAAAAGAACCGCACTCCCTTTATCTAAGCTCAGCAGTGCCAAACTCAACAACCCGTCCGATTAGCAGGTCGGTAGTATCCGGCTGAATCAAGAACCCACGGAAACAGGTGTGCACCCGCAACCCGTTGTCCGGCCAAAACCTTAGTCGTTGCATCCATCTCCTACATTTTGGGGCTTCATCTCGCCGTTTCTACCACCGCCGCATATCCTCTCCTGTTTGCAATTTTTATAATAAAAACAAAGTTGAGGGGCCACTTTGCAATTTTTGCATTTTATCATTATGAGTCCTTTCGTTTTTGTTTCGGTATTCAGATTTTCTTTTCTCATTATTACACTTTTTGTTAATTAAGTCTTCAAGAAAATCGCAACACCAATTCTTGTTAATAAAAAAGAAGTAATCTGATGGGATAATATAGCGTGAATCTCGATAAGTTTCAATACATAAACCCAGCGCCACAGCCACAGCGTGCCCCTTGTCAATAGAGCAAAGAGAAAATTTAAATTAATCGGGAAGAATTAAGAAAAAATAAATTTAAGCATGCTCTGTTTGTTCATTCTTTTTAAGCATGCCTTGTTTGTTCATTCTTGTCATTTTTTCTTGAGTCCTGGTGTAGGATGTTAATTTACATATGGCATTTTACCGAAATTCTTTCTTGACTGTCATATACATATAAACAATTTTTCTATAATTAATAGTACTTATATATCATCAAATTGATAAAATAACCAAACAATGTATTTTTGCATAATTGATGAGAATGCACCAAGTTTTCAGGTACCGACACTATCGCCACATAGTACTAGTGCAATTGTTCCCTTCAGCAATACCACCATGCTACAGTTTGCACCAGGTACATCTTGTACAAGCTGTGCGATGCTCGTTTGACTATCTCAAACGGCTGGCCGTTAATAGCTCATGACAAGCTACTCCATATTTATGTTAGGAGGTTTCTGAACAAGTTGGTTAATTAAGTTTATTTATTTTTCCAGATCCATTGATTCATGAGATCGAATTGTCGGTGTACACTGACGTCTGTCTGACACACTGATCAAGTATCGTTTGGGTATATTTCATGTGGGTTTATTGGAATGATGCATGGCCAATATCATGTAGAGTTTAATACATTTAAGAGCCTTTGTGTGTGCTACTGGTTAAATAAATTAATATATTAATAAGTTAATTAACACGGTCCTACAATGCTACTGGAGCCACATGCACATTCAACAATAAACACATTTTCTTTTTTACTTAGTCAATTAAAAAAAAGGTATACTCTAATACTCTATATTGGTGGACTGTTAACAATTGCACACATGCTGCATGGCATTTCAATTTTTGTAGTCTGGATCAGTATAGTCAACAGTCGCATGCCAGAAAAATATAAACTTGATGAGGTTAATAATTTCTTTTTGAGGTAACATTTGGCATTTATTTATATCTTTTGCAAACCGTTTATAGTTGAGAAGTTGGAAACTCATGATTGAGTTTTAGGTTAAAAGCTGCAATAGTGTGATTACTTAAATGGAATCCTTGTGATACAAAACTCATCCTTCTATTTAAGAAACGAAACCTATATCATTTGTTCATTTAATTTCTGTTGTCGTTGCTATTAGATAATAAAGTGTTATATTGTTCATATGCTGAGTAAATTAAAATATTGGAGAAGACCAAATAACATCTTATCTCTCAGTTCTTATTAAATTGAAAGAAAAAACAAGAATGTTGTTGTTATATAATGTTGTATTCAAGTGGAGAGGCCACACGTCATCTCACTAATTTCAAAAACAGTCTCAGGTTAAGTGGGATGAGGTCTCAAGATTACAGGATGTTGCATTTGAGGCAATTTCCAAGATCAAGATTGCCAATAATAGCATTTGGGAGATTGATTTACATGGTCTAGATGCATCAGGAGCTGTAGACTATATATGTAGAACAACGCTTGGTCCAACTTGATTTTCTATTTTCTAATTAATTTAATAAATGAGGATGATATAAGTTTTATATGTTGTTTTATTATTTTTATGACAGTTGTTTGCAACTTTATTTTCTGTACTTGAGTCATTAGTCCTTATTGTTTTCATGTGTGTCTTCAATGTAAATAAATTATACAAAAATAGTGCTTATATGGAATTAATTTCATGAGTACCTTGTAGTTTCAATTTCGTACAAATAATGAAAACTTATCCTAAAATTACCCAAATCAAGCATGTTTAGTTCATTTTTTTGGGTGTAGATGCATGTAAACAAAGGTACAAAGAGGTGCCAATGTTTAAATGCTTTTGGTTCATGTTAAAATAACAAAATTAAGTAATGATATATGAGGAGGGATCAAGTTACAACAAATTTGAGTTACAACAACCATTTTTTTCATTTTCAAAGTCCAAATCGTCGATCCAAACCGTTCAACATGATTATCTAAATAAAATGTGCTTGCAGATCAAATTTTACATTTTTTTTAATTTTTTTACTATTTATTAAGATGGGTACAAAATTCAATGGTCTGAATATGACTATTTTTTGTAAAATACTTAATAAATAGTAAAAAAATTCAAAAAAATGTTAAATTTGATCTGCAAGCACATTTTATTGTGGAGATCATGTTGAACGGTTTGGATCAACAATTTGAACTTTGAAAATGAAAAAAATGGTTGTTGTAACTTTGTTGTAACTTGATCCCTCCTCATGATATATATATTTTGTATTATACCAGTTACGTTCGTATAAGAAAAATATAAAATTTTGATTTTATTAATTCGAGAAAATTTTGATCCATTTAAATTTGCTTACTTTTGAAATGTATCAAAATAAAGTCAAAATAAATTATTTTTATAAATTATATAAAATATACATTTTTGTTCCATTATTATTTTTCTATATTTTATATTCCTTGATTGATTATTAAACTGATAAATCGAAGGCTAAATTAGGTTAATGAGGAATAACTGAGGCATAATTGCACATATAACAGAGTATAGATTGTTTTTGGTTTCTGAATTATTCGATGTGGTTAAATTAAGTCCCTGAACTTTTTTTAATTCAATCTACTCATGAAAATTATACAAGTTAATTAGACATGAAGAAATGATGAAAATAGTAAAATACCCTGCATGCGGCCCTGAAAAGCTAGCGCACCATGCATGATTAACTACCTTCGTTTACTATTTTGGTTAAGGAGAGGATTGCAGTGTCACAAGTTTCTAATGACACTAATTATCACAATACCTATATGTGTTATATTACTATCTCACATTTTAACAATGAATCCGAAAGTTAACATTGTGAAATCATACATTTAAAATGTAAAATCATTCAATGAATGTGTAAAATCATACATTTGAAGTTTCATCTCTAATAAATAGTTATTTTATTGTACAATAAGTAAACTCATATCGAAAGTGTCGGTGAGAAAAATATGAGTTGATATTCAGTCACATTTTACAACGTAATGAGAAACTAATTAAAATATCAAATTTTCTGTTCTTTTTGCACAAGTAAATGTGAGGTGTTAATATGTGATGGTGGAGAATACTGAAAATGCATTAATTTAGTGCATTAATTTGATGTTTTATTATTTTACATTAATTTGATGTAAAATACATGATGAAATTCACAAATATTGCGATGATATTGTGTGTTGAGCGGGTTGTGGGTTGGTCTATCAGGCTAGGTCCGACAAGCTTCTGACATGTCTCAGAAGTTGAAGTTTATTTTCTACACAGCAACAATGTGACGCATGCAGATACTATACGAGACTCATGATATATTTTAGTGTAATTAATAGTACGGATACATGCAAGATTAAAAAAATATTATTATACTGCTTTAAACTCTATATAGTTTTTGTTAAAGAACATGAGTTATACTTTTAGCTTGTAAATTATTCACTAAATTAAATTACATAAAAAAAATCTTATTGTTCATGACTTTATCCAAGTTTGAGATTAAAATAAATAAATGAAAGTTAGATATTACAAGGCTATTGTTGTAAGGATTTTAGCTAATTTATTTCGTGTTATTATTTGTGTTGAAAATACTATACAAATGAGCAAAAAGGTATTTAAAAAATTGAACGATGTGATTTTTTGGAAACAACCTCAAAGTAGCGCATTTTGTTTTTTTTATAGGAGCTTATGGTGGACCGCTCTCTATGTTTATTATTTTTTTATATATCAATTTTTACACTATGACAGTTTAAAATTACTGTTTACATCCACTATTATTATGTAATCTTTGGGTTAATTGAGATCACAATTTCCAAGTTTTATCATGAAACTATGTAGTTGTTTGCCTAGGTGGGACCCACATGCAGTTAAAACATTAGTTAAAGTATGTTCATTTGAGTGTATCCCACTTTGCATCAGATGATGAAAAACTTGAATGGCGGATTCATACAATCCATGGAAGCAATATCCCAAAATTAAAGAGGTGTAACTAACCAAATTCTGCTGAGGCATTTTGTGAAACACTATCATTGCATTGCTCATAAGCGCACATCTTGAATAGAAATAAAATAATATTGGTATAGCCAGTATTTGAGTCACGAATTTGTAAAATATTTCAATACGGCCCGCTCCGCCTCTCTGCCCAGACAAATTCCTGCGTCGTTAATTATCCTTCCTTAACAAATCGTCCTTCTTGACTTGAATTGCCAATCGTCCAGTTAGCAGTAGCTCTTTTTCTTCTTTTTGTTGTTTTGTACTTTTTGGGTATTTCACACGTTCCGGGTTCGCTATATCAGACGGGTCACATATATAGTTAGAGAGGGAACATGTAACGAATAGGATTTTAAAAAAATATTTGCGACTCAAGTTTGAGCTTAAGGTTGTAAAAGGTCACGTCATAATACATCGTGGCACAGCATGTGTGCTGGTCATGTGCCATGACTCGCGTGTTCCGTGTCGTGATCATTTGCGTGAAGTGACTATTTTTTGAGAAATTAGCACAGCACATTATGCAAAAGATCTGATCACGACACGACATGTGGTCATTCGAGTCACACGTGATTAGGACCGTTATAACTTGATTGAATGGTGAATCTTGAATAAACTAACATAATTAAAAAAAGTTAAATGTGAACAAATGTGACTCACGTGCCGTGACTATTCACGTGATGTGACCATCTTTTTTAATTCGGGCACAATATGGCATGTAAAAATATGACTTGATCACGGCACAACACGAGACTCAAGTCACGGCGTGATCAGTCATGACACGCCACATATATAGATTGGACTGCAAAAAAAATAAAGATGAAATTGGACTGTAGTTGAAAATTCGAGTTTCACATAATAGGACAGAATTTTAATTTTAGAGTAGAGTAACAATTCAATTACAAATGAACTGAAAAAAAATATCAAAATTCAAGATGAGGTAGATGCCCAATCCTGTGCTATACTAGCTCCGTCTCTGATTAGACATCAATTAAGCTATTACAGATTTATGTATCTACCATGAGCCCTGACCATTAAGCAGTAGACCCATTCTCTGAACTCAGCAGAGGCCACACCGGTACAAACTTTGATTGCCAAATTCAATGAGAAATCGTTTAGTGCAATACCAGAACCAAGCATTTCAGAAAACAGAGAAAGCCCAGTTGTACCGGCCAATCAAAACTAAACCAGAAATAATTGAGGACCACGGGACAACATTTCTCTCGCATTTTATCAAACAATTCAAATGCACGTTCAAAGATAATCCTAAACTGTTTGATCTGTATCAAGTTTCATGGGGACGGTCAAGATTCAACAAATAGTTTAGATTTGGATTCTACCAAGTTCACTGCACGAATCATGATGCAGATCTAATGAATTTAAATGGGCTACGGGTAAGATCTGTCCAAAGACTCTGACAAATCCCAATTGGCACATGGCTGCACCCTCTTGAAGAAATAATAATTGATAAGGTATAAAAGGGTCGGACGGAAGAATCTAATTTAACATGTCGTATTTGAATTATCGGAACCGTTAAAATCGAGAAGAGCAGCTCTGATTCGATCATTCAAGGATGTACAAGCGGACGTTTCGGAGAGATTTAAGAGGGACACGCGGGGACACGGTAAATCTGACAGTATTAAATTATGAAAGATATATTTTTTATTAACTATATGAATTAATTTTTATATTTTTTCGTATTTATAATGATTTTCAGTCTCTTCGAATATTAATTTTTAATTCCCTTTTTAAACAGTTTAATGTACTTTCGAATTGTCTGTTTGTAAATAGTAAGGTTAATAGAGGTAAATTTGAATTAAAAAAGTAAGGTAGGTGACATTCGTTTTATACGAATCTCCTTAATTTTATTTATGGCGTGAGATTCATGGATAATAGATTAACTTTATATTTTAATATTTTATAAATAAAATAAAAAATTAGAACAGAAACTATTTTGTAGTCGTACGTGTAGCTGCCTCATTATTTGATTGTGTATATATCAATTTCATATAATTTTAAGTATCAATTGATATTTAAAAAAACTACGTATATATTTAACATTGTAAATTTATATTCTTTCTAATAAGCTATTACAAGTCTTGTAAGTATTAATTTGTATTCATTCTCTTTGGACCACCAACAACTTAATCCTTGTAAAAAATTAAAATTGAGCCAATTAATTGGACTTAATTCAGGTCAAATTGAGTGAGATTTGAATCAAGTTTTCTATAACTACAAAGCAAGCTCAAACCACTTACATGTGATATTTTATTAGGAATACTGGACTATATAAGAAGTTCTAAAAAAATTAAATTAAATTAAATTTAAATATACATATCTAAATTTTAAAATCATAGAAGTGAGTTAGCACCCCTATAAATGAATGTAGATCCTCCCTTGCCTTATTTTAAATAAGTAACAAGTACATCAAAATCCTAATAGCGTTATAGTTAGTTTAGCAAATTCTTCCTAATTAACGAAGAAATAACTTACTGAACTTTTTTTTTTTTTCTGAATTTCTACTTCAACTTGCACAGTGAAAAATATGCCATTAGATATATTGGGACGAAAATCATTTATTGCATGTCACAATTTTCACAAGTAAAAGTGCCTAATTAGTTTATCGAACTTCAGTTTTCGTTTGATCATTCCTTTCGTTTATCCCTAATATAAATATATTCCTGAGATGCTGAGGTCCATGTTCAGGTACGTAGGAATTCATAAAGCAAACAATAATCAAATACTAAATGAATTTTGATTATGATTATCGGACATCATTTTATCTAATAACACCGTTTACTTTATTTCATGATCCTTTTACTTGTTTATATATTTACAGATTTTGTTTATCTAATAACACCGTTAACTTGATTCTTGGACGGACAGAGTTCCGCCAAAAAATTAATCAGAAATAATTGATCAATTAGTCCGGACTAAACAATTATTATTTACAACATGGGTTTATCTAACAATGTTGTTGGAGGAAACTTACAAACATCTTGTACCACAATTCAGGACATGTACGTATCACTCTGCTAACCAGCTTTTTAACTTTCATCCATAAATTTAAGAAATAATTAATCTCTCATCCATAAGTGGAGGGATGGAGAGGGCGTCCAATATCAAGTCAGAGTCGTTTGATTAATGTTAAGATTCGTGTTCACTTGATCTATCCGAATCTTATAGCCTTTAACACAAATTTTGGTGCGATATGAATGACTCCAACTGAATATCAGACTGAATTTGATTTGATGCTCACCGTGCTGCCTCTAAATCCATCCATAGGCACAATATATAATGTCTAGAGAACAAATGGTCTTATGTGGGCTAATTTATGGTTTGAAGTCAAGGTTGCTAGCTTTTGAGGCCTATGCAGAGCTTACAAGGCCCAAACTCTAATAGTTGATCAATTACCCAATGAGGAGGATTCAAATGCCTCCATTTTTCATGTCTCCACCATGCCTCCATTTTTAAAAACTTTAATAACTCAAAATTTAAAACTTAAAAGTCAAAATAAAACCGTTGGATATGATCTACACCATTTTATCTATGTGCTCATAAAAAATTATCACATTTTGATTTTGTTTTGGTTGTCATCAAGAGCTTGTAAAAAAATATACTAATGTGGGTAATTTCTAGACGTTGATTTTTCATCTTATTGATTCACATAAAAGCAAAATCAAAATGTGATAATTTTTTATGAGCACATAGATAAAATGATGTAGATCATATCCAACGGTTTTATTTTGACTTTTAAGTTTTAAATTTTGAGTTATTAAAGTTTTTAAAAATGAAGGCATGGTGGAGGCATGAAAAATGGAGGCATTTGAACCCTCCTCTTAATGAATTTTTGTGTCAGGGGCCGTCGCTCTTGCTTTACATTGTTACCCAATATCAGTCAAGGTTGCTAGCTTTCTGATCCTTGTTTTTCCGTCATTATGTTGAAAATTAATTTTGATAAGTTTACTTTAGATTTAATGGCGATTGGACTCAAATATTTTCCGATGATGAAGTTACTAGAATTGTTGTTTGAACTTCGCTCTGAAATTTATTTTATCTATTTTCGAATAAATTATACAATTTATATAATAAAAACGAATACCATTAACAACATAAAATATTTAATACACAAATTACAAACATACTTATCTCTCAAATGAAATGAGACGACAGATGCATGATAAAATATGAGTCAGGCCTCAATCATAACAAATAAAGAGAGAAACTTAATTGAATGGGCGGGGGGGGGGGGGGGGGGGGTTGATGACGTGGCATAGGTGAAAATTCTTAAAACTTCACTTTTTTGTATTATGAAATATAGATTTATTAAAAGATTCGTTGAAATCAATTCATAGTCCGAAAAAAAATTTCAATTAACAAGAACAAGAACATTTTCTCAAAAAAACAAGAACAAGAACAAGAACTACGTGTAGGAACCCATTCAATAAAATATTGGGAACAAATCAAGATAAAGGTGCAGTCTTCTGTTTTTTTTTGTTGTTGTATCGTAAGAAAAGAGGAGAAGATACCAAGACTGTTTTGTGCAGAATCTTTGATGACCAGCAGGATCACATAAAATAGTTCTTTTAATAAAAATATCTAATAAATTAATATCACGTTATCTAAAAAAAAATAAAAAAAAATCAATCAATCAACGTCCAGTCCTATGTCGTGCATTCGTGGCGGCCTGAAACATGATAAGTTTAATTGATTACATCAAATTAAATCCATGAAATATTGAATTCGGATCTCCCACGTACGTACCTGAGGTGCAATAATTAAATCTGGACAGTTCTTTTAACCAGATACGAATATCAAAAACAGACACTCTATAATTTTATAGACACCAGATTAAATTTGATCTGATTGGAATTAATCTGAGCCGTCCTTTCCTTTATTGCAACCCTCATATATTTGAAGGGACACGCAGCGTTTTTAGATTATCCTAACGGGAACTGTAACTTTCCCATTTTTTTCACCTATTTTTTTTCCTTCTTTTTCTTCTTCTTTCTTTTGTTACACACAGTACCTGTGTGGTTCAAAAGTAGTTAAAACAAATTAATTTTGTTATGACAGTCCAGCATAACTAAAAAAGGATCGATGTTCATATTTGTAAAAATATGTATCTCATGAAAGAATTTACAGCTTTTTATGCTATAGTAAAATATTAAAGATGGTTAACTATGCAACTAAAGGTAAATAATCATCGTTTTTTTTTTTCCATTTCACACTCTCTATGTTTAGGATAGAATGGTAAGTTAGTTTTGTTTAAACCTTTAATACATCTTTTCTTGTAGGTCTGAGTTCTTATAGAGGAACTTATAATTAATTTCAAGTGCAAAAGAGGTTGCAATTAAGCCTAGTTAACAAAATCATCAAAGTAATATATTGAATAATATTGAAATATATTATATATATATTTAAACAATTTAATAGTACAAGAATATCTATGGCGTCGCACATTGTGTTGGGGGGGGGGGGGGGGGGGGGGGGGGGGTTTATTAGTTAATTTCTTTTAGAAAAAGGAATTGACAACTAGATAATGAGGTGATTTGGGTTAAATAGATGTGTAAGTTCTATATAATCTTCATGTTTAATTCCATTGTAAAATAAATTTCTTCCATAAATTTTTTTTAAAATGAACATTAACAACCAAAATTGAACTAAATAGATGGTGACGTAGGTATATAGTCTTGAAGTCTAACTCTATTAAAAAAAAAAAATTGGGAGAGTGAAAAGATAATGTTGTATCTTAATTGGTTAAAACAATAATTCCTGATCTTGTACGTACTCGATAAAATAAGAAGTCCCCACAACCGCAAGTTAACAACCACAAATTATAATAAATAATAAATAATGAATTATTCTTTTGTGCAAAATTATTACTAGTCAAGCACTAACTAGTTGTCGTGTATGGCTGATCACGTACAACAGAAATATATATATATATATATATATATATATAAGTCATGACATGCCCCAAAATTTTATTTCGGGCAGAGAGTTACCTTCAACAATCTCTAGTTTGAAGGATTTAAAACCGAGAAGAAAAGTTTTTTAGATAATTCTTTAAGAAGATGAAACCATTTAAGAGCAGTGGACCAGTATCAGTTATTGTCAGGACCAACCTAGCATTCCCTCTTGTCATCATTGTCTTCACCATTCTCACCCTCCAACCAAATCTTTTCCAGACGAACTTTTCTACAAAGGTTTTAAAGGTGTGATATATCTTTCCTTTCTATTCTTTTTATTTTGTTGGGCGTATGATGGAGCTAGGTTTAGAAACCTGTAAATCAAACGGTCTCTATGTTTAAAATATAATGTGATCTATTAAATTTCAAAATCTGCAGGTGGAAAACAGAACTGTAAATGGTGGAAACAAAATTAAGCAAATACCAATTCAGGAGGCGCCGGAGTTTCTTGATGGTTTAGATGAGAAAACAAGAATTGGGTTGGTCAACTTACAATATGATGATGCAAACATGGTTCTGAAACTCGGAATCGGAATCGGAATCGGGTTCTTGACCGTGGAATCGGAATCGGATGAATCGGCCGGAATCGGCCGAGTTGACTCGGAAACTCGGATTTTTTTGGCTGAACCTTGTTTTGTAGCCAAAAGGTAGGAAAAAATTGGTAAACAAATAATTTATAGAAAAACTATGTTAACACAAAATATTATACTCAAATAATCCACTAATTATATAATGTAATACAAGCATTACAAATAAAACACATTTTTTATTGCCAGAAGATATGCCGAGCTGGCTGGATCATCTCATCGTTCTCTGTATTAAAATACGAATAGAGATATTGTTGTGTCTATTTCAAATTAAGTAACAAGATATTATAAATTAATTATAATGTCGAATAAAATAATGGAGAACAAAATTAGTAATTAAATTAGATTTGTATACTAATATTTAACTAACAAAAAATATGTACGTTTATTCTAACATTAATATGTACTATTCTAACAAAATTAGTAATTAACTTAGATTTGTATGACTTCAGCTTGTATGCAACTCTCCAGCTGTATAACTCGGCCATTTTACAAATATTTTTTTACATAAAATGATTTTAATCACAGTTTTAATGGCTGACTCAGCCAAACTCGGTCAAACTCGGGTCAAACTCGGCCTCACTCGGTCTGACTTGGCCTGACTCGGTCTGACTCGGCCTAACTCGGTCTGACTCGGCCTGAAAATCGGCTAACTCAGCCGAGTCAAACACTGTTCAACCGATTTTTGCTGAAAAACTCGCATGGGCGCGAGACTCGGGTGAAAATCGGATCGGACACGGCCGATACCGAGTTGACTCGGCCGAGTTGACTCGGAATCGGCCAATTTTCCAAACCATGGATGCAAAATCATGCGGCATCAAGGGCAACATTACGGTGGTAGGCTTCGAGGTGGTATCTAATAACATTACATGGAAGGACTTACTTCCCAATTGGATAGATGAGGAATTCGAGTTCGGTCAACAACCGACATGCCCAACAATTCCAATGCCAGAATTCTTAGTATATGACGAGGTGGATTTAGTGGTTGCTCAGTTGCCATGCCGGCGGCCAGAAGCCAACTGGAACAGAGACGTGATCCTGTTGCAAGTTCATTTGGTGGCCGCTAGCTTTGCGGTCAAGAAGGGGAAAAGAAATGAAAATGGCAAGGTGAAGCTGGTCTTCACGAGCTGGTGTGAGCCGATGAGAGACATCTTTAGGTGTGATGATTTGATGAAGCAGGATGGTACATGGTGGATGTATGAGGTGGATGCAATGAGACTGGAGGAGAAAGTGAGATGCCCACCAGGTACCTGTGAACTCATATTGCCGTTGCGCAACGAAGGTAACTATTTTTGTTTCAATCATTTAACATCTTGGGTCACCTATGTTCCTAAACTAAAGACTGATGATTTCATTCCTAATTTTAACACAGAGAAAATTTCTCCAAAGGAAATCTTAATGGATGATAGAGGCTACAACTATTTTTTTTTTGCGAGTTTTATAATGAAAGTTTTTAGAAGAGAGTGCGTCAACAATGTGTTTTTAGTTATTTTATCTGTTGGAATTGAAATTCTTGTTCCTTATTGTTCATAATCTGTTTCAGGTTCAAACAAAGGATTTGATGTAGCAAAATTTAAGCCACTCCCACACCATCGCCAACAACGAGAAGCCTACGTGACGGTTCTCCATTCATCTGATAGCTATGTGTGTGGTGCTATCGTTCTTGCCCACAGCATCCGCAAGGTCGGTTCCACACGTGATCTCATATTGCTCCATGATGAATTCCTCAACTCCAACCAACTACATGCTCTTCGCAATGCAGGTTGGTCTCTTCGTCAAATCGAGCGCATCCACAACCCCCATCCACGTCCTGATGGGTTGTTTGAGTACAACTTCAGCAAATTCCGAATATTTCAGCTTACCGACTATGACAAGATTGTGTTCATTGACGCTGATATTCTGGTCCTTCGTAACATCGACATGCTCTTTAATTTCCCATCCATATCCGCTCGTGCGGACCACGCTTCTATTTTCAATTCGGGTATCATGGTTGTTGAGCCATCTAATTGCACATTCAAAACCATGATGTTGAACATAGAGAGCGTGAAGTCGTACAATGGTGGGGACCAGGGGTTTCTAAATGAGATTTTCGTCTGGTGGCATCGCCTTCCGAGAAAGACCAATTTCTTCAAGATGATTTGGGCAAACACGACTAAGGAGAAATTGACGATGGACTCGATGTTCAAGGCAGACCCACCGCAACTTTACGGAATACACTACTTTGGGCTGAAGCCCTGGATGTGTTACAGGGATTATGATTGTAACTGGGACTTGGAAACTGTGAGAAATTATGCCAATGATGAGGCGCACTGGAGGTGGTGGAGGTTGTATGATGAAATGGATGAGGCTAGGAAGAAAATGTGTAGGCTTTCAACACAACAAAAGAGCAAGCTGAAGCACTTTCGCCGTCAGGCCGAGAAGATGCAGTACAGTGATGGACATTGGAAATGGAATATTACTGATCCGAGAAAGGATCAATAGAAAGAGAAATTTTGATGTTTGTGTACTTTTATTTTTTGGACTAGAGATTTACTGGTGTTAATTTCATTTGTCAAATTAAATTGTGACAGTAGAAAGTTTATATGGGGATGTAATTGCAAATGATGATGTAAATTTGATCAAAAGTTCTGGGCTCAATCATTTGATCATTCTGTTTTAGAACAAAACATAAATTCAGATAAACAAAATACTTGAACGACGTATATTTTTTGCATGTATCAATATTATTCAGCCTCTTATAAATAAATTGTACTAAACCACATTATCAAGCTTCTGGGCTCAATCATTTAATTTTCTAACTCCGCCTGCAAACACTTCCAAACAATAAACTTGTGCCAATACTCAATAGTCATTCAAGATAAATATAACGATCAAGTTTGTGCTAACACTCAACAGTCATTCTGGTCAATTTTTTCAAATTAATACCAAGCCAGATGATAACCTCCACTCTTTGCCATTTTATCTAATTATCCTAAAAAATAAAGGTACTTTCCAATAGAAGAATCATATTTTTGTTACTCTTATGGTAAAATGAAGGCCCAAATATGTTGTCACGTACCATCTGTTTGGAGGCGTCCAGTTCGTTATTGATTCCTTCAAAGAGGCAATTTATGTAGGTAAATGATCGAGTAAAATAAAGTGTTATGTAAATATTTATATTTTAATTGGAAATTGTATATTATGTGAATCTTTCTTCAAGATTTTTAATTAGTTACTACGTGGAAAATGTTAAATTCGACAAAATAGAGTAATCTTTTTTTTGAAGGACAGCTGGCAAGTAGCCGGCTGGCAATATATTAATAAGAAAAAGTTATGTTATGTACAGAATGCTATAACCATGTACAGCAGTTTAACTAGTAAATAAAACACTAAGCCACCCCGTGAATGTTCGCGAGTGATCATTCGTAGCCATTCTGCCTCTTCCTCTTGTCCGCTCAACAATTCGCTCTCCAGAGTAGTGCTTCCTGTGCGGCTTCATTGATTAACACGTGCACCTGTTTTCGCTCTTGAGAGAATATCCTCCGATTCCTCTCTTTCCATAGGGTCCAGACCCCTACAGCCCAAGCACCATCCCATTCCTTTTTGGCCCTGCCATGCAGTACGGCCCGTTTGCCCCACCAGAGCTGAATAGTGGAATCATCAGTATTTGGCGTTCCCATGTTCAATGTTGCCATGAGGCCCCACCAGAAGGCGGCCGCCGCCGTGCAATGCCCAAATAGATGATCCCTCGATTCGAGTGTATTTGTTGTACACAAGTAGAAATATAAATTAAATAGTATGTTATATCAACCGAAGTAGAAATTAATTGAATTAGGTGTTCAACTTATCAACTATTTCTTAGAGTAATAGTAAAACAATGAATTTCACAAGAGAATATTGATGGGCTCCTGAATTTGATATCTATAAGACATTAATTATTACCCAAAGCATAGATTAAGTTGTCTAAGTCGTATTAAAATTCATACAGACGGTTTAGATTCACGAAATAATCTAAATTTGTTAAGTTCTAACTACGTTAGCACGAATCTAAAAGGTGATCGAACGATATAGAACCGTATATGGATAAAATTTATACAAAGCTATTTGGACAAAATCGGTTCCTTTATAATAAATTATACTTGTTTTAATCGTAAAGGCAAAGTATAACATATACTTAAGTTTACTTAAATAACACATACCTTGACCCCATATAGGTAATGCAAAATTGCAAGAGCCCAAGGGCAATCTCAACTTATCCTCGAGTTTGTCGACATTCGCCTAGTACATCCACCACTCCCCTTCCCTTGCTACCAAATCGTCACATGGAAAAATGTCTATCATGGGTTCGCATTTGCTCAGAATTATCGATTTCACCTCCCCTTTAGATTTCCCTTCCCTTTTCTCATTGTTAGAATAGCAGACATCATATGTACTTGCAATCTGAACACATTCCTGTTCCAGTCATCTTCCAGCTTCCTACATGGCAGCCTGGATATGACAACATCTACCTCATCGTATTCGGTAAAATCTGGCATCGGTATTTCAGGGCACAATTAATGGTACTTCTTGCTGCTATCCTCATACATATAAAGTATTTTTTCTTCGTGTGGAATTATGAATCGATCGATGGATATTTATCGTATAAAATTTGTTCGAGTTTTACTTATGAACAATTCATGAATTTTTTATGAATTTCATCAAAATTGCACAATAATATCTCTAAACTTAATTACACAATATATAAAAAAAAACTCATAAATTTACATTTCCAAAGAAGCATGCATATTTGCATGAGTCATAAATTTGTTTAAACTTAATTTAAATAGTCTCAAAAAATATAAAATAACATAATCAATGTATTTATGATATTTATGTTATGTTATGTTATGTCAAGTCTTATTTATGTTATGTTGCTTGTGTAATTTCTCATTCATGTATTTATGATATTATGATTTGTCATGTATGATGCCGTGTTATCTTCGGCTCAATTTCTATAAATGATATGTTTGATATATATGATATGATATGCATGTTGTGTTATTTTCGGCTATCTATAAATAACATGTATGATATATATGATATGTATTTTATGATATACATGCCGTGTTATTTTCGGCTCAATTTTTTATGATATATATGATATATATTTTGGCTGTTTGGAATTTATTGCTTCTCATTTATACATTTTTTAATCCTTTCCGTTTAATAGATTAGGAGATTTAAAAAAATAACATATATATTTTATACAGACGAAAGAAATGTTGGATACATATATATTTTTTAAAGAAGATTTGGGAGTTCTGAATTAGCTAAACAGGTTGGTTGTTATCTATTCAATACATATTACCTTCAACCGATTAAAAAAAGTCTTTCTACTTTTATATATATTCATATATAATTCAAGATCAAAGAAAAAAAAAAGTTAATACCGATCATGATTGCTTATTAAAATATTTAATATTTGCCAGAGAAATAAAAGTTTATTTTTTGCATTTTCAATTACTATTATGAATATGCAGAATCTAACGTCCCCCCAAAAAAATGGTTACATGTTGAATTTATTTTAACAGTTGTCTGATATGAATTATTAATTTGTCAGGTTCAGGGTGGAATTTTGTTTGGAAATTCAGGAGGAACATATGTGTAAGTATTACTTGTCTTTGTTTTTCTAGCTATTAAATAAAATTTACCTCAAGAGGATGTGAAGTCTTAGTAGGTTCGTTGGCTATTGTTGATTAAAACTTTAAAGTCACTGTTATTTGACAATATAGTTACGTACACTTACGTTAATTTTATTTTATTTTGTGTGTATGATTTATATAAAATTTAGATTTCATTCCAAGTATTAAATTTTAAAATGCTAATTTATTTTTAACTGTAAGATTATAAAATTTTAGAGAAATTACCTTGGTCTTCGACTTTCTGTCCCGAAAATTAACTCCAATCTCCAACTCGTTAACGGTTCGTAATTGTCTGTAACGAATAACGATCCCTCTTGCTCCTCTTCCTCCTCCTCCTACCTCTCTCCTTCCTCTTCTTCATTCTCCTCCTCTCATGTCCCTCTGCCTCCTCCTCTTTCATCCACATCCATCGTGCCTTCTCCCCTTACGACAAGAACTAAAACTTGAGCTTAACAAAACCCTCGATCCCCCGCATCCATTACCTCTGGACAACCTGCGACTAGGATCGCATGCTCCTCATCTCATCTCGCCTCCAGTCCCGTTGTGCAGTGCCATCGTTACTTGCTATGCTATTGAGAGTAATTTGATGAAGCAATTAAGAAATGTATATCATAAAATAATAGATGTACAAAATAAAATAGGACATGTTTATGAAGATGGAGAAGGAGAGGGAGAGGAAGATGAGGAAAAAAAACTTGGGAAAACCATTCTTAATACTTGTGAAAAATATTATTATGAATTGTGAAAAACCACTATTAAGACTTTCTAAAAACGCTTTAAGAATTGGAAAAAAAACACTATTAAGATATTTGCTATGTGAGATATAAATACTTCAGAAATCATTATTAATACTTTTGAAAAACACTATTAAAACTTGTGAAAAACATTATTTAGACTTGGAAATAACACTATTAAGACTTGAAAAATACACTATTAAGACTTGGATCAAGTATGCATGCCTGGATAACGTTGATGTTTTTTAATAAGTTAGGCGCGGACGTCATGTGAAAAATACTATTAAGACTTGTGAAAAACACTATTAAGACTTCGATCAAGTATGCACTCTCGGATAGCATTCACGTTCTTGAATATGGTAGGCGCTGACCTTGGTCCAACCATTCAAGCCTTTCACCATATTAGTTGGGAGATTTGTGAGGGATTTTAGTTAGAAAACTGTTATCACGTCCCTAAATTTGAAGTTCTCCAATTGATAAATTTAAAAGTTTCTTGAAAAGATAAAAAATATTAGAAAAGTCATACTGGATGGCAACCTTTCTTGCATGTTAGTCATATCTAAAATATAGGAGAGTGTATAACTATTTTGGTGAATTAGCTTTGGTCTAGCTAGTCGATTTGGTCATTGTAGGCCAAAAGTATTTTCACCAAATGGAGAAAGCAATATATTTTATTTTCATGCATTTACGGAATTTGGTTGAGGTTGCGCGCGTTAGATTATTATTCAAAATTAATTAAAATCTTGTCATTGATATATTATTACTTTTTTTATAGATGATGTTTTTTTCATAGATATTCGAATCTACATCCTTGGAGAAATTGTATTAACCACTATGTATGACGTGATTCTCAACACAATTAATGGTTATTGTTTATTTCAATTCAAAGTTCTAGTTTGTTAGTAACCTGGAAATACCAAATTGCTTATTTAAAAATCTGAAATACATATTACTTTTGTCCATCCATAAAAACTTTAACTTTGACGAAATGATCTCAACAACAGTACATGCAAATATGGAGAACATAATCTTTGTATTTTGTCCTAGTAAAATTTTGACGAATTTTTATGATCTCACGGGAGAAATGTGTATCGGCTAAAGATCAGAGAGACAGATGTGCTGTTATTTTCCTTGATCCATGTTTCTTATGCTCACACGGGAAGGGACCTGATTGATTAGTCAGACATTGAAATTCACATTAATTGAAAGCCATATTGATTTATATAGTACTAGTACAAAATTCCAGATCATAAATAGATACAGAATTAGTTTTTGCATACTGGAATTTCATCACAGAAGTTGTCAGAACAATAAGTATGATTAATTATATATATGGTTGTTGACATTTCTCATCCAGATGGTCTCAAAGGAAATGTTGATGGCCGATCAACTATTGGGGCAGTCCTGCCACATTTGTTAGTGTTATTTAGGAGTGCCCCATATTGGTTAGTGTTATTTCTTTTATTTTAATAAGAATTACGAGATAAAATGTTATTTGGTCTTCTCAAATATCTTAATTTACTCAATACATGAATGATATGACCCATTATTTAGTGGCAGCAACATTATATATTACACGAAGAAATGATATAGGGTTCATTTCTTATATAGAAGGATACCTGGGCTTTGTATCACAAGGATTCCATTTAACCACACTATTGTAGTTTCTAACCTCAAACAGAATCATGAGTTTGCCACTTATCAACTAAACTGTAAACAAAAGATATGCCAACTGTTACCTCAAAAAAATTATTATCTTTATCAATTAAGTTACTTAAAGTTGAAATCTTTTCACCAACAAGCCGATCATTTCATGTACATGCCTTCACAGTATTTGTCACTATCTCAACTACAGTCACCAGATTGTAATCTTTTTTATTTTGTCCAGAATAAGAAACGCAAAAGCATTTAATTAACTTCTATCCAAAGGCACTATTTTGTTGGGCCCACCAAATCTTCAGACTAGGCATGGGCCCGTGTGACATAATTTAAGGAAAAAAAATATCCTTTGAAGCAATAGGCCCGGCCTATCATTTTTAATTATGGATATATCTAAGAATACCAAGAGCTAGGCCCAATAAGCAGAGTCAATGCAAGAACCTGCTCAAGGATCAGAGCCTATAAAAATCGCCATTATCTCTCTACAAATGGTAATTAACATAATGGGGGGTAGAATCATAAAAATATTTTTGACTGTTTATTTTGAGCACGTTCGTATTATTCCTCTTCCAGCTGCTGATATATACTCTCCACGTCTCAGAATAAAGGATTCTCAAATATGACACAATAATTTGGAAGAGTTAAATTAATTATTTGGTGAATTAACTTTGATCTAGTTCATTTGGTCATTCTTTGACAAAAGTATTTTCACCAGATGGAGGCTATTTTTGTCTTCATCTTATGGAATTAATTTGCTTGCGAGTCTTTTTATTGGGCACATTCGGCACCCATTTAGCAAAAAAAGATGAAAAGTAGAATAAGGGAAGGTAGCACAGTTGGTTAGGAAAAAGTTCTAGGACTGTCGGTTATTCAAAGGTAGAGATTTTGATTCTCTCTCACGACTTTGCAGCCTCTGTGATGTGATGAAAATGAGATGAAATGTATTCCACTACAAGAAATTGGGATAAAAGCGAGGATATCACCTTTTATCACCGTGGGTACTGTAACTACCCACGCTGATAGTAGAACGACGGGAGTACCTCCAACCAACCTCGGTAAAACAGTGCTATCTACCCTCGGTGATAATAATTATCAGAACTTAGCGAATTTAGAAACCAGAAATTGCTCTCCTCGCCGCTAATATCTTATTAACCACGGGAATAACTTCAGTAAAATTTATTTTAAAATAAACAAGACCTGCTATTATCACCGTGGGTATTTCCACGGGAATAATATGATGCAGACTGCAAGCAGCAGGATAGTTTTGTCTTATTTTATAATTTTGTCAAATACTGCAATATATTTTTAATTAACAACACAATAAGAAATTTCATAAGTGAATTATTATAGAATTATTAACGATTGATAAATATAAATGCATAGTCGTATAACACAATTGAATAGCCTGATATTTAATTGATTGCTTTTTGAAATTACATCACAGTTGTACCAGTGGTACCAAAAGTTGAATAACAGCAATGTTAATTTCCATTTTTAGATATTCATCTTTGAAGTGTGAGGATCCACACAAATATAATTCTATCAAGTGTCATACCAGAATTAAAATAACAACTCACAATAGTCATAAAGCATTTTAACAAAGACCTCCCTTAACTTAGTTTTTTATTGTTAAAGGGGCTACCTGTCAATAAATACAAACAAAAAGAACTGGCAGCAATGTCATAAGCGATATACAGGGATTGCCCAAATTAAAGAAATCTATTGTTTATGTTAATAAGTATAATATAATGTTTGCAGCATATTATAGTATTATACTGTCCTTGAGAAAAAATATGCAGAAACCCTCTTGGAAGTAAAATTTACCAAAAACCCCCTGAGTTATTAAATATACCACTGTCATCCCCTTTAGCCTGGTTGGAACTGCTTATATAGCATTTTTCACATAAAAATAAATGTAGATATTGAAATGCACTACACAAGAATTGCAATATAACATTTTAAAACAGTGTTTGGTGTGGTGATCCAAATCCAGAAGATTAATATTATAAAATATTACAAAATGGTTGTTATCATTTGCAAATAAACATAACAATATGTTGGCAAGAGCTAAAATCCACTAGACAATTTTGAAGTGGTTCACCGTCAAATAGAAGTTTTGAACCAGGAATTTGAGCAATTTGTTAATATGATACCCTCATCCACCATTGCATCTGTTGTTACCTAACAGATTCAACACACATACAAAAGAAAAGAAGATAAAAAGTAATTAGCTTCAAATTTTTAGAAAGTAATGAATGTAACAATTTGTCTCTTTGTACAAGGCCTATTATGTTTTTGAAGTTCATTAATTGCCAATTTAATCAAGCATTGAAATATCAGAGTCATTAAAGCACTAGTATCAATAAATACTTTATCATAGAGAAAGAGAAAGGATAACAATAAACTCTGAATTCAAGTTAAAGAAGAAATCAAGTGCACATTTCCAACCATCGACAATTACAACTCGATTCAATACCATAAGTGAGAAGGAATGGTAGGAATGTTCATGACAGTCGGGTTCAAACTCAACAAGGAAAAAAAAAAGAGTGATAAGGATCCATTTTTTACTTCTAGTTGTCAGGTGATATTTCATCTGTATGTATATGTATGTATGAGTAATATATATAATTTTGAATATAGATAAAACATATACTTGTTGAAATTTATATAAAATCTATATTTATGTAATTTGACAAATACTATCCCTGATGAATAGTGACAGTAACCCAAACAGAGAAAATGTCACACTGATACATGTTTATAGAAAGGTACCAAAGGATCTCATGTCAGGGCATCAAGCAAAAGAATATCTTAGAACAACATAACTGAGCCTAAGAAACGTAATTCACTGATACTGACGGGTGCTAATGAGGATTACACTTAACAACACATCAGCAGTAAATTAAAAGGTCGGTACAGGCGGTACCAACAAGTAATATGAGTGTAAAAATACTCTTTTTTATTGAAACAACCAGAAAATGATTATAATTCTGGTCTAGAAAAGATCATGCATAACAGTAACAGAAAATGACCTAAACTTTAAACATGCATCTGAACCCAACTATTTTTTTTTTTGAGTAAACTGAACCCAAATATTGAAATATGCAATATTCATTTTCAACAAAAAGGCAATGTTTTATTTGAGAAATAAGGAGCATATAACAATTGATTTGTGAAATAATACAACTATGAATGTGTCATGTGTCAGAATTGCAATCTTGAAACAACTCTACACTTATTCTTCGAGTGTCAGTATGCGTTACAAGTTTGGTCGTGGGCAGAAAAATGCAAGGGACCAACAGGTTTGATGGTTCGATAGTGTAAACTGTAAGATGTTCTCTTGACAGCTGCTGTCAAGTTTCTCAAAAAGAAAATAAAAATGGTGAATGTACATACCAGTCATCTTCTCCATCATCTTGCTCTAATGGATTAACACTTTCTTCATTATCAGATTCGTGTTGTTGTCCGCTCTCATACCCGCTGTCATCATCAGATTCTGGGTTAGCTCCTTGTGAGGCTGCTCTCACGAGTTCTGCCGGGTCCACCGTGTCTAGAACACCTTCTTGAACTAAAACAGTAGGTATATCTAGGTCATCTCCTGTGGAGACCACGTAGGGGCAGCCTGGCCGCTCCTCTTGATAAGTATCGAGGTTTTCTGTTTCATGCCAATTTGCTTTGCGCCTTGTCTTCATTGCGACCCACCAATCACGCCGATGGTTTGATGCATATGTTAGGTAGTATACTTGAATTGCTTGACATGCTAACCCGAAGGGCTCATATGCTCGAAGTCTCAATCTATGTTTAATCTCAACAAGCCCATGGTCCTCATCAAGTGTCCGTCAATGATATATTACCTAGAATTAAAATATTCATGTTAATGATACTACTGGTATGTATGGAAACCAGTAGCATGCAGGTACCGGTTCTGGTATGTGTCAGAAACAATAACAGTGCTATTAATACGTAGCTTATGATAATTTTCTTATTCCAATTATAACAGGATCTTCATTATTTATTGTTTAAAAACCAGTCCAGATTATTTTTGTATAGTTTAAGCAAATAACTGTTCTTTCATTGTTGCACGTACATGGACTGATACAAATTGCTAATCGTCTTTGTATAAATGTAGTTGGTTTGTTTTCATAACCATAAAATCTATCATTTTAAAAATATACTAAGAAAATAAGTATTTAATAGGAACTGCTCACTCTAAATTCAAAAGCTCACAAACGAACTGAGACATAATTTTTTTCATTGCCTAGAATAATTCCTTGAGCACCCCTTGATCAGAAATTGACGAGCTTGCAAATTTTTCTTCCATGAATAAATATAGGTACAATCTAAAAACAGTTTGCATCAGAAATAGTGAAAATCCTCAATCTTCAATTCATCGAACACCTTGTGTGCATGTAAGTTATGAACAATATGAACAATTAGATTAAACAAAATCAGAGACAACCAGAGAGAGAGAGAGAGCGCGCATACCATGAATAGAGAGACTGGAGAGGCATTGGAGTCGGATCGGGGGGGAGGCGGACTTCTCTAATAGAAGCGAGAGAGGGAGATAGTGTTTGGATTTGGACCGGGGAATCCAATTAGGAGGGAATGAAAAATATCAGGGAATCTCTCTGCATCACATTTACTTAGATATGCCTACTCACAAATTGATATCATCGGAGGTAACATAATTTCTTCATGTTAGATCGGGGCGTCAATACAGATTTTGCACGAATATTGAAGGATCCATTGCATTTCACTCTGGGTGGATTTAAAAAGAAATATTAAGTTACCTTAGAGAATATGGACTCCCACCCACAACCTCTAAAATGGACACCTCCTTTGCAATCAAGACTATCCATTCCCCATCCGACGGCTATAATTTACAAATCTACAATTTAGATAATAATTGTACAGAAATTAATATGAAAATAATTCCAAAATAAATATTTTCTACTTTTTTACATTTTATATGGCCAAATAATACTTATGAATGTCAATTTATATAATTTCATCATTGTTTGCCGCTTAAAATTGAGACAATAATTTTGGACCGTTCATTTTTACGTTATCAATCAACGGTTGATATGCAATGAAATGATTCCAAATTTATTTTGAAATGATCAAGAGAAAAATCTGAACATAAATAACACAAAATTTCTCGAGTTTGATTATGTCTAAGCTTCGATCCAACGTAGAGTGTTTATAGCCTTTCGATGTTTCAATATTCCGTCGACTTGATGGATATGTAAATGAAAATAAAATTTCATCGAACTTTGCTACAATAAAATAAATGCAATGATATTTAATTTCAACGGTTCCGATCGACCAACAGATGATACATATTTGCATGTCTTCATTAATTCATAAAACAAGAGTTTATGTTTCATGTATGTGAGTACTCTTGTTTTGTGAGTTAATGAAGACACGCGAAAATATATAGTCTGTTGGTCGATCGGAACCGTTGAAATTAAATATCATTGCATTTATTTTATTGTAGCAAAGTTCGATGAAATTTTATTTTCATTTACATATCCATCAAGTCGACGGAATATTGAAAAATCAAAAGGCTATAAACACTCTACGTTGGATCGAAGCTTAGACATAACCAAACTCGAGAAATTTTGTGTTATTTATGTTCAGATTTTTCTCTTGATCATTTCAAAACAAATTTGGAATCATTTCATTGCAGATCGACCGTCGATCGCTCGTGTGAAAATGAACGGTCCACAAATATTGACACACGTTGAAGAGGCAAATAATAATGAAATTCTATAAAATTGACAATTACAATTGGATACTAATAAATGTTATAGAAATTCAATTTAAATAAATAAACATAATTATTAAAGATAATTACAATTGGATACTAATAAATGTTATAGAAATTCAATTTAAATAAATAAACATAATTACAATTGGAAACTGCTGTGTTAAAATCTCTACTTGAGAAACTTCTTGTTCCCCATCGCACCCAGGGAGATTTAGGCGCCTGCCATCTCTCTTGTACTCATTTTCGCTTCCCTCCTAAATTTTCATTTCCCTCCTATTTTGTCCGCTATTTCCCTCTTCTCTTCCAAAAATTCCAAATGGCGCCGTCGCTCTCTTCAGCGCCCATCTCTCTCTCAAAAAAAATAAAAGAACCCTAGATCTACAATGGAAGGAAGAGGAAAGGCGATCGGCGTGAACAAGGTCACAAAGGCCACCTCCAGGAGCAATTAGGCGGGGCTACAATTGCCCGTAGGTCGGATTGCACGATTTCTGAAGACCGAGAAGTACGCTGAGCGCATTGGTGTTGGCGCGCCTGTCTATCTCGCCGCTGTTGTTGAGTATCTTGCTGCTATCCAAAGGTAGAGTAAATTCTGAGTTATAGTTTGTATTTGGAGATAAAAATCAATTTCCACAGCTAGTTGCAATGAATTGGTAAATTTAATCAAAATGGATTTAGATACTTGTTGGATTTGGGAATAGAATTAAAATTGCGATGAGGTCTGGTCAGGAGAAATTATTCTGATAAGCATGTTTTCTACCATTAATAAAATTAGATCTTACTTGACCAGCTGAAGAATATTTTACAAGCCGATCGATGATTGATGTGAAGGAACTAAAGGAGAACCACCCAGATTTTGCTTTGTTATTAGAAACTGATGGTAATAGGCCACCTCATTTTTCAAAATTGAATTATACAAGGATCCCTGTGCAAGATCTCCAAGTTGACTCATACATCCTAGTCAAGGCCAGTGAGGTTCGTAAGCATTATATCTTATGTATGAGAAAACTCAAGGCAACTTGATTTTTTTATTGTTTTTGAACAACTTGAGTCTGAAGATTTGCCATGCTGTATCCCGAACTGTGAGAGTGAGGCTCTAGTTGTGGCCGCAGCAATGGAGAGGGGCACTACTCATCCTATTGGGAGGTACATCCTTTTGTAATTTTGGTAGGTGAAACTTTTGTTATTTTTTGCGTGCATAACTCTTTATGCAAGTCGACGGAATATTGAGAGTTTTGAGTGCTTGCCTGGCCAAGGTCTTTATGCAACTCTGAGTGGCATAAAGGTAAAACATTGATTATAAATGAAACAAATTTTATTATTAATGTTATTAGAATTCATGTGTATGTTTTTTCTCTTTTATTTCATTGCTCATAGTCGGGAAGCAGCGAAAACAAGCTTTCAAAGGCATCACTTGGTTCAATCGAGTACATTGCTTCCGAGTGTAAATCCACTGATGAATAAGGATTAAGGAAGCTACAAAGGCATCAGGGTATGGTAGTTATTAGAATTACTAAAAAGAGAAGGATGTGAATCTCTTAATGTAGTTCACCTTTCTTAAAACAGTTGTAGTTTCTGTTCTTTTCCCTTTTAAATCTCTTTAGCTTGCAACTGCATTTTAGTTAAATAACAATTAAGCATTAAGTAAAAAGAAAAAAAAATACTGTAAATATTAAGGATCTGTTTGCAAGTTTGCACATTTCTTATGTCAGTTCTTTCTACCACATATTTCATACCACAACTCCTAATAATTATTAATTCGTTGTCAGGTTAAAGATCTTGGAAAGGATGTGAGCTATGAAGAGCTCTACCTACACATCAAACTACCTAGAGAGATGGTTAGTCAAGGTAATGGTGTACAAGGCAACCAACAAGGCAGTACAAACAACGAATCTGCTGATGCCGTGTCACCCCAGCAAAACCATGAAGGTTTAACCGTTAACATCATGAATTTTCCAGATGATAGATCTAGAGAAGTCTATGTACGATGTCAATTGCATAATTACATATTCTTAGTTACTTTATTTGTTCATTCATTTCAAAGTAGCACAGTAAGGCCAATTTCGAATTCATATGCTATGATAATCATTAGTGTCATCCTTTTCCACATTACAATATAGGAAGAGGTACTTCGGCTAAGGGCTCTCTTCAAATTTATTGCAAGCAGTAAGTCCTCTCTTCAAATTTATGCATGTTGTTTAGCTACTTCATAATAACAAGCTTTGCCACATATTGGTTTTTGGGGGAAGTTCATACGCATGTGTACTAAGCAATTGAAAAAATGTTACTCCTACCTGGCTACAAATGAAACACAACTTACATTTATTGTCATTTATATTTATTAATAATAATGGTTTTATTTTCTCCAATCTGCAGCAAGTTGCAACCACTCTTGTGCCTACAAATGAAGGATCCAATGGCAACACATTTCTGTCGAATCATGTCCCACCAACTAATGTAACAGAATCTGAAAACCTCTACGTTGACTCATTTTATGGATCTGTAGATTTCCACTCTAATTTGGTGCTGTGAGGGTTCTTCCAAGGGTATTTTGTGTTTGTTAAAATATTAATATAGATGCTATGTTCATTTTGGTTATAGTTGTGAAGTGGGGGCTAAAATGGGGTATAACTTTTTTTGCTAAACTTAATGTAAAGATGATCTTTTATTGGTATATGTATGACTTATTTTAAAAGTATGGTAGTTTATTGTTTTTATTGGTATTATTGCTAGTCTCTCTTCTTAGTTTATTCTGATGTTCATGATAATTTAGTGTGATGCAAAAAGAATGGGGAATATTCAATGGGATGAAACATGGGTATGGTACTGGTACCGAAATCGGTACAGGAGGTATTATGAATGGGAATGAAATCCATTATATAAATATTGACATCATTCCTGTGCACTTATGCATGGTAATACTATAGTACTCAAAACAATAACCTCGCATTTACTCATCCTCGCAAATAACTAACCACGGAAATAAATTACAATTCCGTGGAAAATTATATGACATTTCGGTTTGGAAATTTTCGCGCCAAAATTAGCATCTGCGTGGTTATAGCAATCCCGTGAGTACGTGCACGGTGATATCAGCCCAACATCCACGCAAATAATACAGTCTGGATCGCGTCTACCCACTTTGACCGACCAACACAGGCCTCGGTGATAGTAACAATTTAACCTCGCGAAAACTAATTGCGAGGACTCCACGGCGATAATTATTAGTCGCGTGGAGACACTAGTACAAAAAACCCCTTCACCGACCCTCAATCACCGACTGTTTTAATATGTAACAGTCGGTGTAGAGACTGCTGGTAAAATCGTAAATAAGAACAATCTCAACACCGACTGTTCTCTTACAAAAAACCGTCAGTAAACCAACACCGACTGGTTTTTTTTAAAAACAGTTGGTGTTGCTGATACCCTACACCGACTGTTTTTTACAAAAAACAGTCGGTGTTGAGCAATTATCAACACCGACTGTTTTTTTAAAAAACAGTCGGTGTTGGTGATACCTACACCGACTGTTTTTTACAAAAAACAGTCGGTGTTGAGCAATTATCAACACCGACTGTTTTTTAGAAAAACAGTCGGTGTTGGTGATACCAAATTTAGTTCCCAGTTTATAACTTATCAGCCGCGAAATATTCATTTCCCTCTTCTTTTGCCGAAAACCCTCTCAAAAAAGTTGAGTTTCTCTCTTTCGATCTGCCTCGCGATCTCCCAAACACCCCGCACCAGCACCCGAGCACCCGAGCACCGCTGCGATCGCCTTGCTGCCTCGCCCCGCACCAGCACCCGAGCACCGCTGGAGCGCGGAGGAGGAGTGCGTTGTGCGCCCGAGCACCCAAGCACCCGAATTCTGTCCGATAGCGCGGAGGTTAGACTAAGCTAATTTCTCAACTCTAACTCTAGAGAAGAGAAGAGAAGAGAAGATAAGAGAGGCGATCAGATCAGATCAGAGATGTCAGTAGAGACGGAGCGAAGCTCGACGGAGTCTGATGCGTCGGGGTTGGATTATGAGGAGACGGCGCTGACGCTGGGACTGCCTGGTGGTGCCCGTGAGTTGGAGAGGAAACGTGACTTCTCCAAGACCGTTGATCTCTCCTCGAGAATCGGCATCGGCGCTTGTGGAGATGAGTCTGACGAGTCGCCTGATACTGATAGTAAAGTTAAGGCTCCAGCTCCAGCTCCCGAGTGAGTTAGTTGTTAAGTCCCAAATTGTATCTTTCAACTTAATTTTTAAGTTTGGGATTGCTGAATTTGAACAGACCTTGGTCAAATATTTCATTCTCGGATGTGCCTGTACCATTACTTATTTACTTTCCAAAACCTTAGATACATTTTTTTCTTAATTGAATATGAATCAGATAAGTTAAGCTCTTTCTTCTCTTCAACCCTAGACTAGTTACCTACCTAAATAAAATTAATGAATGGGGGTTTCTGTTGCTAATTCAATTCAATTCAATTGTCTGTTCCTCTTAGTCTGATATTTTTGTTCGTAATAATTTTCAAGGTATTTGTGGAGAGTCTCGAAACTTCTCGCTGATGATTATCTGCTAATTGATTACATGAATTCCTTGCTGAAAGATACGGTGAGGGTTTGAAACTTAGATATGATTGTTGATTATCATATATACTGTCTTATTAATTAGTCTATATATACTGGAATTTCTTTTTCTTGAATTCCTTGCTTCCCTATGCTCTTTTTCATTCAGGTATTAATGAATATAATAAATAATTATGTTTCATTTCTGCTCTACCATCACAAAACCTTCTCTCTTGCATTTTTATTTGTAAGAATAAATGTTGCCTACCTATCCTATACTATACATAATTTAATGGCCTATATGAGAAATTTTCTCAAAAGGAAAAACTAAAAATTGCATAACGAAGGTCAAGTATACAAAAGCTAATCTGCTATCTATCACATTGCTATGCATTTAGGTTTCATTAGTTGCGCTTTCATCAGCTATGGTATGGATATCAACTTCACATAGAGCGAAGAAAAGGCAACTTCTCCCTATGCACCAACTCATTAACTGGGCTCTTGCCGGTATTTCTTACCTCTTTAGCCAATTATTCCAATTATTTTCATCTTATTTCGCTCCGCTCCCTTTTCACAAAAGTTTTGGCCAGAATTTAGTCTTAAGACCTCACCCGAGATTATTTATTATACTCTATAATAAATAAGTAATACAAATGACAAGCACTACTCGCTGCTAAAAATAAAATAAAGGAAAGAAGTAAAGAAAAATGACATTGCTTGAATGAAACCCTAACACAATTTTTATTTTGCAAATATATTTGGCAGGAATTTCTATTGTTTTACCGCTATTCTCTCAAAACAGTGTTTTATCACGTCTGACTTCCATTTTCTTGGGTTTTGCTCCACCTTTCCTCTTGCTGTCAATAGGGTAATTTCTGAACTTGCTTTCGCTTTCTCTCTATTTACACAAATACTAAGTGAAAAATGTTGTTCTAAATTTAGAAGGATAAATATGATATTATGAATTTTAGAGGGGGAAATATGTAATTTCAAAGTTTTTGAGGGATATACATGAAGTTCCCCCAAAACAAATAGTACTAAGGAGTGTATGTTTCTGATAATATTTTTTTCTTCTTTGTTTTCTCTTTATTAGTTCCAACTATTTTGATAGATTATGGATGTTGTTCTAAACTTTATTCTATTCTATTTTATTTTGTTTTCAGATGGTGTTATTTAATGTAGCCTTTTTTGGTACCGGTAACTTTGCCAGTATTGCAAGTTTTGAGATATCTTCGGTGTACCGCTTCATCACAATCTTTAGTGTACGTCCCTCTCGCTATTTCAGACTATTCTCTTTCTATCTCAATGTATTAAGCAAATCTCTCTGGTTATTTTTAATGCAGCCTTTTCTGATGTCAGCGTTGCAAATTTTAAGCTCTTTATTCCATTCATACTTGTCATGTAAGTTTTCTTGTTCTTTCCTTTTTTTGAGAAAAGAAAGGCCTAAATCACGGGTTTCATTGAACATGTAAACCAAAATTGAGTACTTACACTACATTTTTCACAAATTATGAAGATTAAAAAAAAAAAAATTCTCAATCAATACCAGTATGGTACTGTACCAAAATTCTGAAATTCCAACCTGAGAACCTGCCTTTTGGTTTTATGCATTACCTTTTGAGTTACTCTATATCATGTATTGTTTCTATCAAATTATATGCAGATGTGCATTTAGTGCCATAACGAAGATCATGCGGGTCCCACGACTCGGTCTGTACTTCATTGTGATTTTATTTTCTGATGTCATGACCATCCATTTCTTTTTTCTGGTGTGTCATCTTCCTCCATCTCTTTTAACTACAATTAAATTCTTCAATATTTTTTTCTGGTGTGTCAGTTGAGAAGTTTAATTCGGTTGGTTCGGTTAGATTTTCAGAAACCGAATAAAATTTCAGTTTGACTATTTAAATTCAAATTCGGTTTTAACCAAACCGATCGTTTGAACATCTCTAAATACAGGATTGAAATTTGGTTTTTGTTGTGGAAATTCAAGAATTTATTGTTTATTTTTTTCAAATACTTCTATCAGTTCTCTGACTTGTACGTATTGACAGGTGAGAAATACGGGAAGCTGGATGGAGATAGGAAACAGCATCAGCCATTTCGGGATAGTGAGTGCTCAGGTGGTTTTTGTTTTGATGCTTTTTGCAATTACAAATATTTACACAAAAGATATCCAAATTTCCACCCGCCGTTTTTCAATAAAGGCCTTGTAAGTTATATTTCATTAGATAGGTGCAGAGTGTAGTAGTTTCTTAGGAGATTCATTTGGAGAGGCTTCCCTCCTTTTTCTTAGGCACTAATTTTGTACATTTTTATATTTAGTGAAATGAATCGTTAAATTTTAATCTGGTTAACATTTAGCAGATGCTTTATAATGTGCCTTCTTTTATGCTGCCAACATTTATTCCAGTATCTAAAATTTACTATAACGATAGGTGTATATTGTTTTAGAAGAGTTTTATGCATAGTATTTGATGTATCTGTTTGTTTTTGCATGAACAAAATCATACACACGTAATAGGTGTATTTTTTAGATTATCTATAAGTTTTGGTGATTTTTTTCTTTCTTAAATGTAGTTGAAATTGATTAAAATATGAACAAACGCAATGATAGAACACTAGATGCATTCTAGTAGAACTTTATGTGTAATATTTAATGTATTTGTGAGATTTAAAAAAAAAAAAAAAAAAAAAAAAAATTCGGTACTGGGCACCTAGACCGACGGTTTTTTTCCAAAAAACAGTCGGTGTAGGCGCCCAACACCGACTGTTTTTTCAAAAAAACAGTCGGTGTTGGGCGCCTACACCGACTGTTTTTTCAAAAAAACAGTCGGTGTTGGGCGCCTACACCGACGGTTTTTTCCAAAAAACAGTCGGTGTTGGGCGCCTACACCGACGGTTTTTTCCAAAAAACAGTCGGTGTTGGGCGCCTACACCGACTGTTTTTTTGAAAAAACCGTCGGTGTTGGGCGCCTACACCGACTGTTATTCACCCGTCAGTAAAGATTTATCTATACCGTCGCCGCCATCACCGACGCCTCAATAACAGTCGGTAAAAGGGTTTTTTAACAGTCGGTAAAAGGGTTTTTTGTACTAGTGAGACTAATTGGCTGGCTGCTAATAGCGTGGCTATGTCCACGGAGATGGTCATTTCCGACCAACTAACCACGCAGCAGGTCTTTTTTTTTTCCACGCTAATAAAACGATTTCTTGTAGTGTTCCCAATTAAAAAATAAAGCACAGGAGATGAGAAGTATTCCCAATTATGCACCTACTTGTTTTGAATGAACAAACATGTTTCAATGATTTACATATTCATATGGTACGATGTCATCATTTACATTAATTAATACCAACTTAGACAACATTTTTCTCGCTAATCCTGATATGGATCAAATTTTATCATCGGTTATCGACACCTATTTAGTTGGGCTGTTATGTCTCTCCCGGTTGCACGTCCAAATCCCACAAATGGAGTATGGAACTAGAGAAATACATATTGGCGTATGTGCAAACAGCAATAGGCAGATCCTCAGACTAGTACAGTTCAGAGATGTGATGCTGACATGCCATTTCTTTCCTTGAAGTATACATTGCTTGTGCTAACACGAGAAGAGATCTGATTGATTACACAAACAGCAAAATTCACATTAATACAAAGCCATATCCATGTGTATATCTATGTGTAAAATGTGTTAGGTAGGTAAATAGGCAAATTCATACGGAAAGCCTAAAAAAACAGATTTATTAAATAAATAAATTAATTTTGTGAATGAATCTTCATAATAGAGATTAATTGTTGGGACAATATATATGATAGGGTTGTTGACCTTTCACATCCGGATATTCTCAAAGGTTAATGTTGGTGGCCGAGCTACAACTTGATTGATTAATATTATTTCTTTCATTTTCGTCAGAATTGACTGCTAAAATGTTATTTGGTCTTCTCCAATATCCTAATTAACTCAGCACATGAACGATATATATGACACTTTATCTAGGAGCAGCAACATTATAAATTATGCACATAAATGATATGGGGTTCATTTCTTAAATAGAAGGATGAATTTTGTATCACAAGGATTCCATTTAACCACACTATTGCAGTTTCTAACCTAAATCACAGTCATGAGTTTGCAGCTTCTAATTAAACTGTAAGCAAAAGATATAATTAAATGCCAACTGTTGGCTTAAAAAATATTAATATATAAGTTGGGCCAACTGTTATCTTTTCATTTCTTCATCAAACTACTTAAGTTCATATTACTAAGTTGGGCCGAATGAATTTCAGGAATGATATAACTGTGCTCCAAAGTGATTAAATGCCTCTGTGCTCCAAAGTGATATTTCAGGAATTTCAGGAATGATATAACTACCTTAATTAAATGCCGCTGTGCTAGAGCAACATTTAGTTCTGATCATGGTTCTGAAACTTGGAATCGGAATCGGATACTTGACCATGAAATCTGAATCGAATGAATTGGTTAAAATAGGAAGAATCGGATCGGAAATTCAGATTTTGTTGGCAGAAGCTTGTTTTGTAGCCAAAATATTGGAAAAAATTGGTAAAAAAATAATTTGTAAGAAACTATGTAGACAAAAGATTAATTATACTCAAATAATCCACTAATATATAATATAATATAAGTATTACAAATAAAACACACCTTTTATGCAAGCTTGCTATAATTAATTCATAAAAAACAAGATTAAATTGGCAACATAAATTTAGTGCAGGATTATCTTGACAAGGTATGTGTTAAGTTTTTTTTTCTAACAATCGGGGTAGAGTTATCTTGACAGGATTATCTTAACAGAATGGGGGTAGAGTTCTGAAAATACTTGATCGTTTTTTTACCACGTCCATATTTTTCCGGCTCCAGATATATACTCTCCACATCTCAGAATAAAGCATAGTCAAATATGACACACTAATTTGGTGAATTAGTTAGCAAAAAATTTGGTGAATTAACTTTGGTCTAGTTCATTGGTCATTGTTTGCCAATTGTATTTTCATCAAATGGAGTGATCTATTTTGTCTTTATCTCAGGGAATCTATTTTGTCAACCAATTAGCAAAAAGAGCTGAAAAGTACTACCACTTATGCACCTGCTTGTTTTGAACGAACAAACATGTTTCAATGATTCACATACTTATACTGGTACGATTTCTTCGTTTACATTAATTACTACCAATTTACAATTATATTAACCAACAGTTTTCTCTGTAATACTGATATGGATGAAATTCTATCATAGCTTGCTTATCTACACCTATCCCGTTGGGTTGTTATGCCGCTCCCACTTGAAGCCACATATTTCTTAAATTGAAGAACTAGTTACAGGGCACAGGTAACATAGGGTCTGAGTAATGTGTATCGCCATTTGTGCAGACAGCGGTAGGCAGCTCCTTGCCGATATATTTGAGGCCAATATTTTTGAAGATGTATGTTCTGGGTCTGGCATGGAGTACCCCGACTACAGTTCAGAGTCACGGCAACCTGCAATGCTGAATTCCGTGTACTTCCTTTAAATATATATACATCACTTATGCTCACAGGAGAAGGGACCTGATTTAATACACAAGATAAATTCAAAGCCATATCCATGTGTATATCTATGTATCAAATTTGTTTGGTAAATAGGCAGATCCATACAGACAATCTAATAAAAACAGATTCATTAACTAGATAAAAGAGTTCTGCATACCAAATCTCCATCGCAAAAGGTTATCAGGACATTAAGTCTAATCGATGATGATATTGGTACTGGCTTGTAGACATATCTCATCTGAATGTTCTCAAAAGTTATGTTGGTGACCGCACTACTTGGAAATCCTGCTACGTCTTTATGCGCACGTCGGTTATGCTGTTGCTAATGATGTTGTCCCTAACCACTATACCCCGCATAGGGATGATACTATGCTGGTTTGTGTTCTAACTTTGTGTTTTAAGAATTCAGATAGACCGAATTCTTTACGGACAAACTCAAATTTCTAGCAAGTCAGAGAATGTGAACTCTCATTAGGTACAATGGCTACTGTTAGTTGAAACTTTAAAGTCACTGTAATTTGATAATATAGTTAAACTTATATCAAAAGAAATGTATGTGGATAATTTATATAAAATTTAGATTCCATTCCAACTATTAAATTTTAAAATAAAAATTGATCTTTTTACGATAAGATTATAAAATACAATTATTATTAATAAATTTTAACTTCTCATATTGATAAACTTAAAAGTTATCTTGAAAAAAAACACAAAATATTGGTAAAGTCGTATTTCATGGCAACATTGGGAAAGTCATACTTCTTGCGTGTAAGTCATATTGTAAAGAGATTTTTTTTCTTAAAGTTCTTTGAAAAAATATTAAACATTATCAATTGAACAAGCACTTCTTGTATTGATAACCACTCACTCCATTTGTTCAAATCATTCTTTTTGAATTGTAAAATCATGCATCTAAAGTTTCATCTCCAATAAATAGTTATCTATTATAAAATATAAACTCATATCGAAAGTGTATGTTAAAAAAATATAAGCTGATATTCACTTACATTTTACGGTGCAATCAAACCTAATTAATATATCAAATATTTTATTCTATTGCATAAGTGAATCTTAGGTTTTCATATATGTGATGATGGAGGAAACTGAAATGATTTAATTTGATGATTTCATTAATTTACATTAATTAATATAACTCTTTCAACCAACGATAATTATATGCTTGGTTGGGAATTTAATTTCCGACTAATTTACTTTCTGATCCATATGAAAATGAACTCTGCAGAAATATGGCACAATGATTTTGTTTACATGTATTTTTTCTTCGATCTCGTTTATTGAAAATCCAAAGAATTATCCAGGTGAGGATGTACTTGATTTAAAAAGCATAATGAAGTTCACAAGTAATCTATACGGGGAGGATTGATAGAAGTTATGATAGCATTGCGCGTCGAGCGGATTGTGGGCCAGCCCATCATGATTGGTTCAATACACTTCTAACAGTACACAAATGTTGCCTAGCACATTATGTTGGGTTCAACGTACTTCTAACAGTACACAAATGTGTTCTATAAAGGATTCATGATATTATTTTGAGTGTGAATTGAAAAATAGTTACTGATATGGATATAAGTTTGAAAGATCAAGTGTATGTAGGTACATTCTTTTTTTATAATCTTGTTCTTGCATCAATTCATATTAAAGTACAACTTTTTTTGCTAATCATTAAACTGTTTTATACTCTGTAGTTTTGGTGCAATAGTATCGTAATGTTTTATTGTTATTATTTATTTATTATTATCATTATTATTATTATTATTATTATTATTATTATTATTATTATTATTATTATTATTACTACTACTTTTGTTTGAATTTTAGTATTATATTGGAATAATTTAGCTTGTAAAAATTATGAACTAAATTAAATTGGTTGTTCACTTTATTTATTTTTTAGATTAAAAATACTCTAAAACCCCAACTATAGTTGCAATCTAAACTTTCTAATTCGTTGATAGGAGCATATGGTGGACCGCTCTTGACATGTGTTATACCTAAGGCACCTCTAATTCTCAAAAATTGAAAAATACTTGCAATTGAAATAATAGATGAGTTTAGAGAAATTGACACGCGGAATGATAATGGAGTTCGGCTTAAAATACCTACGTCTCCAAGACGTCACAACCGCTTCTCGTGTGCCTTTTTATTACCCAACAAGAAAGGTTACAACTTGTGAACCGGTGAGCCCTTACAACCAATGTGATGTCACATGGCCAACTTGTAAACCGGTGAGCCCTTACAATCAATGGGAAGTCACACGGCTAATAAATAAAGAACAAAGTCTCTAAGTTTAGAGTCTCAAGAGAAACACTCAAAAATTCACTCTAACATAATAAAACTTAAGATTAGTGAAGTGGATTTGGAGTTGTTTGAGGAATATTGAAATTTTAAGCTCTCACAACAATAGAGTGACTTAAGCACACATAAAAATCTCTTTTGAATAGTTGAGGCGGCTCAAAGTGGTTTGGCTAAAAACCTAACAGCTCTATTTATAGTGGCAGCTTCGGAATGAGCATTTTGCCACTAATCGTTACCAATGATTATAATCGTTACCAATGATTATAATCGTTACCAACGATTTGATCATTTGTAGAGTTAGGGTTTCAGCCCTAATTTGTTTTTTTGTGTACTTTGTATAATCGTCACAATGATTTATAATCGTTAGCAACGATTGAGCTCTGTGAAGTTATGGTTTTAGCTTTGAATAATTTTGTGTAACTTCCATAATCGTTACCAACGATTAACAATCGTTACCAATGATTGAGCTCTATTGTTATTTTACTGGAAAGCCAACAACTATGTTTACAGTGACAGCTTAGTCTATCACTAATCGTTACAACGATTGATCCATGTTTTAACATCAAATTTACTTTACGAAGTTCATAATTTTTACAATTTAAATTCTTGATAAATATCTTGATGATTTCTTCGATTGCAATTCCAATTTGTCTTGAACCTGCAGAATATCTCAACTCGAGAAAATTGTTAAATTCAATTGTTATATGTTTTGCAAATTAGTCAAATAATTCAATTAGAGTATTGCTTACAACAACAACATATTGCATCATCAACAACTCTATGTTTATTTTTAATTTCTCATATAATAATTTAACATTTTTTTAAGTGCTCATAGGCGTAACATAAATAAAAGATCATCCTGAAAAGAGTACGCTTATTTTTGATAAATTCGATCTCCTTTTTATCAGCTATAGTGTAATTGTGACAGCTTGGTGTAGGGCTGCTAATAAGCCGAGTCGGCTCAATGAGCCAATGAGTTGAACAGCTCAATAAATTGTATCGAGTCAAGCTCTAAACGAAATAAAGCCCGAACTCGACTCAGCTCATATTTTATCACTCAAACAGGGTCGAGCCGAGCCAGCTCATGAGCCAAAGAGTCTCTTCTATTTATCACTCAAACTTTTACTTTTCGGTTCTAAAATTATGAAAACTTTATTATGTTAATGTTGCATTTGCAAAACAGTAAATGTTTGATTATACCGAGAATTGTACAGATTTTAGAACCAAACAGTAAACGAGTTGAGCTCATAGCCCAAAACAGTAAAGGATTTTACAAATGCTAAACAGAAAATGTTTTTTTTTCTAATGCTTGGCATGAGTTGAGCTCACGAGTTATGAGCCGAGTTTGAGCCGAGTTATGACATGAGTTTTTTTAATACTTTAAGGATCTTTGAAGTAGTTACTGTTGGTAGAAAATTAACTTAAATTTGAATTACTGTCAACTCTCGATAATTAAGTTCGGTGCGTGGTTACTGTTGGTAGAAAATTTGAAGTGACTATTATTTGATAATATAGTAAACCATTTATTAAATATTGTTATTTTTATTTGTATGATTTATATAATATTTACATTACATAAATTGTAATTAATAACAAAATTTAATTCTTCTCATATTGATGAACTTAAAATTTTCTTGAAAAGGTACAAAATATTAGCAAAATCATACTGCATTGAGTGACAAGATATTAGATATTAAAGAGATTTATTTTTTCATGAATTTTTTAATTTGAAAAAAAATATTAGATATTATTATCAATTGAACGCGCACTTCAATGAGTGACAAGATAAGCATTCACTCTATTTGTCCAAGTCATGCCTTTTGCATTATAAAATCATGCATTTCAAGTTTCATCTCTAATAAATAGTTATTTTATTGTAAAATAAGTAAACTAATGTCGAAAACATCTGTAACAAAAATATGAGCTAAAATCACTTACATTTTGCATAGGAATGAGAACTAATTAAAGTTTGAGATTTTATAATATTTTGCTATATATAAGATTTTAACATTAGATGTGATGATGGAGAAAACTTAAAAATTATTTTTATAATTAGTTTTGAACAAACTTTGTTCATATGGATGAACAAAAAACAAGTATAGTTTTGATACTTCTTCCAACTTAGAAAAAAGTAACTTGAATAATATTATTATATCTGAATTAATAAATAGTATTGAGAGTATTAGTTGTAATGAAATTTTACTACTTGCATTATATTATTATATCTGAATTAATGTTAGTTTAAAAAAAAACTTGATTTCTAGGATCTTTCTAGCAAAATTATTGTCAAAAGGATTATCTAGATAATAATGTATTTGATCTAAATAATATAATGAAGTCCACAAATAGAGAGCCTTGATAGATTTCGCAACGACATTGCGTGTCTATCAGCCTAAAAACAAAATTCTAACAAAACATACATTTCAAAAGTTCAAGAAAGTTTTTTTTTAACACAAAGTGATGCGAGGCATGCATGTGTTTAATACGGGATTCATGATATTTGAGAGTGGCATGCACAATCTTTTTTAAAAATCTTGTTATTGCATCAATAGATATTAAAGTACTTAATGGTTACAACATTTATTGGTAATCATGCATTATACTGTTTCATACACTAATAGTTTTGATCTAATAGTATGGTAATGTTTTATACACTAATAGTTTTGATCTAATTGTAGCGTAATGTGTTATTATTATTATTTTGTTTGAACTTAGTATTGTATATTGGAATAATATAGCTTGTAAAAATTATGAACTAAATTAAAATTGGTTGTTCACGATATTTATTTTTATATTAGAAATATTTTAATACCATAACAATAGTTACAATCAGGGTTCTAAATAGCTAGCTATAGCGAAGCTATAGCGGTTTTTGACCTAAAAAGCTAAGCTACGGGATAAAACTTCGCTAATCGAGCTATGGCCGCTATAGCGGTAATAACGGTCCGCTATAGCGCATAGCGCGTAGCGGAATAGCGGTCCGCTATGCTACATGGGCTTATTATTATTTATTTATTTTGCAATTTAAATGGGCTTTAAGGTCCAAACCGAAATTAAATTAGATGGGTCTATAATATCAATAAACTTGAACAATGTGCGTTGGCCTATATCAATTAAATTATTTGTATCATGGGCTATGCGTTGGGCTCTCCATAAACTAAAACAAAACATAGTTGCTCAATAAAAAATATATCGATAGTTTATGAATTAGGGATATTTGAATGACAATTTGGACTTTGTATTGGTTCAATGTGAATATTAGAACTTCTTAATCAATTTGGTGTTTTTGTTACTTAAAAGACTTTAGATAATGTTTATTATTAGTAGAAATATAAAATAATTTTTTTTAAAATAAAAAAAACGCTATGTAGGATAGCTTTCGCTATAGCTACGCTATTCGCGATAGCTTTTTTTTTTGTCTCCCCGCTATGCCGCTATAATCACTATTTATAACCTTGGTTACAATCTAAACTTTTTAATTCTTTGGTAGGAGCATACGGTTGACCGCTCTCTGCATCATCAACAAATCTGTGTTTATCTTATTCTTATACACCCAATTTATTATTTCTTAACCGATTATCTTTTTCTCATGATATACCCAATTTATTCTTTCTTTTTGAGGTGCTCATGGCGTAACATAAATAATAAACTATCGGCTGACACAAGATAAACCTGAAAAAAAAAATGCATCCAAAATAAATTCTAGGGAAAATAAAAAATAAGTTAAAATCTCAAACCAGTCCATCAATTATTTTATCCCTAAATTAAAAGAATCGAAAAAGAAAATCCGATTTCTTCTATGAGATCAAAATTTCAAGCCAATCAGTCTATTATCTTATTTTTTTTAAATAATTTCCATAAATAAAAATTTTGCTCAGAAAAACTACCATGCATGCTTGCTTGACCAAAAGTATTCGCCATAATCAAAGTGCTCACACTTTTTTTTGAAACCTTGACAGCGGCATCTACATTTAGGCCAACTGTAACGCCATCTGCATTTAGGCCATAGTTATGGACATCCATAGTAGTGGAGGTCACCGCCAGCCTCCTCGCATTCTATTCAATTGCGTATAACAAAATACACATTAGCTGTGCCAACATCTTCACATATCTTTGCCTCCATTTCTTTTGCCTCATTTATTTCTTTAAATTTAATAAGAATTGAGAGATAAGATGTTATTTAGTCTTCTCCAATATCTTAATTTACTCAGCATATGAACAATATAACACTTTATCTAGGAAGAAAAAAAAACATTACAAATTACACACAGAAATGTTATCGGGTTCATTTCTTAAATAGAAGGATGAACTTTGTATCACAAGGATTCCATTTAATCACACCATTGCGTTTTCTAACCTAAACCACAATCATGAGTTTCCAGCTTCTCAATCGAACTGTAAACAAAAGATATAGATGCCAACTGTTACCATAAAAAAAAACACTTTTAATTATCTTCATCAAGTTACTAAAGTTTATTTTAATAAGTTGAGCCGAATAATTTTCGGGAATGAAGAGGACATCTTAAATATTAATGCATGTGCCCACTACTTCTGAAAATATTTCTTGTACATGATTGACACAAGGACATTTAAAAGACAAAATATTCTTTTTACATGATTGACACTTAAAAAACAAATTTAAGATGTGGAGAAGTCACACGTAAAATATATTAATAAGTCACGCACTAACTTCCTGCAAATTAATTTTATTTCTGTATGACTCGCACTTGTGAGCATTTTTCCCACCAACATCCACAACAAGAATAAGTGACTTTTTGTGAGGGTAAAAAGTGACTTTTCGCGACAGAGTACCGTCATAACTGTGTTTTTTCTATTCGCGACGGAAAACCATCATAAATGTGTTTTTTCCCTCGCTATAAGTGCCTACTTTGTTGTTGTGATCCCATCGATCAACAAATTAAACTTGGACAAAGTAGATGTTGCTGTCACAAAGTATTTCTCTCTTTAGAAAATCCGCTATTTTCCGATAATAACCAGTAAATAAGCTTAAAAGTATATATATCCAAAAAATGATTTAGCCTATGTATCGCATCCAAAAAATAGGAAGAGTGCATATATAACTATTTTGGTGAATTAACTTGTTTCGTCGATTTGGTCATTGTTTGCCAAAAGTATTTGGTCGTAAAATTAATGTACCTCATTTAGGTACAAATATATCAAGTCACGCACGAACTTAATTCCTATCGCATCCAGAAAATCCATTTTGTCTTCATTTACGGAATTTGGTTGAATCTTTAATTTGGTTGCGTTAGATTTTATTCAAAATTAATTAAAGGTGGGGTCAATGATATATATTATTACTTGTTTTTAAGGCTGGTCTATATTATTTTTTATGTGTATGATTTACAAAAATTCAGATTAATAAATAGATAAAGAAGTTTTGCCTACAATTAATATTTTTATCGCACGGGTTGTCAAGACAATAAGCCTGATCAATTATAACAGGAACATATATAGATCTGATCAAAAGAAATGTATGTGGATAATTTATAGAAAAGTTAATTAGATTCCATTCCAACTATTAAATTAAAAAAATAAAATTTATCTTACAATAAGATTATAAACTAACATTATTATTAATAAATTTTAACTTCTCATATTGGTAAACTTAAAAGTTATCTTGAAAAAAAATACAAAATATTGGAAAAGTCGTACTTCATGGCAACATCTCGTACCTCCATTCAGTAAACCTCCATCCTAATTTTGCAAATGAGATATATCCATCAGTGTGTAGATAGACAATATAGAAGTCTTTCTGTTTCAAAAAGATAAATAAAAAGGAGCATGCTCTCAAAATAAACTTCAGTAACAAGCTTAAATCTTTTCACCAACAATGCTTTGTTTCAAACCACTGCCACGAGATTTGTAATCTTTAATCTTATTTTGTGAAGAATAACAAAAGCACTAGCATTTAATTTTATCCAAAGGCTCTGGTTGGTTGGGCCCATCAAATTCCTCTGATACAATGGGCCCGGCCTATCTAGGGCCCATAAGGAGAGTCAATGCAATAATTTGTTCAAGGATCAGAGCCTATAAAAATCGCCTAATATCTACATATGGTATTTAACAGAATGGGGGTAGAATGACGAAAATATTTGATCGATTTTTCAGCACGTCCATATTTCTCCATGTGTATATCTATGTCCCATATATAGGACAGCCTAAAAAATACAGATTTATTAAATCAATAAAATAATTTTGTGTACAGAAATATTCATCACAATAAGGATTGTTGACCTTTCTCATCCGGATATTCTCAAAGGTTATTCCTTTCATTTTAATAAGAATTGAGAGATAAAATGTTGTTTGAGAAAATTCTCAAATATCGTAATTTACTCGGCACATGAACAATATTACACTTTATCTATTAGCAGGAACATATAGAAATTACATAAAAATGATATGGGGTTCATTTCTTAAATAGAAGAACGAACTTTCAATCACAAGGATTCCATCTAACCACAATATTGCAGTTTGTAAACTAAAACAGAATCCAACTTCTCAACAAAACAATATTTTATCACGACAATGCCTCCTACTGCAATGACACGATCGATACACTTGTCAGTGGCCACCGTGCTTTGATGTTTGCGAACAAAAAAGCCTATGTCGGGTTGCCAAGTCCACGCATCGTTCTTCATTTGTTGCAAAAAGAACACATCCGCTCAATGTCGACATTCCTTCCTTGCAGTATACATCACTAATGCTCACACGAGAATTGCCCTGATTGATTACACAGACCAAAATCCACATTAATTCAAAGCCATATCCATACGGACAACGAAAAAAAACGAGTTATTAAATAGATACAATAATTTTGTTTACAGCATCGTCATCTCAGAGGTTGTCAAGATAATAAGTCTGATAGATGATGATATAGCCGTTATCATTTCTCATCCGGATGTTCTTAAAGATTATATGTAGGTGGCCGAGGCACAATTTGATTGACTAGTGTTAATTTTTTTGTTTTAATAAGAATTGATAAAATGTGATTTGGTCTTCTCCAATATTTTAATTAATTAACTCAGCACATGAACGAGACGACACTTTATCTAGTAGCAGCAACATTTCGAAATTACATGAAAAATGATATGGAGTTCATTTCTTAAATACAAGGATGAGCTTTGTTTCACAAGAATTCCATTAAATCACACTATTGCAGTTTCTAACCTAAACAGAATCATGAGTTCCCAACTTTTCAACTAAAATGAACAAAAGATATAAATAAATGTCAACTGCATGTTACCTTAAAAAGAAATTATATATTTTATCTCAAGTTATTAAGTTCATATAAGTTGGGCCGAATGATTTTCTTGAATGAAAATTAAGACATCTTAAATAATGCATGTGCGCACATCTGAAAATATTCTTTTTACATGATTGCCACAATGACACTTAAAGAAAACAAAATAATCTTTCTACATGATTGACGCTTAAAAACCAAATCAAGGATGTGCAAAAGTCACACTGAAAATATATCTCATTTACGCACAAATACATTGAGTCATGCACACATCCTAAATATTTATATTTGTTTATGACTCAGTGGGTGGCAATGTCACGTCCCAACGACAGGATTGAAAACCCGCCGCGTTCATTAGCGCAAGGCGATTCAATCATTAAAAATAATCATTTACAATGACAAATCCGGCAAATCTTCAAGTTCTACATGTCGTTTTGGTATCTTGCTCTTTGTACCTAGAACCCACAAAGTGGAACGGTGAGAGATTGAAAATCTCCTAGTGCAGTATTCAGTTCTAATTGAGTTATCCCCAGATCCGACCAACTGCAACCAAAATAACACCGAGCACAAACAATATAGACTACAACAATAATCTAACAGTCAAGTAGCTAGCGACAATATCCCTGCCACTTCAGTGAAGATTTTTTAAAACACCTCGAATTAGTGCATGAAACTGTATTGAGAAATACATCTAAAAAAAGCATCGATGATCAATTGCAAAGAGTTGTGAGTTTAAGTCTATAAAAATGAAAACAGTATGAACCACATATTGATTACTGAAGCCTTAGAATTAATGTATTTCCTAAGTAAAACCACTTGCCCAACTTGCTCTCTGAAGAAACAAAACAAACAAAAGTGCTATAATCAAGACGGAAAGAAAGTGTAATCAATCATGTGCTACTCATATCTAAATTCTTTAACCAATATAATATAATTCTATCAACAGTACAACAAGAGATTTCTCTCCTTTGTGTGCGAGATGAATAGGAGAATATTTAGAGCGGAGCAGAGAACGGTGCAGTAAAACCTCTAGTGAGGGAAAGAACATAGAGATCAGAGACTTCCTTCTATTGTTTTGTACCTTATTACAAATATTATGTACAATGTAATTTATAAACTGGTAGAAGTAATACAATTGTTGGGGAGCTCGTTACTCACTGACATACAAAAGAAAAGTTCTAAATCGATCATCTCTTAACATATACAAAAATTAGTTTTGTTTTCAATTCCGATTCCCACATTTCATCCGCAAATCATCCATTAATATGATTAAAAAAATATGTTCTGAAGAGAAAAGAGAACTGGCGCCATGGAGTCAGGGATAATAGACGACGGGGTGCTTGAGTATAATTTTTCTTCGCTTTCTTTGTTTCTTATTGGATGCTTAACCAACCTTCTTTAGATCGTTTTTTCCCCCACATTTCGTGATATGCAGGTCCCGCAGTGTTAAATTTGTAAGAGAGAATAGATGTAAGAAAACAATTTTATTATTGCAATCTTAATTTCAGATTTTACATGTATGCCTATTTATAAAGAAGAAGACCAAAAACTAGCCGTTATACTATTAATTACAACTACCAACCACTAACCACTAACTCCTAGTCTATTAATTAATAACTAGCCTTTATTTACAATTTGAAAACTAGCCGTTATTTTTAACACTCCCCCTCAAGCTAGTAATGTATATATCGTACATTCCTAGCTTGCTTGTAATTTTCTCGAATGGACCCGGATCCAAGCCTTTAGTGAAAATATCCGCGAGTTGATCTTCACTTTTTACGTATGGTGTTTCAATTTCTTTTGCTTGAACTTTTTATCTAATAAAGTGACAATCCACTTCTATGTGTTTTGTTCGTTCATGAAACACGGGATTTGAAGCTGTGTCGTGCCGAATTATTATCGCAATACATTTTCATCGGTTCTTGAATTTTAAATCTCATGTCCAATAGAAGTTGCTTGATCCATGTTAGTTCACTTGCGGTTGATGCCATGGCACGATATTCGGCTTCGGCGCTTGATCGTGCTACAACGTTTTGTTTCTTGCTTTTCCATGTGACTAGATTTCCGCCTACAAATGTGCAAAAACCGGTTGTCGACTTTCTATCGAAGCTTCCGGCCCAATCTGCATCGGAATAGCCACATATATCATTAGAATTATTATTTTTCATCCAAATACCCTTGCCGGGATTATTTTTTAAAAATCTCAAAATTCTATTTACGGCTTCTAAATGTGGTGTTCTTGGTGAATGCATGAATTTACTAATTTGACTTACGGAAAAAGAAATATCCGGACGTGTAACCGTTAGATATATCAATTTTCCTACAAGTCTTTGAAATTGATTTATGTCTTTTAAAGGTTCACCATCTTCACTATTTAATTTGCATTTGTTGTCAATTGGGGTAGAGGCCGGTTTACATCCTAACTTACCGGTTTCTTTTAACAAGTCAAGTGTATATTTTCTTTGAGAAATAAAAAGTCCTTTATCCGAAGTGGCTACCTCTATTCCTAGAAAATATTTAAGATATCCTAAATCTTTTATGTCAAATTTTTCTTTTAGTTGTTTCTTAATGTTTTGAATTTGTTCAAAATTATTTCCGGTAATTATGATGTCATCTACATATACTAAAATGAGAGTAGTATTGATACCGTCACATTTTGTAAATAGTGAATGATCGTCACTAATAATTGTAAAATTGCAAGATAATAAATAAGAGCTAAGCTTGCCATACCATGTCCGAGGAGATTGCTTCAATCCATAAATTGATTTATTAAGCCTACAAGCCAAGTTAGAATTTGTTTCCAATTTATGACCGGGTGGTAATGTCATATACACCTCTTCTTCAAGTGTTCCTTGAAGAAATGCATTTTTAACATCCATTTGGTAGAGGTCCCAACCATTGTTTACGGCAATAGAAAACAAAATTCTTACGGTATTCATTTTTGCAACCGGTGCAAAGGTTTCGTTATAGTCTATGCCATAGGTTTGGGTGAATCCTTTAGCTACAAGTCTTGCTTTATACCTTTCTATGGTTCCATCACTATTATATTTGGTTTTATACACCCATTTACAACCAACCGGTTTTTTATTTTTTGGTAGAGAAATAATTTTCCAAGTTTCATTTTGTTCTAAGGCTTTTAATTTCTCATCCATAGCCTTACACCATATTGGACATTTAATTGCTTCTTGGTAATTTTTTGGTTCTAATACTTTTTCAATACTAGTGAGAAATGTATGGTATTCGGTTGAGATGTTGTCATATGAACAAAATTTTCAATTGGATATTGTACCGAATATGTCACATAATCTCTAAGTCTAGTTGATGGTTGTCGTTCTCTAGATGATATTCTTCTAATCGGTAAACTTTCTTCCATTTCATTTTCATTTATGTCATCATTAGTTTCATTTTCTTGATTATTTTCAACTTGATGATTATTTCTAGGAATAAAACTCAAATCATCTAAGTAAGGTAAAACTATATTGTCATTTAAATGTGTTTGATGAAATATTTCTTGTTCTTTGAAATATGGTTCATTTTCAAAAAATGAAACGTTTCTAGAAAGATATATTTTTTTATTAATTGGATCATAGCATTTATAACACTTTTTATAAGATGAGTATCCTAAGAAAATAGTTTTTTGTGATACAAAATCAAGCTTGTCATTTCTTTTGATATGTACGAAACTTGTACAACCAAATACTCTCATATGGTCATAAGTGATTTTTTGTTGATAAAGAATTTCTAATGGACTTTTGTTTTCTAAAATAACACTAGGTAATCTATTGATTAAATGAGTGGCACAAAGTACGGCATCCGACCAATAAATTTTAGGAACATTATTTTGAAATAATAAAGATCGTGTCATTTCTAATAAATGTCTATTTTTCCTTTCCGATACACCATTTTGTTCGGGAGTATTTATACAAGTTGTTTGATGTATAATACCCTTTTCTCTAAAGAGACTTGAAAACTTCCTATTTATAAACTCGGTTCCATTATCCGATCTAAAGATTTTTAATTTTGCATTAAATTGTGTTTCTATGAGACATAAAAATTCATAAAAACAATCAAACACTTCATCTTTGGATTTAAGTAAAAATAACCAAGTTGCTTTTGTAAAATCATCAATAAATAAAAGAAAATATTTGAATCCATTATATGAATCTATTGGGGCCGGTCCCCATACATCGGAATGTACTAAATCAAAAGGAGCTTTACTTTTGCTCGTAGAAAGAGAAAAAGGAAGCTTTGTTTGTTTTGCTAATTTGCAAATTTCACAAGTAGTACAATTTAAACTTTTAAAATCTAAAATACTATTTAAAATCTTGTCGGAAGGATGCCCAAGTCTCTTATGCCAAATATCAGAATTAACGACTTTTGCGGAAGCACAAAAATTTAATTTGGAGTTCAAAATATAATGTCCATTTTCTAGAAATCCTTCACCAATCTTGACCCCGGTTTCCCGGTCCTGAAATACAACGTTTTTACAAGAAAATATTGCATTACAATTTAATTCTTGTGTTAATTTATTTACAGAAATTAAGTTTACGGGAAATGTTTCTAAATATAAAACATTTTTAATTTGTTTATTGCATAGATTAATTTCTCCTACGCCATTTATTTTTGCCTTCATACCATTTGCAACCAATACAAAATTATTACCATTGGTCGGGTTGAGGTTTGACAGTAGTTGTTTATTCCCAAACATATGATCTGTTGCACCACTATCTATAATAATTTGATTAAAAAAGAAATTTTTTTGAGTTAGAAGCAATACCACATATGCTGGGATTGTTTTGATTGTTAATCATCGCACAGAACTGCTGAAAATACTGCTGCATTTGATCTCCAGGCCTTGACCCGCTTGAAAATGACCCATTTGCGCCAAAATTAGCCTCTGACCCGTTCCAGGATGACCCGCCAGCGCCTGACCCGTTCCAGAGTGACCCGCCAGCGCCTGACCCGTTCCAGAGTGACCCGCCAGCGCCTGGAATGGAGGGTCCATTTGGTGTCTCCTTATTGGGTCCGCCAGGGTTGGAATTGAATCCATTAGTAGTTTTGCTAGTGTTATTGGGTCCGAATCCATTTCCAGACGAACCCACTAGCCCATTAAATCCTTTCTCTTCAACAGAAGCAACATAACTTCTGTTTTTTTCACCGTTTTTTTCCCAATTTCGATTCTGATCATTCCCTTCCATTTTTTTGGTATAAGATGGGGATAGAGATGCCAACATCTATCTTGAGTGTGGCCATCTTTTTTACAGTGGTCACATTTTTCATTTTTTGATTGATTTGGGTGATTTTGAAAGGTAGGATTTTGATTAAAATTGGAGTTTTTTACGGCTAAGCCATGGGTCTCATGTCCTTCATGGCTTACAATCTGACCATTCATGGCAATTCTCCTATTTTCCTCTTGTTGAATTAAACTTTTAATTTGAGAATAAGAGGGAAGAGGTACCGTGGTCATGATTTGAGATCTTACGGCTTCATAACTCGGGTTTAGACCCGCGAGGTACTGAAAAATATCGTCCTCCTCAGCTCATTTCTGAAGTGTGGCCAAATCTGTTGTAAACGGCCGGTAAGATTGAAGTTCATTGCGTTTTTTATCAAGAGCACTAAGGTACTCAGTGTGACTTCTTGACCCTTGTTTTTCTTGTTGAATCTCCTGCATAAGTTGATAAATGTGAGAAAAATTATTTTGTTGACCATACATACTTTTTACCGCTTCCCATAGTTCATGTGCCGTTTCGGCCAACGTGAAGAGTTCGGATACGGCCGGTTCCATGGAGTTGAGTAGTAAGGTAACAATTCTGTCATTCGTAGTTCTCCATTTTTTTGTTGCTATTGTTTCTTCGGGTGTTATCTTGCTTGTGTTTGCAATTTCTGGTTTTTTCTCTTCACCCGTAATGAATTCTAACATCTCTCGACCACTCAGGGCTCTGGATGCTGCCCTTGCCCATGACACATAATTTTTTCCATTGAGCAAGGTATTTGTTAGCTTCGAGAAGTTCGCTGCTTCTTCTTGAGCCATTTTCTTTTTGCTGAAATTTGTCACGCGTTTTCGATTTTTCGGTCACAGAGAACGTTGCTCTGATACCATGTTAAATTTGTAAGAGAGAATAGATGTAAGAAAACAATTTTATTATTGCAATCTTAATTTCAGATTTTACATGTATGCCTATTTATAAAGAAGAAGACCAAAAACTAGCCGTTATACTATTAATTACAACTACCAACCACTAACCACTAACTCCTAGTCTATTAATTAATAACTAGCCTTTATTTACAATTTGAAAACTAGCCGTTATTTTTAACACGCAGCTTCCACTTACCATACCTCCCACAAAACATGTTAGCTTAGATGCCAAAATTTGAGTATATGTTATATTGATATTTATATTTTTTTCAATTATAAATTTAGATTTTTGTTGTTATAATTTCAATGAATTTCGTGAAATTTGCACTGTCCGGCCGGCAGTTTAAAGAAAAGGTCAGATTGGATGATTGCCGTCTAGCTTGTTATTGTATAATGCATATGTCATTTATGTATGTATGGCATTGGTCTCTAGTAGGATGAGATCTAAGATGTCAGTTTTAATGATCATGCACAAATTTCAAAACGGACTCTTCTATATATATATCTAAATAGTCACTATAATACTTTTTAACGAGACCAGAGGATACAGATTGCTCCAGTTTGTGCAATCAATAAAACTCCTATATTCAAGTTAGTGCCTAATTGAAGTATGAAACCACCAGCTGCTTCATTAATTAATTAGTTATATATACTGGTGACATAAAATCTGAAATTATAGAAAAAAAAATGCAACGGAACAAAAGCAAAATCTCAATTAATCCAAACTCAATAATTATTTTATTATTTTGTTAGAGTTGAACTCAAACATGCGTCTCTCCAAAGAAAGACGAATCTCGTGCCATTGCGCTAAGTCTGTGGTTCAACTCAACCAAATTATAAAATTCCATAGTATAGCAAAGTAGGGTACCTCGCACAGCTCAACTCAATTATAACTATTTTAATTTCATGACATAACAATTAGTGAGAATTAAGCATAAAAATCAAATTTAACTGATAAATTATTATAAACAAGAAAATTATTTATACAGCTAGAAAGTCAACAGAATAAAAGCAATCCAGGTCTAAGACAAAAATTAAATGACAATTCCCGAGAATAAACTGTTGTAAAGGTTTCTGGATTTGGCTGTTATAGCTTGTAACATTCGTAGTGAATTCCATAGCATAATCTCAGTGGTCTCTTTATTCCCTTAACAATTATAAAAGAATTTATTCCAGATCCATATATACTCGATTACATAACACAATCTCACCAATCTCTATTTCCTTCGCAACTTTTAGAAAAGCCATTCCCGATCCATAGGCTCTCTTGTACCCTTTTGATACTCTGATCACTAGCTTCTTCAACTTCTCGCATCGAGGTGCCTCCATCTGCCTTAAATTATGATGATTTTTCTTGTTCCTTACCAGACAATGTTGCATGTTTAGCCATACTGTGAGCTTCAACTTCTCCAGATTTGGTGAATTTTTAAGGAACCATGCCACTGGACCCGAATGGCAAGCCATGCACCAACCATTCAGAGACAAACACTTGAGATTGTCGAACCTTGGTAGCTTTGTTAATTCTTCGTCCAATACAATCTATATATATAGAGCACAGATCAAAATTCAGCCACAAGTACTCTCGAAATAAAAAAGTCTATGCTTATTTTCTTTTTTTAATTTTTTTCCAAAAAGAAAGAAAAAATCATTAAGATGAGATGTATAACTTCATTTTTTTGCCACACAAGTCGAGATGTTGAACGGCAGAAAGGCCAGTAATAGTGCCGTAAGGACAATAATAATAACTAAGACGAGCAAAATCTAATGATTGCTTGTTCATCAGTGTTGCTTGGTTGACCGAGCTAGCAAACTCCAAAGATACCAGATTAGGAGCGCAAATAGAAAGGAAGAAATAACTTCATCTTTCCCATGACAAGAACTTTAGTGTTTTATTAGAAATGATACAACCTCTCGGACCTGACATGAAGCAATTTTTAAGGACAAGTCTTGTATCATAGGACAACCTGAGAGGACTTTGCTGAAGCTTTCACCACCAATCTCTACATCTATTAGGCACAATTTTTTAAGGCTGAGAAGTGTTACAACGTACCTCTGGCATCGCAACAATATCATCACGCAAAGACACGGGCAGGGACCTGATTGATTACACAAACATTAATATTTAAATTAATTGAAAGCCATATTGATGTATATATCTAGTGCAAAAATCAGATTCGTAAAGAAAAAAGAGGAGTTTTGCCTACAGAATATTTGTCGCAGAGGTTGTCAGGACAATAAGTTTGATCAAATATAACAGAGTTCTTGACGTTTCTCATTCGGATGGTCTCGAATGAAATGTTGGCGACCGAACAACTTTTAGGGGAGTCATGCCACATTGATTAATGTTATTTATTTCATCTTAATAAGAACTAACAGATAAAATGTTATTTGGTTTTCTCCAATATCTTAATTAACTCAGCACTTGAATGATTTGGTCTACATGCTATGACAATATTTGTCACTATTTGAAACACAGCCACCAGATTGGAATCCTGATCTTATTTTATCCGGAATAGAAATGCATAACAATTTAATTAATTTTTATCCCAAGGCACTGGTTTGTTGGCCCGTGTGACATAATTTAAGAAAAAAATATCGTTTGATACAATAGGCCCGGCCTATATATTTTTAATTATGGATATTTCTAAGAATATCATGAACTAGGCCCAATAAGGAGAGTCAATGCAAAAATCTGTTAAAGGATCAGAGCCTGTAAAAATCGCCTAATATCTACCAACGGTTATTAACAGAATGGGGGTAGAGTTATGAAAATACTTCCCGCTCCAGATATATACTCTCCACGTCTCAGAAATCAGAATAGTCAGATATGGCACACTAATTTGGTGAATTAACTTTTGTCTAGTTGATTTGGTCATTAATTATTTGCCAAAAGTATTTTCACCAAAGGGAGGGATGTAATTTGCAAAAAGAGATGAAAAGTATTCCTAATTATGTACCTGCTTGTTTTGAACGAACAAACATGTTTCAATGATTTAAATATTCATACTGGTACGATGTCATCGTTTACATCAATTATTACCAACTTATATGAAACAACAGTTTTCTTGCTAATCCTAATATAGATGAAATTCTATCATAGCTTATCTACACCTATCCCGTTGGGTTGTTATGCCGTTCCCACTTGAAGCCACATATTCCGTACAATGAAGAACTATTTACAGAGCACAGGGAGCATAGGGTCTGAGTAATGCGTATCGCCATATGTGCAGACAGTGGTAGGCAGCTCGTTGCCGACATATTTGAGGAGAATATTTTTGTAGATGTATGTTCTGGCATGGAGTACCCCGACTACAGTTCAGAGTCACGGCAACCTGCAATGCTGAAATCCGTTTATTTCTTTTAAATATATATACATCGCTTATGCTCACCTGATAAGGGACCTGATTGCATGCATCTACAGTTTCATCTCTAATAATTATATTTTGTAAAATATGAACTCATATCGAAAGTACTGTATGTTACAAAAATATGAGCTGATATATTCACTTATATTTTACTGTGCAATGAGACCTAATTAAAATATCAATTTTTTTATTCTATTGCATGAGTGAATGTGAGGTTTTAAAATGTGATGATGGAGGAACCTGAAAATGAATTAATTTGATGATTCCATTATTTTGCATTAATTAATATGACTCTTTCAACCGACCATAAATCTATGCTTGCTTGGCGCAACAATCTTATTGACAGCTATTTCTTCTTCTACTTCGTTTTCTCCTCCGGTCAATTGAACATAAAAAGGATTGCATACCTAGGTGAACATGTAATTGATGTAAAAAATATATTGAAATCCACTAAATGTAGTTGTGGGCTGGCTCATCACTCTCGGTCTGACAAACCTCGCTCTTACATGACCCACAATTCAGAACATAAATTAAGTTCATCTTTTTGCACGACAACGACAATGTGAGACATGCATGTATTCATGTGGAGTATAGTAACTAATATAATATTAGTATAAAATAAGATTGAAAGATCAATTGTATGTAGGTACAATCTGTTTTCATAATCCTGTTATTGTATCTATTATGATTAAAGTACTAGACAACTTTTTGTAATCATTATACTGTTTTAATTCTATATATAGTTTTAGTCCAATTGTATCGTAATATGTTATTACCAATTTTTTTTTGAATTTATTATTATATTTGAATAATGAGGAGGGTTCCAATAGCTCATGTTTTTTATTTGAGATATGAAAGGCATGAGGTATTGGAACCCTCCTCTTGAATAATTTAGCTTGTAAAAATTCTTAACTAAATTAATTGAATGGTTTTTCATTTATTTATTTTAAGATTAAAAAGAAAAATTAGCTCAGTTTGATATATGTTTTATAAGATGTCCAACTATTTCTCAAAATTTGTCACGCAGCCACATAAAATCAGAGAAGGGGGCAAGAAAGACACTTACCCCTGGCTAAAGAAATATTTAAAAATATCCTTCTATTTATACATTTTCTCAAAAATATTATATTATATAATTAAGATATAAAATAATTATAAATTTGTGCCTCACTCTGAAATATTTCTTCAAATATACACTTCTATATCTATTCTTTTATCATAAAATATTATTAAAAATATACTTATTATATACTAAAATAATTCTTAAAATTTTGTCCAACCTACTAAACATCTCTTCTCCGCCTCTTAAATTTTGTGCGATACTATATATCTTGTTAAATCATATTTCCGGAATTTTTGTTGCACCTTAAATGAATTATATTTTCCAGGTCCCCATTGCAAATGATAATATGTCAAATATTTTATTAGACAACCAAACAGATTGATGATAATACAAATACTTTACATTTATTATATTTTCATGTGTTAAAAAAAAATTGTTAGTTTTTTCGTTTGAATTTTTAGCATTGTATTGGAATATTTTTATGGATTACATTTCAGTCTGGATGAAGCTGAATTTTTCCCATTCAGTGACCGGCGAGCATATATTATTATTTAGTGGGTCAACTAGTAGCTGAGTTACTGCACAACCCAATAAAGATAAATATTTGTCTACTTTTGAATTTTAAAACGAGCAGAATTCAAATGTCTCACGTCTTTCTGATCTCATTCGCGCCTTATATTTTTATTTTCGTTTTAAAAATCAAGCAACCGATCTGAACCGCTCGACACGATCTCCATACTAAATTTTGTTTTGTGACCAAATTATGTATTTTTTCTGGAAACTTTTTTACTATTTTTAAATAGATACAAAATCACTGTTTTCATATATTCTTAACCAATTTAAAAACAGAAATTTTATCTTTTTTATTTTCTCAGTTTTCACAGTTTTTTTTTAAAACCGGCCTGAACCATCTTCTTTATCAATATATACAAGAAATGAGGACTTTGATCCTCATTTTTCATTAAAAGGAAATTGTTTTGGTAGGAGCACATGGTGTACCGTACCCCTCCCTGCATCATCAACAAATCTGTGTTTATCTTTTTCAATATACCAATTTATAATTTCGCTTTGAAGTTCTTACAGGTGTAACATATATAAATAATTGGAAGTGACTAATTATATCCAAACTTTTGTACCCGGTTTGTACCCAAATCCAACTGTTACGAAGACGTACCGATACTGTAAAATACAATACTAGATCCTATAAAAATGAATATCGATACTGTAAAATAAGCACCAAATGTTCTCAAAAGTAGCAACTTTTCAAAGTGGTCCAGAGTTAGTTGCTAACTGCTTTGACCGGGACCACTTGGACAACTTGCAGAACTTTGACCGGAACCACTAGGACGACTTGAACCACTTCTCTAATGACTTTATATTTGCATTTAGATCATGTAAAAAATCAAGATGGGTATTGTAAAATAACTAGATAGATACTGTGAAACAACATAATGGATACTATAAAAAAAGGCTGGTACTGTAAAACAACAAGGTTAATGATATATTTTTTTCAAAAAAATTATTTTTTTATATTTGCATCTAGATTATGTAAAACAAGAAGATGGATATGTAAAATAACAAGACAAATATTGTACAATCACAAGATGAATACTGTAAAACGAGAAGATGCATACTGTAAAACAACAAAATGAATACTGTAAAATCACAATATGAATACTATAAAACAACAAGATTGATACTGTAAAACAACAAGGTTAATCCTGTAAAACAAACATAACACTTCCTACAAATTAAAACGACATATTATTCACCAAACACATTACATCATTCCCAAATTCTGTAAAATATATTCTGCTTCTAACCAAAACATATTCTGTTCACAAATTATGTTCACCAAAAACATTACATCATTCCCAGATTCAAAAGTATATAAACATATTATTTCAGAAAAATTATTAATTCAAAATTCTCTGATGCAAATTACAAGGATGAGACAGAAGTCTCATCACTAGAACAAGACATTTATTGGATATATCATCCTGCAAAAAATAAAAAAAGTTATTAATTGCAAATAATTCAAACTTCAATAATATAATAAGAGAAATTTTATAGAATAAACTTACAAAGAATAAAAAAAAGTTACCTGGCTCGATGATTATATTCTACACATAATGCAAAAGAAATATTGCGCAATCCATCAAGATGAATGCTGTAAAGCATCAAGATGAATGCTGTAAAACATCAAGATGGATGCTATAAAACAACATGATGGATACTGTAAAACCACAAGATGCATACTGTAAATCCACAAAGTGAATACTCTGGGTCGCCTCTCTCATCTCTCTCCTCCAGATTGCCACAAGATATATACTGTAACCACAAGATGCATACTGTAAAACAACCAGGTTAATACTCCTGATCGCTTCTTTCTCATCTCTCTCCTCTAGATCGCCTCTCTCTTCTATCTCCTTCAGATTGCCTCTCTCATATCGTCTCTTCATATCTCCATAGTTGGAGCAGCGGCTAGACCGGCGCCAGGGGAAGGGAAGAGAGAGGGAGAGAGAAGAGAACAGAGGGAGAAATCTTCAGGGGAAGAGAACGAATGAGAGAGATAGAGGCGCTAGACGAGATCGAAGAGAAAATTTTTTGGAGAAACAACGGTAATTGAAGAAATTTTAGAATGAGATTAGAGGAACGGTTTTGAGGAACAATTAAAGTGGTTAGAAGCTTTATCCAATTAGTGTGCGTACAACAAACCTTTTATCTCTAAATAATTAATAGTCGGCATACACAGGATTATTCCGGAAAATTAAAAAGTTACATCCAAAATAAATTCCCAAGTAAATGCTCAATGTAAATTTAAGTGCGTACGTAATATTTTCGTGCAAAGACACTATGGCAGTTTAAAAGTGTTCACATATATTTGCTATGTCAATTTGAATATGTATACATCATGTCATTTTCTTTATTTTACAATACTACGATTTAACAAAACTGAGGCATGAAATTGTTAAAATTAAAGACGAAGAAAATTTTACTACCTACGGTGGACTTTCTATTCTACTTTCTAATCAAACGTACTAATTTTTTTTTCTGAAATGTGTGACAATTTCATAATGAACGTACAATTTTTTGTTTTAAATGAAAACAATTTAATTCCTACGTTGGCAAAATTATGAATTTTCATTCACAAAAAAAGGAACAAATATATATTCAATTACATTTGCACTCTTTTCTTCCTTTTATTCAATCACGGGTGCTACATTAATGCTAGTGGAGTACATGCACATTCAACAATAAACCCATTTTGTTTTTTACTTTAGTCAATTAAAAAAAAAATTATACTCTAATACTTTTTACATTCAACAAATAATTTTCTTTTTTACTGCTAGTGCCCTAGTGCTAAGCTTTAGTCTAGTGAACAATTGTACATGCTGCAAGGCATGCTTCTTTTTTTTGTACTCTGGAGTCTAGTCAACAGTCGCACACCAGAAAAATATTAACTTAGGTGGTGTTTGGTTGTGGACTAAAGTTAAGGTGGCCTAAGTTGTTATTTCATGTTAGGCCGGCCTAAATTATTCGTGTTTGGTTGAGGTCTAAAGTTAAACCATGGCTTAAGTTATTCCTTGTTTGGTTAGAGTTGGTGGAGAACTAAAGTTTTGGAAGCCTAAGTTAGTTAATTATTAATTATAGGATACTAATTATATAATATTAATATATTAATAATAACTATAATGTATTATAATATTATTATAATAATTATTTAATATATTAACAATATAAGATATTAATTATATAATTATATATTAATAATAATTATTTACTATATTAACAATATAAGATAATAATTATATAATTATATATTAATAATAAGATACTAATTATATATATTAATATATTAAAAATAACTATAATATTATAATAATAATTATAATAATTATTTAATATATTAAAAATATAACATATTAATTATATAATTATATATTAATAATAATATTGATAAAAAGATACTAATTATATAATATTAATATATTAATAATAAATATAATATATTATAATATTATTATAATAATTATTTAATATAATAAAAATATAAGATATTAATTATATAATTATATATTAATAATTATTATTAGTAATAAGATACTAATTATATAATATTAATATATTAATAGTAACAATAATATATATAATATTATTATAATAATTATTTAATATATTAAAAATATAACATATTAATTATATAATTATATATTAATAATAATTATTGATAAAAAGATACTAATTATATAATATTAATATATTAATAATAAATATAATATATTATAATATTATTATAATAATTATTTAATATAATAAAATATAAGATATTAATTATATAATTATATATTAATAATAATTATTGATAAAAAGATACTAATTATATAATATTAATATATTCATAATAAATATAATATATTATAATATTATTATAATAATCATTTAATATAATAAAATATAAGATATTAATTATATAATTATATATTAATAATAATTATTGATTAAAAGATACTAATTATATAATATTAATATATTCATAATAACTATAATATATTATAATATTATTATAATAATCATTTAATATAATAAAATATAAGATATTAATTATATAATTATATATTAATAATTATTATTAGTAATAAGTTACTAATTATATAATATTAATATATTAATAGTAACTATAATATATATAATATTATAATAATAATTATTTAATATATTAACAATATAACATATTAATTATATAATTATATATTAATAATAATTATTTATAAAAATATACTAATTATATAATATTATTATAATTATTATTTAATATATTAACAATATAAGATATTAATTATATAATTATATACTAATAATAATTATTAAAAATAATATACTAATTATATACTAATAAGATATTATTATAATCATTCGAGTTAGGCCACGACGTGGACTAAAATTAAACCACCATGCGAGGTGGTTTAGTTTAGGCCGGCCTAAAGATCGGCTTATGTCATATTAGGCCGGCTCAATTAAGTCACGTTTGGTGGAATAAAGAGACCTAAACCCCTTATTCCACCCTTTAGGCCACAACCAAACATGACCCTAAACCCTAAACCCTAAACCCTAATAATTTCTTTTTGAGGTAACAGTTGGCATTTATTTATATCTTTTGTTTACAGTTTAGTTGAGAAATTAGAAACTCATGATTCCGTTTTAGGTTAAAAACTGCAATAGTGTGGTTAAATGGAATCCTTGTGATACAAAACTCATCCTTTTATTTAAAAACCGAACCCAATATCATTTCTTCATTTAATTTATGTTGTTGTTGTCGTTGCCATTAGATAAAGTATCATATTGTTCATATGGTGAGTAAATTAAGATATTGGAGAAGATCAAATAACATCTTATTTATCAATTTTTATTAATTGAAAGAAATTACAACAAAGGTGCTGTTATATAAATTTGCCTACACGTGAACTCGCTAACTTAGAATACAGGCTCATGTCTAGTGAGATGAGCGATCAAAATATTACATAAGGTGTTGCATCTGAAAAAATTTCAAGATCAAGAATGCCAATAATAGCAATATTTGGGAGATTGATTTACATTGTCTCGATTCATCACAAGCCGTGACTTTGTAAAACAACGCTTGGTCCAACTTAATTTTATATTTTCTAATTAATTTAATAAATAAGATGATCTAAGTTAATTTCTATTGTTTTATTATTTTTATGACAGTTGTAGGCAACTTTATTTTCTGTACTTGAGTCATTAGTTCTTATTGTTTTAACGTATGTGTGTCTTCAATGTAAATAAATTATACAAAAATGTGCTTATGTGGAATTAATTTCATGAGTACCTTATAGTTTCAATTTCAAACAAATAATGCAAATTTATCTTAAAAATTATCCATAACATGGTTTTAGTGCCCATGCTTTGCGCTACATGCACAGCAAATCAAGCATGTTTATTTCATTTGTTTGAGTGCAGATGCATGTAAAGAAAAGTACGTACAAAAAGAGGAGCCAATGTTTAAATGCTTTTAGTTCATGTTAAAATAACAAATTTAAATAATGATATATATTTTGTATAAAGCATTTAAATAATGATATATATTGTGTATAAAGCATTGTAAGTTTCATCTCTAATAAATAGTTATTTTATTGTAAAATAAGTAAACTCATATTGAAAGTGTCTATGTAAGAAAAATATGAGCTGATATTTACTTATATTTTACAATGCAATGAGAACTAATTAAAATATGAAAATTTCAATTCTTTTGCACATGTGGATGTGAGATTTTAATATGTGATGATGGAGAAACTGAAAATGCATTAATTTAATGGTTTTATTATTTTGCATTAATATGACTATTCGGCAGAAGATAATGTCAAACTCGTTTAAGAGTTCAATTTCGGACCGTTTATTTCCCAATCGAGATGGAAGATAGCTCCATGAAATATTATTCGAACTCGTATTTATTATTCAAACTCGTTTTCTCTTCAGAAATATTGAACAATTAAAAGATTACGTTGATCATGTTTGACATCATATACGAGATTTATGATTTTTGAGTGTGAAATATGATTATTGGTATAAATAATAGATTAAAATATCGATTATATGTACATACAAGTTTTTTTTGATAATCTTGCTATTGTATCAATTAAGATTAAAGTGTTTAAGATATAATTAAACTTTTTGGTTGTCGTTGTATTGATTTATATATACTCCATATCGTTTTGATTAAAGAACATGCCTTCTACTTTAGCTTGTAAATTATTAACTAAATTAAATGAAAAAAACATATATAAATAAAATCTTAGTTGTTTACTTTATATAATTTTGAAATAATAATATCACAACTATGAACTATCGTTTTAATTTGAATTTTCTGCAAATATGTTTCCAATAAATTAGAAAATTCTAATCGTTTGAATCTATGTAACGACAAGGTGAGTGCCTCATGTTTAGATCTGAACGGTTCATCCTCCGTCAAAATTCACACATGATCCAAAACGGATGAAAAGGGATCCTTTCTTCCTTGTTTTACATGAAATACAATGTTAATTTGTTGTTAATTCAATTGTATATTTTGTTTGTGTTATGTAAATTTTGTTTATATTGTTTCAATGTTTATATGGTATGTTGTTAATATTGTGTTGTCTTTTGTGTATATTTTAAAACTATTTGTATGATATTTTGTTTAATGTCAATGAATATTGAATGGTAATATATATGGCTAGCAAAAATATGGAGGCTAGCCCTAATAGAACCATGCCAAAATATTTATACCCACACTGACGGTTATAAAACCAACAATAACTATTTTTAAGACCTACATTGACTGTTTTTAATTTGACAGTGTTCGAATCTACACTGACTGTTTTTTATCCGTTGGTGTAGGGCACCTACACTGACTGTTTTGAAACCGTCTGTATTAGAAACTTACACTTACTGTTTGTTATCCATCGGTGTTGGGTATCTACACTGCTTGTTTTTAAACCGTCGTTGTTGACGACCTACACTGACTATTTTTTACCCGTCAGTAAAAGTATATCTATACTTACAGTGCCGTTATTGATGCCTCATAACAATTAGTGTAGGGGTATTTAAAGAGTTAGTGTAGGAGTCTTTTGTAGTAGTGTGTATAGTGAGTTCATTCATAAACTTGAATGGGTAAAAAAACAAAGCATACATTATGATGCACTGAATGCCGCCGCAACAAAACAGGATAAAATCGATCCTACACATGCGCATGGCGGGTTCCACTATCTTGTTTCTCACATTGACATGTGTCTTGTTAATGGAGAGAGAGGGATTATCCATTACATTTAATAGGATGAGTGGACAGTTATCGGTACGAACAAACTCAAATAACTCATAGAGGATGTGAACTCTTGATGTGGGTTTGGTGGTTACTGTTGTTTTCAAACTTAAAGTGTACAGTAATTTGACAATATAATTAAACATATTAAAATGTATTATTTTTATGTGTATGATTTATATAAAATTTAGATTACATTCCAACTAATAAATTTTAGAATTATTATTTGTTTATTTATCATTCTCAGCCAGTTTATTTTATTAGATCATTCTCAGCCATTGATGATTAATGAAAACGAACAAAATATTGGGAAAAGTCAATCTGCATAGTAATTTGTCTTGCATTTGAGTTATATTGAGAGGGATTTTATTTTTTACTTGTCTTTCAAAGATAGTAGGCATTATCAATTTTTGAGTAAAAGTTGGAGGTTAAGCCATCCAACTATTTAATATACATAAAAGGTAATTCTCCATTCAATTTTGAATATGCAATCTCCCACACAGAGAATATTATATTTGCCACTAAACTAAAGACTGATTCACAGTAGACATTAATTATTAATTGAATACACATTTTCACGAGTGGCAATATAAACGTTCACTCCATCTGTCCAAAGCATGCCTTTTGAATTTTAAGATCATGCATTTGAAGTTTCATCTAAGTGTTATTTTTCTTCTCTTAATCTTCCCTTTCTGGTTTAGTATTATAATTTTCATTTTTTTTTATCTTTTTTCTTTTTTCTTTTTTTTTTCTTTTTTTTTTTTAGGATTCTCTTCCACTCGAGAACTCAAACTATGTAACCGATTAAGGTTAATATAAATGAAAGCGTGACTCTCGTTGTTTCTCAAAAAAAAATAAGTTTACACATGTCCAGGGTGCCTCTAACAAAAATATGAGTTGATATTCACTTACATGTTACAAATGTAACGAGAACTAATTAGAATATCAAATTGTCTCTTTTATTCTGCATGGGATGTGAGATTTTCATATGTGATGAAGTAGAAAACAGAAAATTAATTAATCAGAACCTTTTTAAGTCTTATGTTTTATTAGACGTTATGAATTATTTGAGATTCAATTTGTACATCACGGAGATTTTCTTGGTATTCTTTGGTTTGCTTTGGTTCGAGACTTTTCTCTCTGTGATTTAGTTTAGTTACCAAATATTACTTAATTTTAATAATTGGAACTATATTATTAAATATTTATAATCTGGTATAATATTGATACATGACTTTACTAGCTAGCATTTTAATGTTTATCTGGTCTTGTTTTGGTCTGAATCTTGATACATGACGTTCCTGGCTAGCATTTTAATGTTTATCTGGCCTTGTTTTGTTGATCCGATAAATGAGGAATGTGTACAACACTACTACAGAAAAACACTTCACTGTCGGTTCAAATCTCAAGTCTCTATCCGTTTTCAAACCGATAGCTATCGCTCCAATAGCGAAGATTATAAATCCTCAAATAACCTCACAGCCTTAAGATAATCCAAAATTTAAGTCAATGTCATATAATCTTAGATAAACTTCAATAAATTTCATTCAAATCAAATATCCAACTTAAATATATACCAAGTTAAAGTAAATCATATCAAATGTACTCTAAATGAAATTAAATCAAACCTAGAAAAAATAAAATTTGAATCTAGACAAACTCTTAAAACTAAAAAGCTCAATGTCAAATAAAATATGAATCAAATCAAATTTAAACTAAATCTAAAAAATTAAACTCAAACCCAAATCAAATCTTAATCAAATCAAACTCAAATTATACTTACAGAAATTCATACCCAAATCAAATCTGAATGAAATCGAACTCAAATATAACTTAAATAAACTCAAACCCAAATCAAATCAAACTCAAATTATACTTAAATAAGTTCATCCCCAAATCAAATCTGTAAAACAAGGATTACATTTAACCACACTATTACAATTCCTAACATAAAAAATAATTATGAGATTCCAACTTCTCAACTAAACTGTAAAACAAAAGATATAATTAAATGCCAATTGTTACCTCAAAAAGAAATTATGTATTATCTTTGTCAAATTACTTAAACAAATTTAAGAAATTATATATTATCCTCTGTTGAAATTAATATGAGTTATTTGAGAGTTTGATATGATGAATAGTTTTCTATTAATCTCTTATTATTTCACTATCTCTGTTACAAGTTTTATATAGCCAGGAGATATAACGGTAGCCTCAATCTCTGCCCGTACATACTTGTAACGGTACAGTCCCTAAACAAAAGAAAAAAAAAAATTGAACACTACTACAGAAAAAGAGATTGCAGACGGACATTACCGGAAGAGCAACACGGATTTCCCTGCCGTGTATGAGTTGAGGGTGTATAAAAGGTACCCTCTATAGACACGGATATTTACCCGTGTATATCTAACGCTTTCTACACGGATTACCAAATAAACAGCCGTGAACATACACCTGCCTGTGGCGCTCTCCATATAACCGAGCAAAACGGATATTACGTAAACAACCGTGTACGACTACTCTTTATTCACGGACAATGCAACTAAATGTCCGTGTCGGTTACTTTATCTACACGGACATTTAATTGTATATCCGTGTCCCTCTCTTAGCAAATCAATAAAAAATAAAATAATCCTTGTATCTCCGAACTCGTTCTACACGGACATTAGTCAGAACAACCGTGTCGAATTACTCTAGCTACACGGTCGTTTAATTTCATATCCGTGTCCTGTCATAACTATCGTACACGGACAAATATAAAATAATCGGTGTAGACACCGAAAACGATCTACACGAGTTTTTGTTAAATAACGGTGTCAAGTATTGTTTTCCACACGGACTTTTAACTTCATATCCGTGAAGCATTCTTAATTATCATACACGGACTGTATAAAAGAATATCTGTACTCATTTCTACACGGTTGTTTGTTTAACAACGGTGTGGAATTACTGTGTTTTACACGGACGTTCACACGGGCTTTCGTTTAATATCCGTGTAGAATTGTCCCATTCTTTTTTCTTGATTTTTTTCATTTCTGGGCTAGCCTCCAGTTTAATTTGCTAGCCAGTTTTCCTACAAAATTCATATACCATTCTGTTTTGCTAGCCAGTTTTCCAGATAATTTGACATTAAATTATGCTTGCTAAATTCATATACACTAAATTGTTATCCAAATCCATGTTCAGCATTACAATATTGATATAGAAACCATCTTGCCCAGCTACATCTTATATTGTCGATTTGCTCCTTGGAGTACACAGCTTGCTTTGATGGTTTCTACAATTATAATTTGATATTAGTTACTAACAAGAAAAGGTAGATGCAAGACAGTCGCAAATATCAATTGCTAATTTAATGAAATGAGAATTATAAGTAAGCATAATATGAAAATATCAATTGCTATTATATAGGCACAATTAATATGAATTACATACCACATTTGGAAATGTGAATTGCATTTTTTCGACAAAGAGAAACATGGAAATCATCATGTAATATCCGCATTCCCAACCCGCCTTCTGTTGCGGGCTCTACAATTTACATTTAGCGGCCTATGTTAGAATGACAATAATTTTTTGAACAAAATATGAAATTATAGAATTGTGTTGTGCTCACCAGCCACCACCTCCAAGTCAACCTTTTTCCCATTTTCTTGTCCTTGCTGCACAATCCTCCTTTTGTAACGTATGCAGCAAAAGCCCTTACAAAATGGAGTGACTCTAATTAGCAATTCCACAATTTGTTATAATTGGGAATAAATCAAACATAGTGAAAGATTATTGCTTACTTTTGCACATACGGGAAGATTGATTTGCACGTGCCAAATGGGATCTTTTCTGTGGGCTGCAAAGAATCCACGACGTAAACCGCACTCAGGCAAGGCACAATGATGATCAAACACCAGTGTCCCCTGTGGGAGGAGAAGAATTATAGGATCTTAGCATACAGTACAATATTTTGGCATATATAATAGTGAGACACGTGTTTGCTTGACTTGATGGTGTGATTTCAATTATTTATATATTTAATCACAAGGTTAGAACTAACATCTGGTGGTATGGCAAGAGAAGAAATCTCTTCTTCGCCTTAGTAGCTTGGAGTATCGCGCCACACAGGTAATCCATAGCCACCTCCGGAGCATTTTCCACGTTCGACCAACTAAGTACGCTGGGGTCCAGAAAAGCACACAAGTTCTGTTTGCTCTTGCAATGAGTAGTATTCATTAGCCTCCTGAAAAATTATCATATGACATTAGAATATATTCTTCAGTGCTATACACATGATATAAACAATTTTTGGTCACTAACATGAGGAAAATGGTGATGTGCCCCACGGAGAGCCATCTATCGGACCCCGAGGCATGTAGAAAGTCCTTGAAGTCGGTGAACGGCAGCAGTACAACCGAGCCTTCGTGTAGAAATATCCCCGGAGGGACAGGTATGACGACTTCCGTCATGTCCTTGGGTGCCGCCATCAAGCGGTCGTGGAGATCCCGCAATTCCTTTCCGGGAAGGAGCTTGTATTCTTCCTCGGTGAGCAGACGAGGTGGAGGTCCTGCTGGTTGGACAGGAGGGTCATGGCCTGCTGGTCCGGCAGTAGGGTCAGCAACTACTGGTCCGGCCGTAGGGTCAGGTTCTGATGTTTGGGCAGGAGGGTCATGGCCTGCTGGTTGGGCATCAGCTGCTGACCCTGCTGCCGGAGCAGCAGCTGCTGACCCTGCTTCCGGAGCAGCAGCTGCTGACCCTGCTGCCGGAGCAGCAGCTGCTGACCCTGCTGCCGGAGCAGCAGCTGCTGACCCTGCTGCCGGAGCAGCAGCTGCTGACCCTGCTGCTCCAGCTGCAGCTGCTGACCCTGCTGCTCCGGCAGCATGGTCAGCAACTGCTGGTCTGGCAGCATGGTCAGCAACCGCTGCTCCGGCAGCAGGGTCAGCAACTGTTTGGGAAGGTCCTTCTGCTTCGTCCCTCCGTACCGGTGACATCACGCCCTCCGTGCGACTACCATCATCTCCTACTGTCTGTATCAAAATTTTTTACCTTTTTCAAGTATTTGAAAAGGAAGTGCTTTGAATGTAACAAAATAACTTGACTATTTATGCATTACCTGATCCAAAATAATCTGATTATTGGGCCATTGCACGAATGACAGCCGGGCATCTTCGACATAGAGCATGCCATTCTCGGGTCTTTGGACAGGAAGAGGTACGCGCCCCCATCCCTCCACGACATTGTCAATCTATACGGCGGCATGGCCGGGAAGTAGCTGCTCATTGTGCACTTTGTCGGCTGCTGGATGTACCATGCCCTTAGCAACAATCAGAGGCTTACTCCCGAGCCACAGCACGAGTTCGCATGCTGTGGCGTCCTGCAATTTCATGCAAGTAGTTATTTTTAAATTGAAATATTGTCCAACAAGTAGTAATTGCCTTTAGAATACGAACAAGTAGTGATTACCTTTAGACGATCCAAATTGTATCCGAACGTCCCGGATGCCTGACTACTTCGCCGAACTCCCGTCGGGGTGGGAGGTGCTTGCTCGGCTGGCTGCGCCATAGCTGTAAAATCGTGGCGCAACCTTGTTTCCAACTCGTCCATCCTTGCCTGGTACTCGGCGCTCACCTCCTTGCGTATCTGCGCAACTATCTCGTCTTTGTTCACTTTCGCACGAGATTTCCTTCGAGGTTTCGGTCCATTGAATACGTCCTTCCAGCCCCTGTAGGCACCTACGCCCCTTACTCGACCAGGGTGTTCTGGATTCCCGAGCGCTATGGACAAGGAGTCATCTTGCCTTTCGACCGACCGGGCACCGGAATTGACCTCCTCCTCCACCTCCAACTGTGAATATAAAATTTAGTTTGACACGCAAAAGAATTAGTGATGTACACAAAGTTTTTAACACGCTTGAATTACACATAGTTCTAACGAACGACTCTTACCATTCTCTGAGCCACGGGTCGCAACGTGGGATGTAGTACTATCCTCCCGTCAGTGGTTAACTCAGACCTTGCCAACGCCCAATTTTGGGCCCTAGTATTTTTTATCCTAACCACGGGTGAGTCATCGTCTTTGTTCAACTCCAGTATTTTAGCCCACTCCTCCCTTTTACCCTGGTAACCACCCGACCCCAACTTGTGCGGATACTTGTTCATTGCAACGATCCTCCTGCCCTCCTCCCTTTTTTTCTTCACACATCAAATTAAGTAAAAAAATTAGCCTAGCTACTATTTTCCATTTATTAAAAAGTAAACAAACCAATTAAAAAGCAAGCAAAAAAATTACAAGTTGTGAGTGGAACAGTACCATTTCAACTCCATATTAATTCAGTTATTCAAAATAAACACCATTTCACATTTATATATGACTGGAACAACAGCAACAGGGTGCCTATTTCGGACATCATTTACCAACATAATTCAAATCGATAAAGGAAAAAAGGTAATTTTGCTGAATTTACATACCTTGAACTCGTCCGTGCTCTTCATCTCCACAAACTTCTCCCACTTCGCTTGAGTCAGCCAAGTATAGTAGCCTACCGGGTTTTTACCTTGATCCATCCAATCCGTACTCAGCGTGCTTTTGAATTGCTTCCAAGCTTCATTCATTATCTTCAAGGTCTTATCCTTTACCACCTCCGGGATGTCATCCGGGATGTTCCACTGAGCCTGCATTGACACCCAAATTACTGCATTTAAGTTCATGTACAATTAAAAAAAAGATGTTAACTGGTTAGGTACTTCACCTTCACAATGTTCCACCACTCGGTCTTTTGGGCTTTCGAAAAGTGATCCCATCTCTCTACCAGGATGTCTGCCTTTTGCTTCACCGTGGTGCACGCAAAATTTTTGTACTCAGCCGACCGTGGACCCTTCGCACACCCATTTTTACTGAACTCGATGTCCAGTTGCTTTGCCTCGGACGTGGACGCGCACATCGTCGGACCTCTTTTCCTTTTGGCCGAACCTGATTGGGCAGCAGCTTGGTGCTCGCCTTCTTCCATCATATCTACGTGCTCATTCTCAATTGACATGGTTCTATAAAAAAAAAAATTGAACTTTTTCAGTAAATAACAATGTAAATACAGTAAATACCTCCAGTAAATACCAAAAAAAAATAGAACTTTCTTCGCAATGGAGGTGTTGAGCGTTTCCCCGAGAAAGAAGAGGTTGGTTGTCGGTCCGGAGAGTTGGTTGGACAGGAGAGGCGACGAAATCGAGGTGAGGTGGGGAAGAAGGACTCGAGCTAAGTTTCGAAATGTTTGGAAAAGAATTGAAGGCGCGAGCTAAGTTATGAAAAATTTGGAAGAGCAGGCGCGTAATATGTATTGTAACCCTAGTTCTACACGGACAATTCACTTTATTCATTTGTGTTAGAACACCTTTATACACGGACATCTAATCTAAACACCGTGTAGAGAGGAAGTACAAGATCTACACGGACTTTTTGGATAAAACATCCGTGTAGAAAGCCTCTCTCGACACGGATATTAACTTAAAATCCGTGTAGAATGAGGGAGAGCGACACGGACTTTAATCGGAAAGTCCGTGTATAAAGACCTTTCGACACGGACTTGATTTTAACATCCGTGTCTATACCTTTTCGGACATTGGAACGACACTCGTGCACGAATACCTTTCGACACGGCTGTTTAATTAAACGTCCGTGTCTTTTTACAATTATACACGGACATGTAATTAAAAGTCCGTGATAAAAGTATAAAAATCAGATTATTTATTTAAGTTTTGTTTAATTTGAACAATTCCACGACGGAATTCGAAAAGTTGCCTCTTTATTATTATTTCTAAGGAGAAGACGAAACGACTCTTCAAAATTCTATATAATCTGAGAAACCCCGATTGAGATTTGGTATGTTCAAATGGCCGTGACACCGCCCCCCTCAAGTGTGCCACGGCGAAGCCCAAGGGGGCACCCACCACCAAATGTGCCAGGGCCACGGCCCCGGCCCCCCTCAAACCCTCCCGAAGTCCCTCTCGTCCTCCCTGCCGAAGGTCCCGCAGTCCCTCCCGGCTTCGAAAAGCCTCCTCCCTACGTGAAGAGGACATGGCCATGGCCCCCCTCAAGTGTGCCACGGCGAAGCCCAAGGGGGCACCCACCACCAAAGCCCTACGTACGTAGGGGCAATGCAGCCAGACCATTCTTCCCTTGGATTAAACGTCCAAGGCAGCCACCACCATCTAAATAGTTTAATTAAGTTTTTTTTTTGTTTGCTTTGTAGTTATTTTGTAGTTTTTCTTTAAATTTGTGGTACATGTATGAGGATCATTTCTTTTGGTACGATGTATGGGGATCCTTTTTTATGTAATATATTTTGTTCTTTAATCAACAATCTTTTTTTTACACAGTTTCTTTTTTTGTTAAATACTTCATGCTATCTAAATAAATACTTTTATAGATAAGAATTAGCAGCACAAAACAACAACATGCAACAATATATAAGCACTGCAAAGGTTATTACTTAAAAACCTTTAATATTTAAAACGTTGATTCTAAGTAAAATACTTAATGCTGTCTAAATAATCTGATTTGAAAACATAAATTAACACTTACCAGATATGAAGAATAAATAATTTATGGGGACTTTACAAAATAATTACAAAAGCTAGCTTTAACAATATATAATTTCCGGGATTTACAAATTAAAAACCTTTTTACACGGATTTTTAATTAAATATCCGTGTACGATACCTTTCGACACGGACTTTTAGTTAAACGTCCGTGTAGCTCGCTTTGCATTTCTACACGGATGTTCAGTTAAAGAGAAGGGAGTAGGTCCGATGCCCACCGGACCTACTTTCATGTTCAACGATAATGACCGTCCGATGTAATTTAAGATATGCGCGCACGGAAACTGAAACAGATACGAACGAATTTTAAACGATTCCGCACGAATTTTAAAGCAAATAGACGGTGATTAAACCCATCGCAAGCAAATACGAACGAATCAGATAAACTTTTTTGAATTATGATGACCTACTTTTAATATGTTATGTACGAGAGCAGCTTGTGTCCGATGCCCATTGGACCCAAAGTGAGTTCGATGGGCTCTATCACCGTCCGATCTATCTCAAGATCCGCACGCACGTAGATTAAAGATGACGCGAAAGTTCTGGCGGGAATCAATCGTAAAACAGATGGGCATCGGACCCAAGCGGCTGGGCGCGAACGTTCTGGCGTGAACCCACTTTGAGTCCGATGGGCATCGGACCCAAGCTGCGCGCTCCCCTAAAAAATACGTGCATAACGATTGATTCCCGCCAGAACTTTCGCGCCAGCTTTAATCTATGTGCGCACGGATCTTGAGATAGATCGGACGGTGATAGAGCCCATCGAACTCACTTTGGGTAATACAGCTTGATAATACAGCTTGATGGATGGGTAAATGAAGTTAAAATTCCATCAAAATTTGCTGCACTTGATTAAAGGCTGTAATCTTTGATTTGAATGGTCCCGATCAATCAACGGACTAACTATTTTTGTGCGTCTTCACAATCTCACAAGGCAAGAGTTTATGTTTCATGAAACATAAACTCTTGCCTTGTGAGATTGTGAAGACGCACAAAAATAGTTAGTCCGTTGATTGATCGGGACCGTTCAAATCAAAGAGCATTGCATTTATTGTCTTCCGTGAAAGTTTGATCAAAAATTATTTTTATTTACCCATTTATCTAGTTCATTGAATATTGAAGTATCGTATGGCCACAAACACTTCGTGCTGGATCAAACCTCTATCATAATAAATTTTCCAAACTTTTATGTTGGTTACATTCAATGTTCTCCCTTGATCATTTTAAAACATATATGGAATGATTTCGTTGCAGATCGACCGTTGATTTTCCGCTTGAAAATGAACGGTCCAAAAATATTTTTACAATTTGAAGGGACATACAATGATGAAAGTTTATAAAAATAATATGTATAAGTATTATTTGGCCATATAAGATGTAAAAAAAATAAAAATATATTTTTTGAATTATTTTCGTATGTACTGTTGTACATGTATTAGGTGATTAGTAAATATCAAGCTTTGTTGACCGTCCGATAAACGAAGAACGGTCCTGATGTCTTCATTTAGGAGGTGGTGGGTAGATTTTCCGCCTCTCTGAGGTAACATAATATTTCTGTTTAGATCTGGTTCTAGATGATGCACAAGATCCTTTAATATTCGTGCATTATAATGATTAGACGGTCGGATATAACCCCAGATATTACATCACCTTTGAGTTTATGAAAGCCCTTCTATCCCTCCTCGATCTCTGTGGACAAATTTTTTCGAAGTTCCCTCCTTTAGCTCTCTGATGGGACTCCCAAAAATTCAAAACAAATTTTACGAAAATTTTCGTCTAGGTTGGCTTTTCCCCACCTCACTTTCCCTCACCTTTTGTACACGGATTTTTAATTAAACATCCGTGTACGATACCTTTCTACAAGGACTTTTCATTAAACGTCCGTGTAGCTCGCTTTGCATTTCTACACAGATGTTCAGTTAAAGAGAAGGGAGTAGGTCCGATGACCACCGGACCTACTTTCATGTTCAACGATGATGACCGTCCGATCTAGTTTAAGATATGTCCGCACGGAAACTGAAACAGATACGAACGTGCTTTTAAACGATTCCGCACGACTTTTAAATCAAATAGACGGTGATTAAGCCCATCGTCAGCAGAGTAGGTCCGATGCTCATCGGACCTACTCTCAAGTTTTAATTTGTAACTGGAAATTAAATAATATAGAGTTCAAGAGCACAAAAAATAAAAATACTTCATATATTAATTTCAACATAGGGATAGTTACTGGATACATCATCACTTAATACCAAAACAAAAACATAAAATATACAACAAACATAAGTATCTATCCCTAATTAAAAAACTATTCTTTCTCACTAATTGCCTCCCCTTTTTAATTTTAACATCCGTGTCTCTTACCCTTTCTACACGGACTTTTATTTAAAAGACCGTGTAGCACCCTTCTAGAGATCTAAACCCTAAACTCTCTGCAACTTGCATCCGAGATATTTGAAAACCTGCAATTGAGCACTGAGTTCCTGTACCAAACCTTCATAGGGATCATTTTCTTTTTAGAAATACAACTCCACAGCAAGCGATTTCTCCAAATGCTCGACCTTCCTCTCCCAACTCAGATTTCTCCTTCCTCTGAAGGCAGAACAGGCACATGCAGCCTCCCGGGCGAAGTTCTTCAATCTAAGTTGGAGAGGAAGGTTGAGCATTTGGAGAAATCGCAACGAGGGTACTCGGCCTTCGAGAAATAGATAGGTGAAATTGGCAAAGGACTCGAAGCGGCGCGAGCCAAGTCATTTATTATATTGTAACCCTCTTTCTACACGGATATTAATCTAACAACCGTGTAGAATGAAGGAGAGCTACACGGACTTTTACGTTGAACGTCCGTGTAGAAAGACCCTTCTACACGTATTATTAAAAAAAAGTCCGTGCAGAAAGTAATTAAAAATATTAAGTGAATTTACTTCTTATTTTTTGTATTATTTGAAGTTATAATGATTTATTATATGTATTATTTTGAACTAATATTTGATATTTGACCTAGAAATGTTTGAAATATAAATATTTTTTATTAATATTTGATATTTGAACTAATATTTAAAACCAAATACTAATACTTGTCTGTCCTCAAATGGACTTTTCCAAGTTTGATAAATTTTTAAGACAAGCTTTGTTTAACTTATTTACATGCATCATAAATTCAAATTTGGAAAGTGTAAATGTTCAAAAATGTGAATAGCACAAAAAAGGTTAAATAAAATAGAGTTCAAGAGAATAAAAAATAAAAATACTTCATATATTAATAACATAGGAATAGTTACTGGATACATCACTTAATACCAAAACAAAAACATAAAATATATAACAATATAAGTCTCTATCCCTAATTAAAAAACTATTCTTTCTCACTAATTGCCTCCCCTTTTTCTCTTTTCAGGGAAATATCTTGCTCGCTTGCCTCCTTTCTTGTTTACATTTTCCCATACTCTCTTGCTTCTTCTCAACCTTAACCAAACTTTGGGATCATCAAACTGACCGTGTGGACCGTAAGGATCATCAGGACCCGAATCCGAATCACCTTCATAAGACTCAGGATCGGATTCGGATTCTGAATGAGAAGAGACTTCCACCACAGGTGGCGGGGGTACATCCTCCCACTGAATTATGTGAGTCTTGAGACCATTCTTCCCGCAGTTAGGACATTTATCACCTCGTCCACATGGTCGGATTATACACGGATTTTTTGGAGGATTGCGATTTCCCATATCTAATAGCACAAAGTTATTTTCCAAGTAATTCTTAATTTCTTTTGATCAGAATTACTTGATCAAAACGGCGCCGGGAGGAGATTGCCTTTTATACCAAATTTTTCCATTAATCTACACGGATTTTACCTTTAACAATCCGTGTAGCTCCCATCCCCATGAAACCCTAAACTATTTACACACGGACGTTTACTCTAACATCCGTGTGTGATTACCTTTATACACGGACCTTCATTAAAAAGCCGTGTAGCTCTCCACATTTTGTGTGGATTTTAGTTAATAATCCGTGTACGTTACTATTCTCCTCACGTATTATTAAATAAAAGGCCGTGTGTGAAGTAGTTGATAACATTGCGTGGTTGAACTTGTTATTTTTTATATTATTTGTTAGTGACAATAAATAAGCTTACGTATTATTTCAACTCGAAATGTTTGAAACGCCAGTATTTTTTTACTGAAATGTAATATTTCAACTAATTTTCAAATCCTAATAGAAATATATTAACTGGAAATATTATTTTACTAATATTTAATATGTGAACTAATATGTAAAAACCTTTATGTTGTTTTGAAATAGAAATATTTTAACTAGAATATTATTTAAAAGTTGTTTCCAAACAAGATAATTAAAAAGTTATTTTCTAAACAAAATAAATATTATACATCTCTCTTTTTTTTCCTTTTTCTCTTTTTTTCCGCTGATTTCACATTACATTCGGCCCATATTCCTTCATTGTGGTCGGATCGCAAATAGTTTGCTTCGTCTTGTTCTTCAATTGAGGCTACCTCAGTTTGCACGTCGGTACAAAATGGAGGTATTTCGTCGAACTGGTCATACTCTTCTTCGTCGACGACGTTTTGTACCCCAACAATTCTTCTTTTCCCAGATAGGACGATGCTCCACCTATTATCACTCGGGTCAGTGACATAAAAGACTTGGGTTGCTTGCTTGGCGAGTATAAACGGATCATCAACATACCCAACTTTATTAAAATCAACGAGTGTGAACCCGTCGTTATCAGCTTTAACACCCCGGTCTTCGACCCATTGACACCGAAACAAGGGAATGCTGAGGTCAGGACTGTAAATGAGCTCCCAAATTTCCTCAATAACGCCATAATACGACTTTGATGCAAAAACCGGCCGGGAATCTCCGGATCTACTGAATTCTTGAGACGTCGCCACCAACGTCACCCCACTATTTTGCATCGTGCTCTTATCACTTTGGGTTTTAGTGTAAAATGTATATCCGTTAATTTCGTATCCTTGGAATGTTCTAACAATAATTCGGGGTCCTTCGCCCAGCAGTCGAACAATTTCATTTACGGGCCCCCTATCGGGGTGTGACTGCACCCTTTCTCTCAGCCATCCTACAAATGAACGATTATGCTCGTTGGTAAGCCACTTCTGACTTCTCGTGTAGTACTCTTGTTGAAGGATTGCCATGTGCTCATCTATATAGGGAGCAACATCTGTCATGTGCTGTAGTACCAAAAAATGCGCCTTCTGTAGTTCATCTCTATCAGCAACTACGGCTTTCAACCCAATTGTCCCGACTCCCTGGAGCCTTCCCTCATATCGAGACTTTGGAATGCCAATAGGACAGACACCGGTCATGTAGTTGGTGCAAAAATCAATCACCTCTTCTGTGGAATATCCTTCTACAATGCTACCTTCGGGTCGATGTCGGTTCCTTACGTATTTTTTCAAAATTCCCATGTATCTCTCGAATGGATACATATACCGCATGAACACAGGACCACAGATCTTGATTTCTCTCACTAGATGAACAACAAGGTGAACCATAACATCGAAAAAAGATGGCGGAAAATACATCTCAATTTGGCAAAGAGTAGCGACGACTTCCACCTCCAAAGAGTCCAGTATTAGAGGGTCTATCACTTTGGAATTTATTGTATTGAAGAAAAAACAAAGCTTCGTAATGGTTTGACGAACGGGCTTTGGTAAAACCCCCCGAATTGCAACAGGAATCATATGTGTCAATAAAACATGACAGTCGTGAGATTTCAGACCGACCAGTTTCAGGTCCTTCATCGACACCAGCTTCTTAATATTCGAAGAATACCCTGATGGGACCTTAATACTACGGAGGCATTCACAAAAGCTTGTTTTCTCTTTCTTCGACATCGTGCACATTGCGGGGGGTAGGTATGTGCGCTTCCCTTTCTCCTGCGGTGCAAGCTCGGGTCGTATTCCCATTTCTACCATGTCTTTTCGAACTTTGATACCATCTTTAGTCTTCCCCGGAATGTTCAATAATAAACCAGTCAAACTGTCGCAGACATTTTTTTCAACATGCATGACATCTATGCAATGTCTCACTTCTAAATATTCCCAGTAAGGTAGGGCCCAAAATATGGACTTCTTTTTCCAAATATTCTTCGGCGGTTTTGTGGCACACTTTCCAAACACAACATCAAGGTCCTTAACACGCTCGAAGACACCCTTCCCATCTAATGGACGACGGGCCACTCCAAGCTCAACCTTCCCGTTGAATGCCTTCTTCTTCTTACGATATGGGTGATTAATTGGAAGAAACCTACGGTGCCCCATAAATACATTCTTTTGACAGTTCTTCAACCTCAGCACCTGCGTATCATCTTCACAAATAGGGCACGCTTTTGCTCCTTTACAAGTGTAACCCGACAAGTTCCCATACGCGGGGAAATCATTTACGGTGCAAAACACCATGGCCCGCAAGTTAAAGGTCTCTTTCATGTACGCATCCCACACCGAGACGCCATCACGCCATAATTTTTGGAGGTCCTCGATTAATGGTGCGAGATATACATCTATGTCATTTCCGGGTTGTCTGGGTCCTTGGATTAGTAATGACATCATTATATACCTGCGTTTCATGCACAACCAAGGAGGAAGATTGTAGATGGCTAACAGAACTGGCCAAGTACTGTGCCGACTGCTCATGCTTCCAAACGGACTCATTCCATCTGTGCTCACCACAATCTTGAGGTTTCTTACCTCGGAACTAAAATCTTTGAAATGTCTATCAAAATTTCTCCACTGAGGAGAATCAGCCGGGTGTCTTAGTTTACCGTCCTTTTTGCGCCCTTCTTCATGCCAACGCAATAACTTCGCATCTTTGGGATTTGCAAATAACCGTTTGAATCTCGGTATTATCGGCAAATACCACAACACCTTGGCCGGAGGCCGGCCCTTTTTGCCATCGTCACAATCAGTAGTGCCCTGGTCCTTACGTTTATATCGAGAAACACCGCACTTAGGACAAACATGCATGGCCTCGTACTCATTACGGTACAATACACAGTCATTCGGACATGCATGTATTCTTTCGATCTTCAAACCCACTGGACATATCAATTTTTTCGCCTGATATATTGTACGGGGTAACTCGTTGTTATCCGGGAGCATTTCTCCTAAAAGCTTTAATAAGGACGTGAAACTCTTATCGCTCCAACCATTTTCTGCTTTCAGGTTAAATAATTTCAACACAGCTGACAGTTTCGTAAATTTGGTACACCCGGGATACAACGGCTTTTTGGATTCATTAGACAAATATTGAAATTTATCATAATTTTTATCAGTAATTTCATCTTCCACATCATGTAACATGTCCTCCAGATTATCAATATACTCGTGTACTACATTTTCATCGATTTCCGTCTGCAGCTCATCATCGTCGTTGCGATCAAGTTCAACATTATCAAAATTTTCGTCATTCAAATCATCATCGCTGAAATCAAGTTCAAAATTATCCAAATTTTCTACATTCTCATCGCTCTCTTCACAACGGTTAGAATTCTTATTGGTACAACTACTTTCCCCAAATTCCTCACCATGCATGAACCAACATGTATATCTTTTCTTAAATCCACGACAAATCAGATGAGCTCTAATTTCTTCGGAGTCCCCAAATCTTAAAAAAAATTTACAATCTCTACAAGGACACAAAATGTCGGCTTCCTTCATCTTCACTCTATACCTCTCAGCGAATTTTATGAACTCATCAACGCGACCCAAATATTCTTCACTATCACGTCGCAATTCATACATCCAACTTCGATCCATCTGTAAATTGAATTAAAAAAATGATTTCAATTAATCATGGTCAACATGTAAATTGGTACCAAATTCTAGGCTTACAAAGGGCCGGTTTACAATCCTAACCCACTCTTTGAATATTAGGTCCCATATGTGAACACATATTAGCGAGATTTAATTAGTATTTGAGAAAAATTCGGCAGCATTTCCCCTTAACTCCCCAAGTATGCGTAAAAACCACATACTCGTAGGAGCATTAAGGGAAAATACCGTCGAACTTTCCTCAATTACTAATTAAATCCCGCTAATATGTGTTCACATCCTAAATGAGTCCCAATATTCAAAGAGCAGTCCCAAAACGGGGACTATCCAAAATTAATCCCTATTGGATTAATTATGGACGGGCAAGGACCTAAAAGCATCAGTAGGGGTCGGTTATTGGACAACAATACACTACTTACACATGATCGATCTAAATAAGTACAAATAAGTAACATAAAAATAGAGGAAGAAAAGGAAAATATATATATATATACACTAACCTTAGAAAGATAGAGAGGAGAAAATACAAACTTCAAAGATCTCAGATAATACCAGCTGCTGGCCTTTGCAGAAATCGGATCAGCGCATTCAATACAGAGAGAGACAGTATTAATTACTTGATAAAAAAAAAACGGCGCTGGAAGGAGAAGGCCTTTTATACCAAAACCCTACAAAGACTTTTCTACACGGATCTTACGTTAAGAAATCCGTGTAGCTCTCTCACAAATCATACACGGCTATTTGTATTTAAGAACCGTGTTTATAATGCTAGCCTCTTCTATGAAAATTTATAAAAATCCGGGTTATGCCCCATAGGAGAATGCGTTTCTACACGGATTTTCAAGAAACAACCGTGTACATTTACTTTTGACACGGATCTTTCGTTAAGAAATCCGTGTAGCTCTCTAACAAATCATACACGGCTATTTGTACTTAAGAACAGTGTGTAATGGTAGCTAATTTCGTTTAGGTTATCTTTTAATTTTGCAAATTCGGGCAGCAAATCCCATTGTTTAGGGATGCTAAAAATTATTATGGAAATTTATAGTTCATTGATGAATAGAATTAAAGTTTTCGTGTCCTATATATTTTTTGGGTTTTTTTTTTATTTATGGGCTAGTCTTTTTCTACACGGATTTAAAAAAAAAAATTTCCTTGTAGCTATTTCGTACACGGATATTCAACTAATATCCGTGACAATTACTATTTGGACACGGTTTTAAGTTTAATATCCGTGTATGTTATCCTATATATTTTTCAATTAACAATTTTTTTTCTGGGCTAGCCTCCAGTTTTGCTAGCCAGTTTGCTACAAAATTCAATATTGAGTTTACCCCCAGTTTTTCAGATAATTTGACATCCAATTTTCTAATTACAGCACAAAAATTATACTTAGCATTACAAAATTCATAGTTAGCATTACAAATCCATGTTCAGCAATTACAAAATTCATAAATTCATCTCCTTATTTACAATTACAGCACAAAAAATTACTAAATTCTCTATATTTTATTTAATTACAAGAACATGCTTTATATTTGAAACACAAAATAGGTGGATGGCATACAAACCGGTCAATTAATAAGGGTAAACTAAAAATTCATGTACACTAAATTATACAAATCCATATTGAGTATTACAAAATTTAAATTGAAACATTACACAAATCCATATTGAGCATATATTACACAAATCCATACTGGGTAGACATATCCTTCTTCCTGAGACTCGATCCCATAGTGATTTCATATATAAACTTAAGATTCGCTTTTGGTGCCAGTAGCCAGGGTTTACACAGGGTAATATATATGAAGATATACATGTTTTAATAAAGAAAGAGTTGAGTAAAATGTTGGATGAAGGACCTTCTAAAAAAAAGGGAAGAGGTGAGATGAAGGACCTTCTAAGACGGATGAAGAGTCGAATGAAGAGTCGGACACAATCTTGTCAGTCTGACAAGATTGTGCCCGACTCTTCATTCGGCTCTTCATCCGGCTCTGAAGGTCCTTCATCTCACCTCTTCCCTTTTTTTACAAGGTCCTTCATCCAACTTTTTACTCAACTCTTTCTTCATTAAAACATGTATATCTTCATATTACCCTCTGTAAACCCTGGCTACTGGCACCAAAAGCGAAGAGCCATCGTTGCTCACCTGAATGTGACATGGTTCTACAAAAAACAACATTATTAGAAACAAGCACAATTATACATGCATTAGTAAAATAATCACTAAAATAACTAATATACATGCAGTCCAGTATTATACATGCATTAGTTGATTATACATGCATTACTCTATTATTAGAAACAAGCACAATTATACATGCATCACTCTATTGTACATGCATTACTAAACAAGCACAATTATCAAGCTAATCATCACTAAACTAACAATTATACATGCATTACTCTATTATACATGCATTAGTTGATTATACATGCATTACTCTATTATTAGAAAAAGCACAATTATACATGCATCACTCTATTTAATATACTAATTATTTACATTATCTCAACAAATCAAGCATGCATGCATTAATTACTAATTGACCTAAATAAGCAATAACAAGTAACAGAAAATTAGAGTAAGAAAAGATAAATATATACACGACTAACCTTAGCAACATAGAGAGGAGAAATACAAATTAACTTCAAAGATCTCAGATCCGGGCTCCTTGTGCGCAGAAATCAGACCAATTCGTATAGAGAGAGAGAGAGATTATTAATTGATCAAAACGGCGCTGGAAGGAGAAGGCCTTTTATACCAAAACCCTACACTTTTTTCTACACGGATTTATACTTAATAAAACCGTGTACAATATTTAGTGTATAAAATTGGCAAAACCGTGTATCGATAATCAAAACCCTAGAATAACTTTCTCCACGGATTATTATGTAAACAGCCGTGTAGCTCTGTCAAAGATTTCTACACTGCTGTTTAAACAAACAGCCGTGTGAATTTCGCATATTTCTACAATTACCGTTTGTACACGGTTTTTAGGTAAATATCCGTGTATGATTGCCATATATATTTTTTTAGATTTTTTTTTTTTTCTGGGCTAGCCTCCAGTTTTGCTAGCCAGATCTGTTCAGTATTGAGATTACCCTCCAGTTTTTCAGATAATTTTGTCATCCAGTTTTCCAATTACAGCACAAAAATTATACTTAGCATTACAAAATTCATAAATTCATATTTAGCATTACAAAATTCATAAATTCAACTCCTTATTTACTATTACAGCACAAAAATTACTAAATTCACTAATAAAACATTACAAGAAAATGCTTACAAGAACATTACTATAATTCACAAAAATTACTAAATTCACTAATAAAACATTACAAGAACATTACTAAATTCACTAATAAAACATTACTAATATGCATAAATTCACATTTTATTTAACACCTTACAAGAGCATGCTTTATCTTGGTTAGGTTCCAAAGAAATTAGTCAGACTAACTTTCACCTAACAAAACATTTTCTGAAAATTAAATTATGTTTTAGTCCCTTGTTTTTGGCGATGCATAAATGGACATGTGGCAGTGTTCTTACGTTGTTGTTTAAATTCTTTCGCAAACCACATCTTATTCAAAGGGGGTTTGTGTAAGAAATTAAACAACAATGCACTGCCACATGCCATTTATACACCGCCAAAAACAAGTGATCAAAACATGATTTAATTTAAAGAACATGTTTTATTATTGAAAGTTAGTTTTACCAATTTCTTTGGAACCTAACCAAGAAAAAACATGTTCTTGTCAAGTGTCAAATAAAATATAGTGAAAATAAAAAGAAAATGAAATTCATCACATGCTGTCCATCGGAAAGTTCATCACAATCTGTAAATAAAAAAAAATGATGAGTAAGTAAGCAACAATAAGTAACAGAAAATTAGAGGAAGAAACGGAAAATACATGCCAGAGATGAAGGAGATATTCATGCCAGAAGTGAAGTCCAGATGTATGTTATCAATTATATCACATCGCTCGTCTTGATAGATGAGCTCCAAAGATAGCGACTTATCTTGATAGATAAGCGATCTGACATAATTGATAAACCTAAATCAAAATTCCAATTATTAACCGTGAAATGATTATCAAAGTTGATCAAAAGCGATATGTAAAGTGACCGGTCTTTCTCTCTTCCTAAGGTTATACAGGAGAACCTACAATTTACCTATGAATTGAAAAAACTCTAACCTTTCCGTTTGTTGAATTACTTGATCAAAACGGCGCTGGAAGGAGAAGGCCTTTTATACGGCGGGGGAAGGAGAAGGCCTTTTATACCAAAACCCTACACTTTCTAAACGGATTTATACTTAACAAAACCGTGTACAATGTGCAGTGTATAAAATTGGCAAAACCGTGTATCGATAATCAAAACCCTACAATAACCTTTCTCCACGGATTATTATGTGAACAGCCGTGTAGCTCTGTCAAAGGTTTCTACACTGTTATTTAAACAAAAATCCGTGTGCATTTTACATATTTCTACACGGTTCTCACCATAAATACCCGTGTAGCTCTCTCATGGCTATCTACACTGTTAGTTAAACAATAATCCGTTTACAATTCTTGATAAACGTCCGTGTAGCTCTCTCAAGGCTTTCTTCACTGATTCTTTAATAAATATCCGTGTAATAGATCCCACAGATATTTCGGGTTTCCAAAAAATTACAATAGCACACGGTTTTTGTATAAAATTGTCAAATCCGTATACAATGTGCCGTGTACAATGACCATTTCTGTAGTAGTGGAAGCTCCTGTACTGTGGGCTCTTCATTTTTTTTCTAAAAACGGGCTCTTGTAACCTTTATTTCTTAACATCCTCCCAATCAGTCGTCATCCCAAATTAAGAAAAAATGTAAGCAAATGTAAGTTGAACATTCAAAGTTCAAACTAAATCTGATAAATCCTTGCAATATGCGCTAATCTGTCAGCCTAGGCATTTATATTCCTGGTAACATGAATACATTTATAGCCCCGATTATGTGCCAGCATTAACCTTATCTGCATAGTTTCCCTGTGGGCCCTCCAGTAAGCGCCAATAGGGTTTGCTAAGGTATAATTAAAGTGAGTGTATTAAATCGATGAAATAAATAAACTCCTTGGCGTTGAGAGCCACAACCGACTACATCCCGGTTAACAGTTCAAAAGCTTCTATATTGTCAAATAATGTAATAAGCTCCACCCACATTTGGCGCAAAAAAAGAGCAATCAACCCAACATGAGAATGGAGTTTACCGGCCTGACCGACGTCATGATGTCCTGTCAGGTCTCGATTGACTGGTTGCTGTGGCTGTGCCATACCCCTGAGGAGTGCGGCTCGCTGCATATTGTCAAATAGGTATTGAATGGTTTAGATAATTTGGGATGCGAGCATCGAGATTTCCAAATATACCAAATCGTAAGCATCAATAAAGAGAGCCGCTGCATCCCTAGCTAGGTTCTGCCAGAGGTCTTTGATCCTGAGGTGCAAATCCTGAGAGGGGAGCATATCTGTACCAGAGAGCTCAATCAGGCTTGGGAACAAAATAACAGCATGTTCTGACGAAAAGAACAAAAGGTTGTAATGCTTATCTTATTTTGTATAGAATAAGAAACACACAAGAATTTAATTAATTTTCATCCAAATCTTCAAGCTCCTCATGATTGGAACCTGTGAAAAAATTACGGAAAAAATGTTCCTCTGATAGTACAATAGGCCCGACCCATGCATCTATTTGTAATTATGAATATCTCATAGAATATCATGAACTAAGGTCCAATTAATAAAGATCATGTACAGTTTACTGCCAGTCTTCTCATTTTTTATGTATGAAAATATTTCATCTTCTACACTCCAAATAATTGATCTGTCAAAATAAGGCACACTATAATTGGGAAGAGTTTAAGTTTAACTATTTGGTGAATTTACTTTTGTATAGTTTGGTCACTGTTTGCCAAAATTATTTTCACCAAATGGAGGGATCTATTTTGCATTCATTTTAAGGAATTCGGTTGTGAGTCTTTTGATTGGGCCAATTCGGCACCCACTAAACAGAAATAGATGAAAAGTATTCCCAATTATGCACAACTTTTTTGAATGAACAAACATGTTTCAAAGTTTAACATTATTTAATTTACTATCAACTTGCAATTATATTAAACAACAGTTTACTTGCAATTAATTAATATTTTGAATTGAATTTTCTTGTATAACACAACTTTAGAATGAACTAGTTGCATGGCAAAGGGACCAACGGAGCAGAGAAATACGTGAGGCGGAACTAGAAAATAATTTTTTTTTTTTTTAAGTTCTTACATGGCCCGTAGGCCTACAGCAAAACATCCAAACTAAATATCCGATCACAACAACCACTTCTATCCCAACCGTATTCCCTTCCCTGATTAGCTAACCTATGTGCTATTACAAGGTCCTCATGCATCCTTTGACAGTACACAACCTTGATTTTGGAATTTGACTGAACCCTATTTTCCAAGAGTGTCAAATTTCCAAAAAAAAACTTCATAAGAGAGGCTAAAAATTAAAATGCATAATATGTAGTGAGTGGGAATTGAACCCAAGTTCAATAACAAAATAAGCTTTAAGAAAAACGTTCTACATGTATACACAACTAAAATTTTAAAATCATAGAGGTGGCTTAGCCACCTTTTGAATGGCTTTAGATCTGCCCCAGTCTTCTACATGTATGTTATGGCATGCATGTAGTTCCCTGACTACAATTTAGAGTCAAAGCCACCTGCGACGCCGATGTACCGTTTATTTCCTTGAAATATACATCACTTATGCTCAGGTCAGTCGACGCCTTTATATATCCCTGTGTTAGATCAATCAAAAAATTTTAAATAATTTTGCAAAGGATCCTTCTCCATTCTATTGATTTCTCTCAAATTTGTATAAGTATTTTACCATAAAATTGGAAAAGCCCATTTGATTTTAGAAATATTTCTTCTTTTTTTTGATGAAAAATTGAAAAAAAAAATTCACTATCTTTTCTTTTTAATTCATTCAATTTTCTCATTTCGCAAATAGATCAATAGATCTGAAAAAAAAAAAATAATATTTATTATGCAAAATAATAAAATATAAGCATATGAAAAGATTCTAAGCATATGCAAAGAATCATTATTCTATAATGAAATCATTACCAATCATATCATTTCATTTCATTATCTTAACATTGATTATTCAAAATTTTAAAATAAATTTTTATTTTCGTTTCTCTTCCATTTGTTCTCCACTTGTAATCATCTTTTTGAGTCTCGCCATGCATTTGTATATTGAATACTTAATATTCAAAAAAGGAAAATTCAACTTTAAAATAGATTTACACAAAATCACTCAGATAACTCTTTTATTTCATTTTCTTTTTTGAACTTTGCTACATGAAAAGTACTTTTTTTGTTAAGGTAATTATACAAAGTTTATTTTTTGATCAAAAAATAAAAAGAATAAAACTTTTTATTTTTCTAAAATTTTTAGAAAAAAAAAAAGAAAACTTTTATATAATAGTAAAATACTATCATTTTATTGATCAAGAACAGTCGAAAAAAAAAGTACGACGAGGGTCGATGGTATATAAATGAATATTTAAGGAAGAATTAATCCCAGGTTTCTTAGTAAACCTGGGAGAATGAATCTTAGGTTTATTGAAAAATTAATATCAACTTTTTATCCTTCCAGTTAGAAATTATATGGTTGATCATACACTACTAGAATTTCCGGATTTTCCAAGGGCAGCCTATGTTATTTCCGAAGGTAGGAGTGGCCTACGGAAATAAAATCGCCTCCTCTGACACACTTAATAATTTCCGACGGCAGCCCGACGGAACAAGTCGCGCATGGAAATCCCAGCTGTCGGCCCATGGAAATGTTAACTATTAGCCCTTGGAAATACTTTTGCATGACCCATGACCCGCCAAACAGACCAAATATGATATTTTATTGATAGCCCATGGAAATAGCTCACCCCTTGCCCTTGGAAATAAGTTAGAAGTAGAAAGACATATTATTTCCATGAGCTACCCTTGGAAATGTTTTGGTTATTCTGTTTATATAATTTTATAGTGAAGGCTCATGGAAATACTGGACCACTATGCCCATGGAAATGTTTTACTGATCCAGTTAATATTATTTTTTGATTAGACGTAGTATTTCCATGAGGCTACCGTCGGAAATGTTTTGTTTCTGGAGACAGAACCTTTTCATCGGTTTGAGATCTCCCTTTGAATGTTGGCCAAAACTAAATAACAGCAGCAAGCAGTATTTAATAGAGATAGTTAAAACAAAATATTTAATTGAAAACATAAATTTTGCTCTTTAGACTAAGCCAATCTATTTAATTTGGGTACAAAACATATTCACGGATGGAAGCAATAACTAAGATCTCCCTTTGAATGAATCTTGTGTAAAAACCTGTTAAAAAACAAAAAAAAAAGGAAAATGTTAGAAAAGGCATTTGACCAAAATGCATTACTGGATAGTAAAATGTTAAGTAATTTGAAATGCAAAAAGTAACACATATGTCAAAACACTTACCAATTAATACTCTTCATCGGAATCATCCATGTCTTCATCATCTTGCTCCATGTCATGCTCTTCCTCACCCTCCTCTATGTTGTTTTCATCCCTTGCCAAACTTGGCGGTTCATTTGATGTTGTCGGTGGAAGGTTTGTCGTTTCGTTCACTAGCTCGAACTCGTCTTCTCGTTGGAGCATACCATCCCAATCAAAGTCTTGTCCAATAGTTGGCTCAATTGGATTATCCGGTCTTTCCTCTTGGTAAAATTCGAGGTTTGCATCGTCGCCCTCGACACGAAACCTCGACTTCGGGCTTGTTTTGATTGCCACCCACCATGGGCGTCTTTCGGCCTTTTGTGATGCATAAGGTAGGTAGCACACTTGGGTTGCTTGAGCCACTAATACAAAAGGCTCGTAATTTGCAAGGCGAGAAGTATGCTTGACCTCAACAATGCCATGTTTGCGGTCCACTTTTACACCGTTTATTATGTCAAACCAATCACACCTAAAGAGAACTACCTTGTGGGCATCATACTCTAGCTCAATGACGTCTTGGAGAACTCCATAGTAGTCGATTTGTTCGCCATTTGCATCCCACTCTCCTTTTATGCAAACACCGCTACTTTGAGTTACCTTGTTTTCTCCAGATGATTCTGTGTGAAATCGATACCCGTTGACTTCGTACCCATCGTAGAAGTACGCTTGTTTGCTTGGCCTGACTCCTGCCATTCGTATGTAGTAATCGTCTTCATCACGAGAATTTATTACCTTTTTGCGTAACCAAGGTGCAAAACCATCTTGACGGACTTTTGGCAAGTCTTGTGGGTTTGTGGCCACCCCATTGTTGAGCATGCATGTATCAAACTCTCTGCACATTAGAATATGTCGAAACATGAGATTTTGATATGTTTTAGAGTAGATACTTTAATTTGAAAACATCAAAAGGATAATTATAAGATTGTACCCCATGTACTTCTCACAGATCTCAGGACAGTTGAGGATGACATAAGTGTGTGCCGCATCCCAATCCTTGTCATCGAGAGGCTTTCGTCTTTCCCTGCCAATGGAACGGCCCGCATTGTCGAATATAGAAAGTAGTCCCGCCGAACGGTTACTTGTTCCAACTCCTTCTTGGCTAATCTTGTCTTTCTCTGCAAAGTAGTGTGCGGAAAATGTACCAATTTCTTTGGCAATTGTAGCCTCCACGATTGAACCCTCAACACGTGCTTTGTTCGTGACTCTCATCCTTTGTTCTTTGTTACGCCTGTAATTGCAACAACGGTTTAGTGTTAGTTGTAAGCTTAGTGTGCCTTAAGTAAAATTGAAAACAAAAATCCAAAGCACAACACACCTCTCACACGGATACATCCATCGGAACCCTACTGGCCCGCCCATTCTAGCCTCGTATGCTACATGCAGCACAAGATGCTCCATTGAATCAAAGAAACCGGGGGGAAATATTTTTTCCATCTTGCACATTGTGACAACAATATCTTTCTCTAATTCCGCAACCCTCATTGGATCAAGGTCCTTGGCACAAATCTCTCTAAAGAATGCTGAAATCTCACATAGAACATCCCATACAGGGTCCGGGACAAAGTCTCGGAATGCGACGGGGAGGAGGCGCTCCATGAACACGTGTAAATCATGACTTTTAAGCCAGGTGAAGCTGCTCGTGGTTAGGTTAACCATCCTTGACCAATTGGATGCGTAGCCATCAAGGAACCTTACTACCTCCTTGAGCCATGTTAAAACAATTCTCTTATCATTTGGAGAGAGTGCGAAGGGTGCATTTGGTTTTTTTAGCTTTCCCGGGTTACCATCCGAGGGAGTTAGGTGTTGGGTGGGGCGATCACAATAAAGAGCCAAATCTTTCCTTGCTTTTTCATTATCCTTGGTTCTACCACCTATGTTTAACAGCGTGTATAGTAAATTTTCAGTGAAATTCTTCTCCAAATGCATCATATCCAAGTTGTGTTGCAACAAATTGTCTTTCCAATAGGGTAAACTCCAAAAAATACTTTTTTTCTGCCAATGATGGGTTGTACCATAACCCTCAATTTGTTGTAATCCTCCCTCTTTACCCCATTTAATATCTGGGATCAAACTCACAATATCGAGCAGCTGCTCTCCCGTCAATCTCGGGGGTGGGGGATCATTCTCAACTCTACCTTTTTTGAAATTCTTCCTATCTCGACGGAATGCGTGATCAGGAGGAAGGAAGCACCTTGTACAGTCGAACCAACTTGCTTTTCCACCATGCGCGAGTTGAAAGGCCTTTGTCTTCTCCATACAATAATAACACGCTAATTTGCCTTTTGTACCCCACCCACACAGCATCTCATAGGCCGGGTAGTCACTAACCGTCCAAAGAAGTTGTGCATGCATCTCGAAGTTCTCTTTTTTATACCCATCCCATGTCATTTCTCCATTTAACCACAAATGTTTCAATTCATCGATCAAAGGTTCAAGGAGTATGTCAAGGTCCCGACCCGGATGCTTTGGTCCCGGGATGACTAGCGCGAGGAACATGCTATCTTCTTTCATGATCATCCCAGGTGGTAGGTTATACGGAAAAACAAATAGCGGCCAACACGAATATGGAGCTGCACTCGAGTTAAATGGCATGAACCCATCCGTTGTTAGCCCCAACCACACATTTCTTAGCTCTTCTGCAAAGGTGGGATGTTTCCGAGCAAAATGCTTCCAAGCCTCACCATCCGCCGGGTGCACCATCATCGGGGCTTTCTGACGCACACCTTCCTTGTGCCATCTCATATTCTTCGCAGATGTTGCGGTCATGTACATCCTTTGCAATCGTGGGGTGATAGGGAGATAACGAAGTTGCTTTTGTGGAACGAGCTTTGCCTTCTTATTGGGTCCAAGAGGCTTATACCTTGGCTCGCCACATACATCACAGCGGGTCTTCATCTTGTTCGCATCACTATAATATAGAATACAGAAGTTAGGACATACATCTATTTTCTTATGGTCCATGCCCAATCCCTCGACCAAACGTTTCGCTTGGTAGAAATTTTTAGGCAATTCTTCACTAGGAGGAAGCGTGCTTTTAAGTAGATCCATCATCCCATCGAAACATGCTTGGCTCATTTGGTGTTTCGCCTTCAAAGCAAAGGCTTGTGTCACCGCGGACAAGACGGTTTGTTTTTTGCATTCCATTTCACCCGTCGAGTTAATTTTCCAAACCAGTTTGTTGTTAGCATCCATCATGTCGAAGAATTTTTTAGCCGCTCCCATAGGTGTCTCCTCATTCCAATCGAATTCTTGACCAGCGCCATCCCTTACCATGTCAACCATTGGATCAGTGGCTGCGTTCACAGGCGGCGAATTGTTCAATGAATTTGGATGCGGCTCCCCGTGTTTGTGCCACACTTCATATAGGTTGCAAAAGCCATGGCGAAAAAGATGCAGTTCTACAGTTTGCACATCTTTGTTGTAGAGGTTGTCACATCTTTCACACGGACACGGCATACATTGCACACCTCTATCGTCGACACTCACAACGGAGGGTATGGATAATGCTCGTGCAATAAAATCAGTCACACCATTCACAAATGTAGGGTGAAGAATTCCACTCATATTCTTCCTACTATACTTGTACATCCATTCCCGATCAGTGGCCATTTGAATGACTATCTGTATAAAATAGGGTATGAGTTAATTATATGATCCCTCAAAGGTAATTTCACAAGACAGTGGCTGTGTTTTCACTATTTGGTTCTCGAGACAGTGGCCGATTAATCAATCACAGTGGCCGTGTTTTCATTTTTTGGTTCTCGAGACAGTGGCTGTGGCACTATTTTCTGTTTCTCGAGACAGTGGCTGATTAATCAAGCATAGTGGCTGTGATTAATCAAGCAAACACAAGCTGATACAAGACTGAAAAGGGGCTGATTAAAGAATAATGCGTACTTCATTCTTAACAGGGAAAAAAAGCTTACTTTTGTGCAGGAGAGGAATAGCGCCTGGAATGAGAGCTCAAATCAAATGAAGAGCGAGAGCCCCTGGACTTCGAGAAAAAAAAAAGAGGAAGAGATCCTGGATTTCGGCAAGGGTGGAGAGATCCTGGACTTAAAGAGGAAGAGCTCCAAGACTTAGAGCGGACTTAGAGAGGAAGAGCTCAAACGAGAGGAAGAGGGTCGAGAGATCCGGGACATGGAGCTCAGTTGGGGCAAGTGTTTAAAAGGGGCGACTGGGCAGAGCGTTTGAATTGGGAATTAGACTGGGATGCTGCGAGCTGGTTGGAAAGAAAGACTATGCTTTATTTCCATCGGTTTACCGTCGGAAATACTGATGTACATTATCTGAATACAATAATGTTTTCATTGCGTACCCAGTATTGTACGCATCCAAAGTTGGGTGGATTACCCAAAACATGGTAATACACATCCTACGATTTAAACATCCCAATTTAAATATCCCAAATTTAAACATCCTCCAAGTATTACAAGTTAAACATCCTACAAGTTTAAACATCCCAATTTAAACATCCCAATTTAAACATAAAATTTAAACATCCTACAAATTAAGCAATTCCAGGCACCAGATTAATTTAAACATCCTACAAGTTTTAACTACAGTTCTTTACAACAAATTGACACAGTTTAGGGATGATCATCTTCCACACCAGAATTGCCCTTGGATGGTTGAGGATTCTCTCCCCCACCGGCATTGCCCTCCGATGACCCCTCCTACAGAGCCAGAAAATTATAGTTAACACTAGCTTAAATTCAAATATTAGAGATGTCGTCATTTCTTAACTTGTCAACAGAGAAGTGCTTACCGGAAACTTTGGAGGCTCTATTCCTTGTTTTCGGAAGAGTTCCGCAAAACAGTCCCTCGTGAACTGGCTATTATTCTTTTTAATCTCTTCCATATCTGCTCTGTGGCGCTGCTCTTGTGCAGTACGCTCAGCAACAAATGAAGTACGTTCAGCTCTAAGTAACTCTGCCACCTCCTCTTTTGTGTATTTCCTTTTCGAATCTTCGGCGGAAGTAGCTGTGCTCTTTGTAGGCTCTGATGGGGCACCCTCCACTGTCTCCAAGACTCTGGTGAGTTTGCTGGTCCTACCCTTGAATCCAAATCCGAATAGCCTCCCTCGCTTGTCCTCCCCATTCACAGCCATCTCCCAAATTTCCTCGTCGTCCATCGTATCCCCGTAGAAAGCCTTAAGCTCCAAGAATTCTTTCTGCCACCATTAGAATAAAAATAAAAACTTGTGAATTTTGAGTCACAAAGATAAATAAGAACATGAGGCACAAAGATAATTTCTATTAAAATACTCAATTGCAGAATTTCTTATATACAGTTATTGTTTTTAAATTTTAGTGTAATGATTAAGCATAAAAATGTCAACCTAAAATTAGACCAAATGAGCATCCAGTCGAGTCGTACGCTATATAGTATATTTATTTCTTTCTATATAATAATAACAGCACATCTATATAGTAAGCGTTCAAAATTATTCACAAGTTTTTTTCTTTCTAGTAATGTGCTGTTAGATAATGCTGCACTATATTATCAATTGACCAAAAATTGGTACACTATATTTGTGCAACAAATAATAAATTAAGAAAATTTGCAACATAAACTTGCATTTATTATTTTTGTGCAACATAAACATAGTGTTTGCAACATATATTTGTGCATTTAAAATACTAACCGCTGCCTTTTCCGCGTTCTCGTTCACGTATTTCTTTCCTTGTGGTGTATCACGCATGTGAGTTCGATCAAAGACCTCCTTCGGCCCAACCGGTGATCCCTTCTCGGTTATCTGAAATTAGTAACAGGAATGTATGCAGAGGATGTTAATAAAATTCAACCTAAATAAATTCACTAAAGTAAATGGCTTGTATTTTTCATTACCAAAACTTCCTTGTGCCGATACATGCTCCTGGAGCCAGCCACGTGATGAACCACTTCTTTACCTCCTTTCATGCGGTTTGTACGGTTGGTGGCTGATGCATTGACAAACTTATCCTTCGACCAAATTAGAACCAAACCCTTCCAATACTCCGGGTTCTTGCACCATTTAGGAGGATAGTCTAACCATGCCTCTTTTTCCTCTCCGTATTTTCTCGTGAGCCACCTTCTCGTTTCCGCCAGTTCCCGCATATATGCCTCTGCCGCTACTCTCTCAAATACATCAATACACCGCACGGTGTCTTCCTCAGCCCCCTATGAATACCTCTGTAGGAAATGTTTTAGAACGAGCAGCCTTGTCTTCGAGGGAAACATGTTCCAGCTCCGGTAAGGTCCAGGCAAGTTCCATAGTGTCAGAAGCCTAATCGTGGTGATTATCTTTGTGCACTTGGGTGATGACGTGAACTCAGCATCACCGACCACCACCAATTCTGGTCTGTCCTCTGGTGGCACCGGGTCACGAGGCCTTGCAAGACCCCGCCCACACCTCACATTGTTGTTTCCCTTACTTCTTTTTCTTTTCCTCCCGACAGCTGACGCTTGAACTGCTGACTCATCGAGCTCTAGCCCGCTTGCGTCAAGAGCTTCAGTAATCCCACTGAGGGGACGACGGCGTAAGCACCTCCTACTGCCATCATCATCGATTAATGCGGGATGTGGGCTAGATTCATCGTCAGTGTATTGCAGTCCAGATGCATCCTCTTCTTGCACAGTTTATGCACGCTGATCGGACAGCGAGGGTTCAGGCGGTGTATGGGTAGGGGGTGACTGGGACCGAGTCGGCGAGAAATCAGGATGCCTGATCGGGGATCGGGCGCAAGATACCCACGGATCCCAATCAGTGGGTACTTGAGTAGGTGCCCGGGAAGAACCTGCATCTAGAGAGTTGAGTGGCAGGTCAGTACTGTTCTCAGTTGCCGACAGTGTCTCCGTGCATCCTGCACTTGTAAGCCCTGCCCTGCGAGGATTGGGGCCTATAAAAGT